>JAOXYA010000019.1:5341617-5356696 GCA_028565675.1 Sorex palustris
TCAATATACCTCTGTAGTTTTGGGTATATACTTACTTGTGTCAAAATTCATTTTTATTTTGTCCCTTGCATTATGTTATTTTAAGGAAGAGTTGTTCTTTGTTTGTGGAATAGGCTACATGGTAGGTGAGAAAGAATAAATGAACGTTTCCTTTGTGCCTTTGGCATAGATTAACCCAGAAACACTTAGATAGTCTCCTAGACAGTGACAGAGCATCATCCCCCGTTCAAGAAGCTAGGGAGGCCGGAGCGATCTGTCTTGCATGCAGCCCACCCACCCAGGTTCGATCCTTGGCATCCCATAGGGTCCCCCGGCCACAGGAATAATTTCTGAGCAGAGAGCCTGGAGAAAACCCTAAGCACTGCCAGGCATCGCCAAAAATAAACTTGATTTTTTTGGGATAGGCCGGCTTTATCTCTTTCACAATTATGGCAGGCAGGGTTAGCCCTGACCTACCAAGAAAACAGTGCTGGTCGCTGGTCTTGCAGTGTGAGGCCCTGGCTTTAATGACTAAAAGGGGGGAAGGGAGAAAGGAAAGAGGAGGCGAGAAGGAAAAAGCTAGAACTTAAGACACTTGCTGTAGCATGCCCAATTCTGAAGAATACATAGATGGGAAACAGAAATAAGAACCTCGAGACTGAATAAGCCCGCAAACAAGTCACCAAGTTACCAAGTGACAGAGCTCAGGTCTGAATCCCAAGTCTAGACGCTACACAAACTGTGTAATAAATACGTGTGTACCGAAAGCCAGAGTTTATTTCTATTATACATGATTTGGACTATTAATAAACCCTGGATTTCTCTCTAAGCAGTCAGCTGACATATTCTGCTCAAATTTTAGCTTTCGAAAACTGACAAAGAGCAACTGCGAATTTTCTGAAAAGTTGAGCAAGCAAGTAGGCCTAGAAATGTTCTTTCTAAAACAAGCGAGTCTAAATATAGCGCCGAAATGGGTGCAGAGGTCAGAGAGCGCTGTGCAGTGCAGCCAAGGCGGTGTCCACTCCCGGCTGGGCCCACAGCACTGCCTGGTTCCCCCTGGCACTCCCCTGGGAACAATCCCCTGACACACACACACACACACACACACACACACACACACACACACCCCATACAGAACAAGGACAATATGGGGGTTTTTTTTTTTTGGCTTTGGGGCCACACCCAGCAATGTCCAGGGCTTACACCCCTGATGGTACTCGCGGCACCATCTGTGGCGTCAGGAAGCAAACCCAAGTCAACCACATGCAAAACAAGAGCCCGCCCACTACATGATCCAGACCCCATAAAACTTGTTAACAGAAAGCAGAAAAGATCTTTGCGCAACACGGCTGCAGGCTCTATCAAGTAGTTTGTATTGGAGACAAACATGAAGGAGTAACTACTTGAACGAGAGAGCTGGGTGTCCCGATGCTTAGGTGCCAAGCCCACGTGCTGCCTGTGCCCGGGTGATGCTGTCAAGCGCGTGTGGTATCTGTGGCCCAAGCATGCTGTCCCCGCATCTCCCCTGGTGAGATGCAGACTTCCCCGAGTGACACTGGGATGTGTCCTGGGATGTGTCCCGGGGCGCTCTCAGCATTTCAGCATTTGGAGCAGGCCAAAAGTGCGTCTCTCTCTCTCTCTCTCTCTCTCTCTCTCTCCCCCCTTCCTCAAAACCTCCAAAAGAGGGGCTGGACCGAGGACACAGCGAGTAGGGCGCCTGCTCTGCACAGGGCCAACCCAGGTTCAATCTCGGCATCCCACACGGTCCCCTGAAACCGCCAGGTGTAAACTATGAACATCAACATCACCAGGCCCAAAAACAAACAGCAGCAGCAGCAACAACAACAAAAACTCTCCGAAATAAAATGTGGTTTTTTTTACTTCAAAAGAAAACAAAAATAAAAAGGCTTGACATCCCTTAAACCAACAAGCATCCAAGTTACTAAAGACCCAGAGTGTCCATCAAAATCGCGACAGAAAAGGCTTTCGTTTTCTTCCAAGCAACGGGAAAGAGCAGAGCCTGCCCAGACGTCAGAGCGTGTCAACTACAGACTTTCGCATGGCTCTGGTTTCATATGGTTTGGGTGGGCTTTTGGGTTGTTTTGTTGTTATTATTTGGGCCACACTGGTGGTGCTCGCAGCTAACTCCGGACCCTGCGCTCAGGAATCACTCCTGGTGGTGCGTGGGGAGCCACGGAGGATGCCAGGGATCGAACCAGGATGAGTGGCGCTGCAGCACTGTCCTCCCGTTGTTCATCAATTTGCTCGAGCGGGCCCAGGAAGGTCTCCACTTTCAGACTTGTTGTTACTGTGTTTGGCATATCGAAGACGTCACGGGGAGCTTGCCAGGCTCTGCCATGCGGGCGAGATACTCTCGGTAGCTTGCCGGGCTCTCCGAGAGGGGGGGAGGAATCGAACTCAATTTCAAATACTAGAATCTGGTTGAAGTATAGACTCATAATTACTTTTCTTACAATTTTCTTAATGAGTCTGCTTAGTAATTTTCTATTTCTTTTACTATTATTAACAGTTATAGCAAGACTACAATTTTGTCATATTAACAGTAGATTCCACTCAAACCTGAGTTTTATATCTTTATACTTAAAATAGTTCTTAAAAATAAAAATAGTTCTTAATTTCATCACATGGCTCACATTTTAAATATTAGTTTTCTTTATAAGAGCTGTGCATGAATAGTAGTAGCTAAACACGGAGTGGCCAACAATCATGTACATGAATATAATATGATTATTAAAAGAATGAAACTGAACTCAATAAGTACATAATACAAAGATAAATAATCACCATGTTTTATTGAGAAAGAAAGAGTATGTAAAGGGATAGGAGTTTAAAAGGCCAAATTATGGGCTTTCATAAGTTGCTCAACAAAACCTCTCTTAAAATACAGAACTCACTTTTATAACAGTGGATATGAAGCTTGAAAAGTACAGTGCTGATAAATGAAACTTGTTGTTTTCAGGGAAAATGAGGATGCAAACTATATTCTTGTTTGAATAAAGCTACAAGAGAGGGCACTGTGTGCGTTTGACAGTGACAAATGGCTTCCAAAGAAAATAAGGCTGAGGTCTGCCCGTTCCTGCCTTTAGCAAACCTGTTCTGCCGGATGTTACACCTTTGGCCTCCTTTTTCCTCCCTCAAGTATTTATGGGAAATAATCATAAATTACTGTCCTAAATTTTGCATAAACCTTTAATTTCAAATGTTTCACATCACCTTAAACTCTAAATGTAGGCGTGCTGTTTCAAATGTATGTATAAATAAATATATATTAAAACACTCAAACCATCTTTTCATTATTATCTGCCTTTTCTTCTCTGGTTGTCTGTAGAACTTTGAGTAAAGCATATATAACCATCAGTATCTTAAGGTAACCGGGGAAAAGGTGAAGACAATATTTATCCTCAAGTTGATACTTAGGTCAAATTCTGTGAGCTTTTACCATACAGGATGATCCAAATTTTCTGAGTTAGTTAGATATGGACAATGATGGGAAAATTTTTCCATAGCAAAGGACTAGAAAGTCTTTTTCTAGGACTGTAGAAAGACCTCTATTTGGCTCATATGAAATTAGTTACAGATAACAAAGTTTACCAAAATGTTATTTAATACAGACCATGCATCCCATAACAAGAAAATGAATAAATGTGATTATTTTTATATTATTATACAGTACACAATAAAAAAAGAAATAAAATTATTGGTATCCATAGATATGGATGAATCTCATAAAGCTGAGCAAAAGAAGCCAGACACAAGAGAAGTAATAATATGAATTTATATAAAATTGAACAGACAAACTAATGTAAATCAGATATAATGGTGGTTAGTTCTAGGTAGATGAAATGGACTTGTAAGTTACGTGAGAAAAATCTTATGAATTCTTTTTACTGGATGTAGTCACATAAATCATAAAAATTCACCAGGGAGATGTCTCAATGGTAGGTGACTTGCATATATAGGTCTGGGTTCAATCCCCAGTGCTGGCAAAGAAATTTTTTTCATCAAGCATTACCTTAAGACTAGGGTACTGTAAGAGCATTTAACCTTGATAATACCCAGGTGCGTGGGTCCCGGGGCTGAGATCTCCAAGCCTGCTTGGATCAGGACTGAGCCTCCTCCACCCAGATCCCCCATTTTCCAGAAGCTAGGCAATTACACCCACAAACTGCCCCTGGTGCCATGAAATCCCATCAACAGCCAAAATCCAGAGACTATAAAACCAAGCTCCTGGAAGAGAACTACACAGACTCTCCTGCCCATGTGCCAGGATGTCTTCACCGGGACCCCTCGGAGGGCTGTGTTTCCCTCCCCGCCCCGAGCAGAGCCCTGGCAGTTGAAGACTTCCGGAACCCAGCCACAGCCATGCTCAAGGCTACTCTACACACGTTTGAAGTAGCCTCACGCATGAAGGAGCTGGCAGAAGAGCCCAGGTATGTGGGTCCTGGGGCTGAGATCTCTAAGCCTGCTCAGATTGGGACTGGGCCTCCTCCACCCAGAACCCCATTTTCCAGTAGCTATGAAATCTCATGAATGGCCAAGATCCGGAGACTACAAAACAAAGCTCCCAGAAGTGCGTGGCCGCATACCTTATTGTCTAGTTCTTCTTCTTGGAGAACCCAGCAAACTTCCAAGAGAATCCTGCCCACATGGCAGAGCCTGGAAAGCTCCCGTGGCATATTCTATATGCCAAAACCAGTAACAATTATGTGTCTCATTCCCCTGACCCTGAAAGAGTCTCCAATGTGGCACCATTGGGAAGGACAAGTAAGGAGAAGCTGCTAAAATCTCAGGGCTAGAACAAATGTAGACGTTACTGGTGCCCACTCAAGCAAATCGATGAATAATGGGATGACAGTGATACAGTGACACCAATTCTCAGTTTATTACATTCTTTTTTTTATTAACTTTTTTTTTTTTTTGCTTTCTGGGTCATACCCGGAGATGCTCAGGGGTTACTCCTGGCTCATGCACTCAGGAATTATTCCTGGCAGTGCTTGGGGAACCATATGGGATGCTGAGAATCGAACCTGTGTTGGCCATGTTGGCTGTGAGCAAGGCAAATGTCCTACCCACTGTGCTATCCTCCAGTCCCCAGTTTATTACATTCTTAACTTAAAAATTAATTCTATAAATAACTCTAAAGAGATCATAAACATAGAAAATCACAAATGGCATATTAACACATTAATAAATGAAATATACAAACGCAAGACAAAAGGGAAGAAGGGTCAAAGAAATAGTTAAGGGGTCAGGCACTGGCCTCGCATGTGGCCAACCTGGGTTTAATTTCCGGTTTTGCACCGCGCAGCCACTTTCCCGGCCGCACGACATCATTTAATTCTTGAACCCAGCTGTAGAAAGCAAATCATTTCACAATGCTTTTTCAGCATGGCTGATTTTGGGGCGGGGGGTTTAAACTCTAAATAATAATGGTGCAACTTTTGTCGAAACAATGAAGCTAGTCAAAGTAGTAGTAGTAGATAGAGTGTTAACTAGAATTCATCTGCCCCACAGGCATTGGGGGAGGGGGTGGGGGGTTTATTGGGGTTCTTCATGGTGAAAAATAAGTATTGCTAAAGGGAAATGTGATTGATATTTGCATGACCGAGACCTAAACCTGAAAGCTTTGTAACTTTTCTCATGGCAATTCAATAAATAAATAAATAAATAAAAAGTCTCCAGGAAATGTCTCTTTCTGGGTAGGGAGACAAGTGGGTACCAATTCTTGTATTCCTTAAACCTGCAACATAAACTATTTCCTGGCTCCTGTTAGAAATATATTAGACAGAAAGTAAACCACACTTGTACTCTACAAGCTAGTTATCCTTGAGATAAGGCCTTTTTATCCACCTTATGGCCATGTCTGGAGACATTGGTCATTGTACTGGAGTATGGTAGTGCTACTGGCTTCTAGTAAATAGAGGCCAGGGGTATTGCTAATATTCTAAACAGCCAAGCATTCAGGAACAGGCCCCCAAACAAAGAATGATATGCCTAAAATATTAATAATTTGAGGTTAAGCAAACACTGCAAAAAAATCCTTCTAACTTTGATGAATCATTTCTAGGCCTATACTCTTTATACCTGATTAACATCATAATTGAACACAATATTAACGTCATTGGTTTGCTAACCACTTTCACAATTCTTTTACATAATTACTGTAAGCATTTGTATATATTTTTGTTGATTACAGTTTTATCTTTCTTGTCTCTCCAATTTGGATATTTAAGATCTTCAATGAGATTAGACTTTATATAAACTCTGTAACAGAAAAAGATCTGGTTGAGCAGTTATTATGCAGCAGTCTTACTTTGTGTTTTGTGAGAAAAAATGTTGAGGAGAAAGTATTAGGTTTCCCTTTTGCTTTTCATGTTTTATTAATGTGGGATAGGACTGCAACAATGAACACCCCAGGGTCACTTTATGAAGGGGGGAAACAAAGATGATTAATAGTCCCAATGGAATTGAACATGCTATAGGGACAACAATTTCAGTACATCATTGGTTTTAAAGCTGTCACTGTCACTGTCACTGTCCTCCCATTGTTCATCGATTTGCTCCAGCGGGCCCAGTAACATTTGAGACTTGTTGTTATTGTGTTTGGCGTATCATATACCTCAAGGCAAACACCCTACCCACTGTACTATTGCTCCAGGGCTGGGGCAATAGCACAGCGGGTAAGGAATTTGCCTTGTATGCAGCCAACATGACCAACCCAGGTTCAATTCCTCCGCCCCTCTCAGAGAGCCTGGCAAGCTACCCATGATGAATCCAATATGCCAAACACAGTAACAACAAGTCTCAAGAAGGAGATGTTACTGGGCCTTCTGTGACATATCCATCACGGGTCAGATGGGGGTTTCTACTTCTCCAAGTCAGGGACCCAGGACAGTGTAACTTCAGAGTTTACCTAAAAGGGGGACAGTATTCTGGAAAATCATGCTTCAGCCTCATTTAGACTAGAAATGGCAATTTAAAAACTAGAAGAAGGGAAATAACAGATTATGAGTCAAATTCCAACTTCACCCCTTTTAACCTGGGGATAATTTTTATTTTTTTCTGTAAGCCTCAGTTTATTCATTTGTGAAATAGCAATAATTATAAATGCTTAGCTCATAGGGTAGTTTTGAGGATTAAATGTGGTGTTTTATGTGTATCACCTGGTATGCTTCAGGCAAAAGAGTTGACAATAAGACAATTATGATGATGATGAGGAGGAGGAGGAGGAGGAGGAGGAGGATATCAATCATCAAAATGCTCTTGTTCTTGGGATACTAGCATGAGTTGGAGTATAATAGGTCATAGTGTAAAATAGATTCAAGAAGAGACAACACCCCACCTGACTTTTTCCACTATGGTTAACACTGATTTAACATATTGTTTCTTGTATCCTTGAGAATAAAAAAATTTATCATCCATATTATTTTTGAATCCCTACAACATTACAAGTAAAATGCAATATGATGAAAACAGAAGATACATAAGACCTCAATACTATCCTTCTAGATTTTACAGTCCAGAGAGTCAGTTGAGGTAAATAAACATGTTAAGGAGAGCAGGTGGCAGCACTGAAGACAGGACAAAAGAGTCAGGTCACAAAAACATATATATAAAAAGTAGGGACTAAGGGCAAATGGAATTTATTTGAATGAGACCTGCAGAATGGCCCATTCAATGACCCCTTTACAGAGAGAGCTTAGTACATTTTGCCATTCAGCAATTTCCTGCTTGAGAGAACGGGGCAGAGTGAGAAGGGCACAATGTATAAATAGGACAGTCATGTGTTCAAATTTGGTTTTGAATAATCTATTTAGATATATTATCCTGTTCATGCTATAGTAACAAAATAGTAAAAGCTAGGTGGCATAAACATCAAAAATTTGTTTTCCCACAGTTCTGGAGACTTGAGGTTCAAATTCAAAGTGGCAGAAGTTTAGAATTTTCTTTGACTTCCCGCTCTCTCTCTCTCTGTGGCATTAAAATGGTTATCTTGCTAGTCCTCACAAGAAAGAAAGAAAATACTCTACTGTTTCTTCCTCTTCTCATGAGAACATCAGTCATGAGTTCACCCTTAGGACCTCCTTTCACCTTAGTTACTTCCTTAAAGTTTCAATCTCCAAATAGTCACAATGGCCATTAGTGCTTCAGTATAAGAATTGGAGGACATGGAAATGGAAGCTAAAGGACAATCAGGTGCAAAGTAAGGACTTGCTTTTATTCAGGGAAAAGCACTGCAGCACATTTATGTGTCAAGGAGGGTAGTGCCAGTAAATAGATGGATTGGAACTAAGATGCCACTTAGGAAACTGAAGGCATGGATTCCAAGGAAGTTCCAGGATTTCATGGGCTCCAGAAGTCAATGGCAGGATGGCAGAAGCCAAAAAAGTCTTTTTTTTTTTTTGGTTTGGGGATTTTTGTTTTGTTTGGGTGCTCTGGGGCTACATCTGTCTCTGTGCTGTCAGATCACTCCTGGGGATTCTGGGGTCTACATGTAGTGCTGGTATTTGAACCAGGGTTGTGGAAGCAATTGCTTCATGCTAAGCAAGAGCCTTAACCTATGTACTATCTCTGCAGCCCTTGCACAGGCAGATTCTGACCCCAAGTAAAAAAAAGAAAATCATCTGCTACTCCTTTCCTCCCTGTTTCTTTGCTTCTGCCCCTACTAAAGCTAAGATTCTGCCCACCCAGCTCACTCTTTTCAGGACACATTTTTGTTGTGTATTTTTGTTTGTTCATTTGTTTGTTTTTGTTTTCTAGGTTGGGCCGTCTTTAGCTGCACATCTTTAGTTTGGTCATCTTTAGTGCTAGGGGTTTATCAGATACCTTTGCACTTATTAGGTTGACAGGTCGTTTCTGGAAAAATGAATCTTGGGGCAGAGTATTGGGCTCTTCAGAGGAGATCTTAAATCTTCTCATGTTCACTAGATAATGAACCAAACCATTCCACCGTCAGGTGAAAAGGAAAGGCAGGATACTTGCAAGGAAGATTTCAGAGACAGCTTCATTATTCATTTCGCAAACATTTACTGAGTATATGATGCTGCCTTCAGCCTTAGAACAGATGGCACTAAGCAACTGATTCACAAGGACTCTTCCAAACTGGAGGATTCCCTGCTCCCTGCAAATGACAAATCGGTGGCTTCTCCACACACCCATCTGCCGTGATCTGGAGCCCAAATAGTCTCTCTGAATCCCCGGCATTGGAAAGCAGATCACTACCAATTTTTCTTTCTGTCAACAGTTGCTGAGGAATAATTATGCCCAATTGACATAAGCAGCTCCAATTGCCTTCAGAATTTGGCCTGAAGCCCAATTATATTTCTCTAGCTTGTGCCACAGTACATGAACAGTACAATTTGTCTCACTTCTTTCTCTTGCTTTATAGAATAGTAAAAAAAATTTTGGCTCAGTTAAACCAACCAAGCGTGTTCTTTAAGAATAATTTTGAGTACAACCCATAAGCCAAGTAAATATGATATATATTCTGAGGGAAATTCAGTTGAAAGCATCTAGATATATTATTTTAAAATTATATGCACATGAGTAAAGTATATTGCACACAAATAATTTTAAAATGCTAGGTTGCTAGGTTGAATATAAATCAAGGTTATAAATATGTACATATACACACACACACTCACACAGAGTTCCATATTCAACAATGAGTTGTTTTATAAAAATTATTTCTAAGCTATTTGTTTAAAATTTAGATTGCATGTTTCAAAAAAATAATCCCATGAATAATGGGAAGCTTTCCAGTGTGATATCCAAAAAACAACTTTGTGTGTGTGTGTGTGTGTGTGTGTGTGTGTGTGTACTCAAATGTGTGTATACTCAAATGTGTCAAACAGGTCTAGTTTGGTTCTTGGGGAGAGAGGTATGTGTCTTCAGCTCTTTAGAAGGGAAGAAAAAAAAGAATTGGATAAAGGCCAAAGAGATTATACAGGAGTTAAGGCACTAGCTTTTCCTGTAACATACTCTAGTTCAAATTTCTAGCACTCTGTGTGGCCCTTTGAGTACTGTAAGGGGTTATTCCTGAATACAGAGCCAGGAATAATACCTGAGCACTGCTAGATTCCCCACTGCTTCACCCCCCCAAAAAAAAACCCAAAATAATAAAGAGACAGGGATAGAATAGAAAAATAACCATAACAAAAATTAAATGTAAAAAATAGATCTTAGTAAAATCTGAGTGGTGATCTTTGCATCTCTGCTTACCAAACCCCCATGTTGTCCTAAATCTCAGGTTCTGAAATTCTTCCCCAGGCTCAGATCTCCACATAGTACTAAAGGTCCCAAGCACCAACTGTGCGATTCTGCCTCTGGTTCAAATCTTTATTCCCTTAGAAGCACAAACCATATACTACATGAAAAGGCCAGCACTGCCCACCTTGACTAGAACTTGGTCCCCGATTAATATATGCTCTATTTGACTTATTCAATGTGGACTTGCTCGGTTTTATTTATTCTTCAGCTGTAGGCTTTCTAACAACACTATAAAATCAAAAATAAAAATAAACTATTACTAGTGGTCACCCACATCCACATATCCTCTTCTGGGCAACATCTCATTATCTGGGTAGTAGGTCACATGACTTGTCAGTAGACTAAGAGCAAATATGACTTGGTTTTGATGCTAAGACAGTGGAGAACATTTATATGTGATTTCCAATATTTCTGTTTCTCAGTGTGGCAGTTCTCTAGGGCTTCTGTAACAAAATGTCACAAACCGGAAGCCTGAACAACGACAACAAAATGTACCATCTCACAGTTGCAGAAACAGAAATCTTGAAATGAAAGTGTGGGCAGGACCCTACTCCTTCAAAGGCTGAAAGGGAAGGATTTGTTTCAGACCTCTAGTCTATCTGCTTTTAACTCCTTGGTTTGTGACAACAAAATTCCAAATCTTTATCTGAGGCTCTCCCATATCTGTAGCTGTGTTATATCACCCTCTAAATATCAAGACACCAGTTTTGCTACATTACTGAGATATACCATCTGCTGACCTCATTTTCATTTAATTACCTTTGTAAAGACCCTATCTCAAAGAAAAGGTGCTGAGGGTGAGTCCTCCAACATATCTTTCGGGGAGGATTTAATTTAGTGCTAACACTCTGCCACTGGCAACACAGACCTGGTGTTAATAGCCTGGTCCACTACATTGATGCACAGAGGGAAAGGCCTTGGAGAATTGCCCAGACTCTTGGAGGACTTTGCATGAGGAGGGGGAAAAAGCCCCATTAATTCTCTGGGATTTGGGAGATGTCTTTTATCAGAGCATAAGCAATCCTAACCACCTAGTGATACAGGATGATTTGTAAAAAATACAAATGTCTTCCTTAGAAAATCTATTGGGCTTTTACCTCAACAGCAACCACCAACAGATAAATTAAAAACAACAGTCTCATCTGGCTATAACAAAACCCAACTCCCATCCCCAGAACACTGCCCTATCACTATCCCCATCACTACCCCCACTCATGGTATCAAGTCCCACTTTCCAATACATTTCTGCTCCTATGTGTCTTACTTTTGCCTTGCTCTATTTGTTTATATTACCTGCCTGGCCTCTTTAAACTTATGAATCAGCCAACTCTGCACTAAATTGGTCCTATTATTAGTTGCCTATTTACTTTTCTTTCTAAACCTTTAAATTATCATTTTTGTGTGGATTTGCAATAACTCCCCAGGTAGCTTCAGGTTATAATGGTGGCATAAGTCTCCTCTAGCTCAAAGTTCATAAGTACCTATTTTTCCTGTTCAGAATTTTTGGAGAGGCATAAACACATTTCAGGGACAATTTCAAGTACATTTTTTTAATCCTCATAATATAACAAATAGAACTTTACACCAATTTTCAAAGAATGTTTATACTCAATTCTAACATGATAGCAATGGAGCTATTGTCATCTCTTTATCAAAAATGGAACTAAATATCTGGTGATATTTTTATGGCCCTATAACTAGTGTTGGATAAAGATGGAACTAAAGCCCTAAGGAGTCTAAAAAAGTGTTCTTTTATTTATAGGATTTAATTGTCTCATAGAAAAAAATGAAACTATCAGAAAATAAATGGGAGTTTCCCAAGTTAATTTAGTTCTTCAGTTTCATTCTATCAAAGCTTATATAGAACAGCCAAAAATAACCAAGGTCTCTTCCTGACATGAAGGTGGGCTCCACAGACAGGGAAGTGACATAGGGATGCATGCAGATGTTTGTCTTCTGAGAAAAACATCTTTTAAACTTTCAGCTAAAGAAAAAATACAATTTTCCCTTTTTATTGCCAAATATAAATGCTAGTCTTCCAAATATATATCCACATCCTGTTCTCTAGAATTTATGAATACCTTTTATGTTAAAAGATTCAATTCTATCTAGTTTAGAAAAAGGTGTGCTGCTGATGTAATAATTAAGGGCCATGAAATGAGGCAATGAATCTGAGTTATCTGAACGAATCTGAGTCCAGCAACAAGTGTCTTTCTAAGAGAGTGAGGAGAGAAGACACAGGCTCAGAGGAAAATCTCTACACATTGGGAGATAGAAATTGGAGTTATGCAGCCACATGCCAAGGAACGACTTAAGACCGTAGAAGCTGAGAAACAGTCAGTCTTCCCTAAAACTTAAAGAAAGAGCAGCCCTGATGACTCTTTGAATTTGGACATCTGACCCCAAAATTTCTAGAGAATAAATTTAAGTCATTAGCACTGTAGCACTGTCCTCCCGTTGTTCATCGATTTGCTTGAGCAGGCACCAGTGATGAAACTGTTACTGTTTTTGGCATATCGAGTACGCCACAGGGAGTTTGTCAGGCTCTGCTGTGTAGGCGAGATACTCTTGGTAGCTTGCCGGGCTCTCTAAGAGGGATACGAATTGAACCTGGGTGTGCTGCATGCAACGCCCTACCCGCTGTGCTATGATGTCCTATCCAAGAGATACAGATGCTATTATGCAGACAGTTTGTATTATGGAGAGCTTGACTGGCATCATGTTTTCTGGCAGTGGCTGATTCTAGTATTGAAAATTATGTCTTGCCAAAAATATTAGAAGTATCAAGGCCTGTGTATGGTAATTTGTCATGGCAGGTACAAAATAATGTTAAAAAAATAAAGTCATAGTGTATCTTGCCTCTCCCTCCACAGGAACAGCATTTTAGAGCAAAGTAAAGATGAGACCAAGTTGAAGGAGGTGATGCAGGTATGGATGAGACTCAGAGACCAGTTAAGAGCCAAGAATTCTCTAGGAATTTACTTAGCCCTTGGCTGATCTGCATCTTAAATTCTCTACTTATCTTTCAGAGTAAAAAAACATTATATATACGGATATTTAGTCCATATTCTCAGCTTCAGACTGCACAGGAAATTTCCAATTATATTTCTATCAATTCTTTCAGAACTTTTGGTAATAATGCATTTTCATTTCATAATATTCCTGTGTAATACTGGCTTGGGGAGATAACTCTGATGCTCCTAAGTATCTATCACAATTTAATCAGACTTCTAAGAAATAGCCTTAGTATTTTTTCTGCTAAAAATAATAAATATGCATTAAAATTCAAACAGCACAGAAATGAACAAAATAGAAAATGAGAATCACTACATTACAGGGGGAGATTAGGACAGAGTAAGGATCAAAGGTAGCAGTTGCATGCTTTACCTAGATAAGGACCAGTGAGTTTATGATGTTTCCCAATTATTTTTGCTATGGCAGAATATGCTTCAAAAGATGCAGCCAAGACAAATTTTGTATCAAGGTAACCAAGCAAAGTCATCTGTTTCACCCATAAAAACATCCACCAACCTTCACCTTCCTATACCCAGAAAGTCCTTCAAGGATTTTTGGGAAACTCTAAAAGATCTTTGGGCAACGATTTGGGGAAAAAATGTTGACTGAGACATTCATAAAGTGCCTCTAAGCTATAACATCCAATAAATGTGGGTACATGTGGATGTGTTTAATAGACAGTCATAAAATAACACAATACAACAGAAAGCTATTGGAATAAATACCCATAAACAAGTTTAATGCCTGTCAGCAATCAGAAAACTAGGAGCTTCTGCCTCTATCAATACTTGTGAATGCAGCATAATGATGTTTTTATTTAACTGATGGCAGCTGTCTCCATGAGAAACTATTAGCACATTAGGTCTTTATTAAGATTAGCATTGTAATAAATAATGTTTGTGACTTTCCTTTGTTCACAAGGTTAATTGTTATTTAATAATATTCTTGTGATGTGCTCAGAGCTCCCAAGAAATTATATATGCAAACCATTAGATTAAAAACAGAAGTTTCAACAATGAAAACATTTTTAGTCGTTGATATATCTGAGCTATAAGTATCTGGCAATAAAGTACAAGGTATTATAATGATTACTCAGAATTTTGCTTTCATTACAATTTTTTTCATTTAAATCAACAGATACCTATTTAGAAAAATTCTACAACAGAAACTCTGGGAAAATATAAAGAAATAAGATACCATCAATATTTTCAAGAAACAAATAATATTGCAAAAGAAACAATATAAAAGGAAATGTGTTTACAATAGTAGCTGGAGACTTCAATATTGCCTTATCACCTCTGGATAGATCAACAAGAACAAAAACTCAGCAAGGAAACATTGGCTTTGAAGAAAGAAACAGAAGAGAGAGGGCTTATAGACCTATACAGGGCTTGACACCCCCAAAAGAAAGAATACACCTTCTTTTCCAGTGCACATGGAACATTTTCCAAAACAGACTATGTGCGAGGACACAAAAAATACCTCAATAGAATCAGGAAGATAGAAAGAGTATCAACAATCTTTTCATACCATAATGCACTGAGAACAGAAGTGAATCACACACAGTCATGGAGAACCAAATAAAACACCTGGAAATTAAGCAACTCAATGTTGAACAATTAGTGGGTCAGGAAGGTAGTCAAGGACAAAAATCAAAGGATACATGGAAACAATGAGAATGAAGATATGAGCTACCAGAACCTATGAGATGCAGCTAAACCCATCTTTTTTTTTTTTTTTTTTTTTAGTGAAACACCATGAGGTACAGTTGTAGATTTACAATTTTTTGTGCTTG
>JAOXYA010000019.1:5356796-5373497 GCA_028565675.1 Sorex palustris
AGGAGGAGGAGGAGGAGGAGGAGGAGGAGGAGGAGGAGGAGGAGAAGAAGACTCCTCTGCGTCTCCCCCTGTTGAAGCCTGGACGCGCAGGAGCCTATGAAGAGGGGCGAGTCCTGGGGCATCACCCGGGCGTGTAGTGGGAGCCCCCCAGCGCGAGACAGAAGGGGGTTGGGGGGCTGTGGTGGGGGGCAGCCCCCTCCTCCGCCAGGCCCTCTGGTCTTTGGGTGCGTTCCTGAGGGAGATGCAACGGGAAGTCCATGGCGATGGGGTTTGCCCCTTCCCCAGCAGAGCCAGTTCCTGCACCTCAGGAAGGACGTTCGCAGGGCGCTGAAGGAGCCTGGGCAGCTCAGGGGCGCGGTGATGAGGGGATCCATCATCACCCACACCCCTTCCGCTTCTCAGCTGGAGCAGGGCTGACGACTGGGGCTTTTACAAGCCGCAGCTGGAGGTCCCGACCTGGGAGGTGAGACCCGAATCCTGAAAGAGGCTGGAGAATTCCGCCGCAGGGTGGGGACCTCCAGCCTTGGAGTCTGCGCTGGGACTGTGCATGGCCTCAGTCTGTCCCCACCCATGGGGGCCTTGCACATGGGCTCACATCACCTCAAGGCTCCGGTCACATCCCTCAGTGGGCGATGGTGGGCACGGGGCCTCACAAGCACCAGCATGCACTTTGTGTGACCTGCTGAAAGGCAGCAGAAAGGGGCTTGGGACGCCTCCTCCGTGAGCCACGTGCAGGGGCCACTGGGCTCTGGAGCCTCCCAGCGGGCTGGCACCAGGTCCGGTGCCTTCACCCGTAGTTGCCAGCATGTAGATGAGCATGTGTGCCCATGTGTAGGCTTACGTGTACATGCCTGTGTGCCAGTGTGTACAGTGTATGTGTGCGTACCCACGAATGCACGTGTGCATGTACCTGTGTGCCCCTCTGTGCAGTGTGTGTACAATCGTGTGCATGTGTGCGTGCCAAGGTGTGCCTGTGTGTGTATCTGCATGTCTGTGTGTACAGTGTGTGTGTGTGTACTCACCCATGCATGCGGATGTGCCTATGTGTACCTGTGTGTGCTCATATGCGGATACCCAGACACCATGCGTGTGCACACACTCGTGTGCACAAGTGTGCTCACGTGCATGCCTGCCTGGGATGGAACTTCTGCCATCAGACACGCAGGCCAGATGCTCTCCCGCTGAGCGCCGCCCAGTCCCCATCGCTGATCACAGCCTGTCCCCGAGGCCTTAGCCACAGCCTGGCTCCCGGGCCTCCGCGTGAGAGAAAGGCGGGTGGGCAGCTGGAGGGCCATAGCGCTGGCGTCGAGGCTCCTGGGCTCCTGGGGGTTCCAGCCTCCCTTTCCCCTCCTGCCTCCGAGCACTCCTGCGGTTTTGGCCCTGCTCTCCTGCGAGTGACCAGGCAGGGATGAGGGCCTGGCGGGCGCTCTAGGGCGGAGGTGAGTGCAGAGGGCATTGCAGACTCCCGAGGGAGTTGCTGAGAGCCACAGCTTCCCCGCGCATGCCTCAGTCTCTCCGTGCACCGAGTGGAGGAGCCCCAGGGGGACAGTGCGGTCAGCAAGCGAGGCGCCCAGCGAACTGAGCAGGGTCGCCCGGCGGAACAGCAGCTCCGTGACTCCACAGAATGGGTCGTCAGGTCTCTGTCCTGTCGCTCCAGGGCCCAGCTCCACTCGTCTCACCGCTCTGGTTCCAGCTGGCGAGAGTGCAGGGACAAGAGAGGCTGTGGCCAGCCCAGTCATGTGGAGGCAGAGGCACTGTGGGCACAGGGCCAAGCTGGGGACAGTCCTCGAGGCTCCGAGGGACAGCCAGGTCCTCACAGCTAAGTCTGTGGGAGAGGCTGAGGCCCAGCTGCCAGCAGGCCCAGCCCTGGCCTTGGACCATGGTGGTCTCTCTCTCTTCCCCAGAGTCATTGGGTGCCATGGGGCCCTGGTGTTGGACACAGGTCACACAGACGATGCTCACTCTCACAGTGGTGTCATCCGGGCCTGAGTGGGTCACGTCAGCATTCCTGGATGGGACCCACAGAGAATCATCGTTAGAAGTTAGCGGAGCCAAAACTTTGGTACGTCTACACAATGGAGTACTATGCAGCTGTTAGAAAAGATGAAGTCATAAAACTGACATACAAGTGGTACTACATGGAAAGTATCATGCTAAGCGAAATGAGTCAGAAAGAGAGGGACAGACATAGAAAGAATGCATTCATCTGGGGAACATAAAGTAACAAAATTGGAGATTAACACCCAAGAATAGCCGAGATAAGTACCAGGAGGTTCACTCCATGGCTTGGATTCCAGTTGCATACACTAGGGGAAAAGGCAGCTCAGAGAAGGGGGAACCAAATAAAGAGTGTTTGGAAGATCCTGCCAGGATGGGAGAAGCATGCTGAAAGTAGACTATAGACCAAACATGATTGCCACTCGATGCCTCTTTTGCAAACTACAACACCCAAAAGGAGAGAGAGAACAAAAGGAAATGCCCTGCCACAGAGGCAGGTTTGGATGGGGGGATGGAGGGTGGGAGGGATACTGGCATGCGTGGTGGTGGAGAATGGACACTGGTGGCGGGATGGGTACTCGATCATTGTAAACTGAAACCCAAGCACAAAAATTTGTAAGTCTACAACTGTACCTCATGGACTAATAAAAATTTAAAAAAAAAAGAAAAAGAAAGAAAAAGAAAAAAGGAAATGTATTTAGAGGATGTAGAAATGATTTAAGTTATTTGTAATATAAATTTCTTTACATATTGCTTGATTTCATTGCTAAGGTTTGTTTAGAATTTTTTTACTTTCTACTGTTTATTCAAGCTATGGGTTTGAATAGGTTACATGCAACTAGTCATACCTCAACATATAGAGTATGATATGTATACACCTCTAACGTTTGATTGGAGCTAGGAAGTTTTAAATATTGATTTCTCTGACCCCTCAAAGAATACAATGAGTCCAGAGAGATGAAGGAACTGAGCCCAAGTTAGCAGGTAATAGCAAAACCTGGACCAGGGCTCAGGATAACCAATTTCTAATTTCTTTGAAATCTTAGGATATAGTTTCACTTGTATTAATATTTCCATTATAGTTTTCCAAGTTTGAATATGATACCTCAAATCTTAAAATACAAATTACTCTCAGGAAGAAAGGGGAAAAAGTAGAGATCATGATGATGGTGGTCATAATGGCGATGAAGGAGGAGGAAAATTAAAAAAGAGAGAACATCTTTGTTTTACAAGAATTTAATGGATCAAATGTTTTGCAAGCACATCTGTTTTAGTATTTACAGAATCTCTTTAACATAGGTATTAAAATTATTTTAAGTTTCTGAGAAAGTAGGAACATTAGATGCCTGAGTTTACATACTGGATAGTTGTAAATGAGAAATCCAAGAATGATCAGAGTCTGAATTCTAAACCACACCACATATAATACTATCAACTGTGCAACTTCTGAAAAACCTCTGCCCTGAGATAGTTTAGACAGGACCATAGGAAGTCCTTGCAAGTGCTGGCTGAGAAAACGCCAAGATTGCTACAGAAGCTTCAAATAGCATTTCCAATGTTCTTGCTCTCTGTGGTGCATTCAGTTACCAAGACAATCATCTCAAATAGGAATTTCAATGAAGCTCAGAGCAAATTAATTAACCGTGCTGCAGACACATTAAAACTCTGCAAGCAGTTACCATAGTAGGTAACCTTGCATGTTTTACAAAGTGTGGTGTTTTCATTTTGGCTCATGTTGAATAATGAATAATTTTTCTTGCCCCCTGCTAAACAGTGGATGATGAGAAACCCTTTAGTAAGCCAGTGATGTTGAATTAATCTGTTGGTAAAATAACCACATTTCCCACTAGGCTACCATTCTTTTATTCTAGGTTTCTCTCCCCAAACAAATTCTATAATTTCTCTTTCAGGTGGTGGCATTCAGGTCTTGACAGCAGAGGTAGCACCAGTTGGAAAACCCAGTGAGATCCAGCCTTTGTGGGAATGAGATGAGATGGCACAGGAGGCCACCAGGCTTTTCAGATAACCCAGATGCAGTGATGCTGCATAGAAAGCTCAGTGCTCACCCTGGACCTACCATGTCTACAACACCATAGCTCAGAAAAACAATTCCAATACCTTTGTCATCCTCAAGTGTCTGACTAGCTTGGTTTCTCATTTTTGTTTTGGTTGGCTTGGGTGCCACACTAGCAGTATTCAAGGCTTTTCTTAACTCTGCAGTCAGGGATCACACCTGGAATAGTTCAAGGGACTAAATGAAATGCCACGTATCAAACCTGGGTTAGCTGCAAATGCCCTATCAGCTGTACTATCACTCAGGACCCATGTCTTTAGAAAATTATATACGTACTCGTTTTGAATTTTATTTCTTTCCACTGAATGTAAATACCAAGATAATAAGAACTTTTTTATTCACTGTTGCACTGGGTAGACAGAACCTAGATGAGTGCCTGGCACATAAAAGGAGTGCAGTCATTTTTGTTGAATGGATGAATGAATGCCAAAAGCATTTGCCAATTATGTCGATTTTACTGAAGATTTCCTGGGGAGGTGAAGGAGAAAATAAAATCATATCCCATGGAGAAAGTCTTCACCCAGTTTCTCACTCCACATCAATCCTCTGATGAAACTCAATTCATTTTCCCACCCACCCTCCATAAATAGCCCTACCTTGATCCAATAATCTAAGAGGTATATGCCCTACCATCAAAACACAAACACCACACTTGCTCTTTAGAAATCACTTGAACCAAAGACAAACAACCCAAACATCAATAGAGAATTAACTGAATAAATTCTGGTAGTTAATAAAATTGAATACTCTGTGACTATTAAAAGAAATCAGGCTGGTATTAGAGACAGAGAAAGAATAACCAAGAAACATTTAACTAAAAAGCAAGAACCAAAAGTATATAATTGTATATAAAGATATATAGATATATACATCATGTGGAGAGAATATTATATATGTAAAAGTGGAATGGAGAGAAATGAACACATATATTAAAATTTGCTTTGAGTATCTTTGTAAAAAGAGCTAAGAAACTTCAAATTGTGGTTGAGTATAGGGAACTGCATGCTTAAACTAAAAGGAGTGTATTTGTGGTTCATTCCTCTAATGAGCTGCAGAAAAGCACAAATTACTCTGAAGTTTCATAGGAAGTATTCTCTGCATAGGGTATCCAGTCCTACTGGCCAATTCCTCTCTTAACCACAGTAATTTAATCCTTGAACATATCTTTATGCAGCAAACACAGAATTCCTAATGACGTATGCATTTATTTTCATGATCTGTTACTGGCAACTTCTTAAAAAAAAATCAAGCCTAATGTTAAACACTATTTAGACAAGACTCCAGCTGGCTCTCATAGCCAGAAATCCAATCTTTACAGAAAACTTCACAATGTGAGTTATGTTGTTTCCCCCAAATTCACATGTTGAAATCCCAGTAATGTCAATTTTAGTACTGGATGTCTTCACAAATAATCAAGTACATTTACCAAGTGTTTGTCCTAACCCAGCATAACTTTGTCCTAATAAAAGAGGAGAGGGAGTTAAATTTGAAGACAGGGATATGGAGATATACTCATGTAGACAAAAATAATACCACATAAACTAGACATTGGGGTCATTGGCTCTTAAACAAAGGAACATGGGGTGTTACTAAGCAAACCATAGGAAGTTAGAGAAGAGGCATGAAATAAATTTTCTCTCAAGTCTTCCTAAGCCTGTCTTACGAGCACCATCGTCTCAAACTTCCAACCTCCAGAATAGTGAAACAGCACATTTCTGTTGTTTAAGCAAGCCCATAGTACTTTGTTAACAATCAAGGCAAACCAATACACTAACCTTTAAAGTCTTGCATTAGAACTATTTTTTTTTTTGCTTTTTGGGTCACACCTGGCGATTCACAGGGGTTACTCCTGGCTCTGCACTCAAGAGTTACTCCTGGCAGTGCTCAGGGGACCATATGGGATGCTGGGAATCGAACCCAGGTCCACTGTGTCCAAGGCAAACGTCCTACCAGCTGTGCTATGTCTCCAGCCCCTTGCATTAGAACTATTGGCTCAAATCCTAATTTCTAAAAATATTCCTTTCCTAGTTTGCACAATGTTTCCAGAAACTAATCGTTAGTAAAATCAGTCTAAATAGATCTTGAGTTTGTATCCTGTTTAATCTTCACAACCTTATGGCATAGGCAGGACAAGTAATCTCTTACTTCTACCCAACATTTAGGGATCAAAGTTAGTATAAATGACTCAATTACACAAAATTCAAATATTTCAGATATGTGTCATCTGGAACTAACCACTCAATAAATTCCTTAATCTCTCTTATGCTGATATTACCATACATAAGTAGGATCTTTTTAATAACTATTAAGATTCACCAAATATACAGGGTTAGATAACTTATCTGCAGCTGCATTCACTAAAGACCACATTTAATGGCACCTTAAACTGTATTCAGACAGCTTTTGCCCAAAGTGGAAGAAAGGATGATTTCTCTCTAGATTACTCTGGATGAACCAGTTTGCTATTATTTCATGCCTAATTCATAGACTCCTTTTGTTTTATCAGGTGTGAATCAGATAAATTAAGTCACTGTGCTCTCGTTGTTCACCGGTTTGCTCGAGCGGGCCCAGTAACGTCTCCATTGTGACAATTGTTACTGTGTTTAGCATATCGAATACCTCACGGGTAGCTTGCCAGGCTTTGCACGGGTAGCTTGCCAGGCTTTGCCTGGCAGCGAGGTACTCTCAGGAGTTTGCCGGGCTCTTCGAGAGAGGCAGAGGAATTGAACTCGGGTCGGCCATGTTGGATGCATGCAAGGCAAACGCCCTACCTACTGTGCTATCCCTCCAGCCCAGACAAATTAAATAAATAATTGAATTCATTTTACACATAATTCCAAGTCAGTAGTCTCCAAGATAGTTGGGGCCTGCATTTTATACAAAGTTACCTCTCAGGGCTAAGGGGTTCTGGGGTTCTTGCTCTGCACTGCCATTATCACTGTTTTAGATTCCATCAGAATATCCGATAGGCAAACTTTCCATAGATATACTCATTGCTAAGTGTCTCCATGGGTAAGAAATCAATTTTAATATTTTCTTAGAAAAATAAGGCAATCATAATGAAGTATATGCATATTACTGCTGCTTTAAAAAAATTCTTGTCATTTAAGATTTCTGAAATATTGGCAAATAGAAGTAACATCTCTTTTAGCCTCTATTTTCCTCCGGACCAAATACTAAAGAAAGCTTTTCTGAGAGCTCAAAATAGCAAAGGCTTGCTGTGAAGAAGCACATGTCTCTAGGATGAGAAATCAGCATTTCCTCTGCCTTCTGGCTCTGATGAGACATCCAGAGTTGCAGGGGGTTCTGTGCAAGCAAGTGATAAAAGCCCACCTAAGGAGGTACAGTCGCGCCCATGTTTATAACTAAAGCCACAGGTTTTCTTCCCGAAGAGCTGCTAAGTATCAGGAAGAAGTAGGAACCCCTCTATCCTTCTTTGCTCTTGACAGGTATTACCCAAGTGATTTTCCAAAAGGACAGAGCACAGGTTTCAAATTAGTCTTTCAGGTTGAGATAGCACAGAGCTCATTATCAGATTAAAGATTGAAAGCCATCGGGGTGATTGCTGCTGGGCAGGCCTCCCACAGTCCTGAATCACTCTCCCTGAGTCTGTCCACCCACACAACTTCCCAAATCTGGTTATCCATCAAGAGTTTCCAGCATATTTGAAGATCTCTTTAAGCCATATTTTGTTATTAAGCCATAATTTGTTTATCAGACATATTTACTTGATCATTCTATATTTCATTCTATCATTTTTCCTCTTCCTTAGACTCTATACACCCATAGGTTTTTTTCCTCATTTCTGATATTCTCTTCAATTATACCTGCTCTTCTAATTTCCAAATGAGGAAATTCTTCAATGAATTCCTAGTCTTTATTCTTTTCTCTATCTTGAAAATAAGGCAGACTGCAAATCAATTCAGTGAGTATCCATTTCAAGATGCTAAAAAATGAACAGAAAATTCACCACAAAGAAATTAGAAATATAGGGATAATGAAGAAAAAGGCATGCTAATGAAAAAGTGGTGAGATCATCAAAAAACATAGCTGATTTGTTAGAAAAAAGATTAATACAGTGATAGAATGCTTAAAGAACAGGCATGAATAATCAATATCAGGGATGAAAAAGAGTAAGTATATCACTATACATCCTACAAACACTGCAAGATCAATAAAATATAAAAGCAAAACTATATAATTATACTTGAAAACTTACTTGAATTCAACATAAGCCATAAAACATACACAAGTTATACAAAACTAAAATTAATTTTAATATAAAATTTTTAAAACCTTCTCAAAAGAAAACTATCAACAAAGATGTCTTCATTATGAACCCTGCAAAAGAATTTAAGAAAAATACAAATTTTTCCATAAATACTTCCAGATTGCCCAATTTGTTTTCATGTAGATGGTCTCTTATAATCCTTTTCGTTTCTTCAATTTTAGCCTTATATTTACATCTTTCATTTTTCATTCATCAGGTTTTTTTCTCTTTTTCCTAACTTAGGGGGTTATCAATTTTGATGTTTTCAGAGTACAAATCCTAGTTTCATTGATCTTTTGTATCTTTTGGGGTTTTACTTTATTTCTTCACCTCTAATTTCTGTTTCTGTATGTTTTAGGTTCCTCAGTTTCTTTATATGTAAGTTAGTCTTTTTATTTTAGCTTTTTTTCATTTACTGCTTTGCTGTGAACCTCCCTCTTAATTTATCTTTTGCTGCATCCTACAAGAGCTGATACCTTTTCTTTTCACTTTTTAATTGTCCAGTAATTATTTTATTCCTCTTTTCATTCTTCATTGGTTCAATAGTAATTTTGAAATATGTTGATTATCCTACATATGAGTTTAAATTTACATTTTTTGTTACTAATCTTACGTTGCACACTGTTGAGATTTGACAAGATGCTTGATATGATTTCAATCTTCACATATTCATTGAATTTTTGTATAACATATGATCTATGTGAGACTTTTCTATGCATAAAATAGGTAGATTCTGGGTTTTTATCCACCAAAACACTGTTTTCAGTGATGCATTCAGACTCAAATTTAGGATGACAATTGACATAGACAAGCTAATTACTACTACCCATCTCTTCTGTTTTCTGGTAAATTTATATTTTTGTTGTTTTTTCTATTTGTTTCCATCTTCCTTTTCGTTTGGTTGGTTTTCTTTGGTCATACTCTATTTTTTTCTTTCTAAGTGACTTTTCCTTAGATTTTTGTTTTGTGGTATCATCAAACATTCCCTATATAAGATAATCCTTTACTTTGTGCTATTACTAGTTCATCATAATTTAACCATACATAATCTGTTCTTTTCTTATTTGCATTGTATGTTTTATTGTCTCATATTACAGTTGTTTATGTTACTGATTCTATATTAATATTAATCACTTTAATCAAGGTTTCATGTTCTTTTGTTTTATTCTCATTTTTGCAACTTTTTTGCAACTTTTTTTTAACATTTTTTGCATAGTAGGTCTGATGATAGTAAACTTTGTTAGCTTTTCTTTGTCTTAAAAAGCTTGATTTTTGCATCATATTTGAATAATAATTTTGCCTCATAAAGCATTCTTCCTATAAGATTTTTATCTTCTAGTAATTTGAATATCATTCCATTCTGTTTTAGTTCAAGAGTCTTGCTGAGAAGTCTGAAGAAAGTCTAACTATTCATTACTTTTTTCAAAAAAAAAGCTTAGTATTTACTCTCCTTAGTAAAAATCCTTGTTGAAATCCTTCAATATTTATGCCATTGACATTTTTTTGTTTGAGGGTCACACCTACCAGTTGTCAGGGCTTACTCTTTTTTTTTATTAATGAAACACCACAAGGTACAATTGTAGACTTACAAATTTTTGTGCTTGGGTTTCTGTTGTACAATAATTGAGTGCCCATCCCTCTACCAGTGCCCATTCTCCACCTCCACTAATCACAGTTTCCCCCCCATCTCACCCTGCCTATGTGGCAGGACATTCACTTTTGTTCTCTCTCACCTTTTGGGTGCTGTGGCCTTCAAAAGAGGCATCGAGTGGCAATCATGTTCAGTCTAGAGTCTATTTTCAGCATGCTTCTCCCATCCTGGGAGGATCCTCCCAATACCCACCATTTGGTGTTCCCTTCTACGTCTTGGCTGCCTTTACCCCTAGAGTGTGAAGCTGTCTTCCACAGGGCTTACTCTTTTTGCAGTGGAACATATGTGATCCCATCATGAAACCCTAGTCAGCCACATATAGAGCAAGCACTCTATCTACTCTATTACCTCTCCTGCCACTGTCATTGACTTTTGATAATTTGCCAATGATGTATCTTCTTACAGGTAATTTTGCATGCAGAAATTTGGGTGTTCACTCATATTTAGGTAGAAAATATTAGTTCTTTCCTTGGTTATTTTTTTAGGTTTGGGAAGTTCTCAGCTATGGTCTTTGAATATGCTTTTGCTATCTTCTCTCTCTTCACCTTCTGGGATGACAATGTAGAATTGATTTGACTTTCAAGAATCTTATTTCTTTCTCTTCTTTCATTAGAATAACTCATGACATTTTATTTTCAATTTTTATATTCTCTCTTCTGCATTGTTTAATATGCTTATTACCTCTTTAGTAAAAAGAGATAACTGTGGTCCTATAGCATTTTATTTTTAACATTTGGAACTCCTTTTCTGTGTTTAAACAAAAATCTTTAACTTTAAGGTTTATTATGGGGGTTTGTCAGTTATTTGTCTGTTATAAATCTGTTATGTTCTCCAATGCTGTGTCTTTATATTTTCTTTCTGAAAAAAATTATTCTTCATTTTAGTAATTTCCTCTTTTACAATGGTTGCCTGCTGACATGCTCTGCTTATGAATCTGTTATCTTCTTTTGTTTTCCTGTAGTAATAGTGCTGGCATTCTTTGTTTAAATTACCCTGTGTGAAGGAAAAAGTAATGTGAAGACCAAAAACTGGGATTGAGCAAAATGTTACAGATGAGAGAAAAGGACCACAATCCAAAGGCAAACTTTTATTGCTGACCCTCTTCCTCCTTGGCTATACCTAATCCCTATTTGCACCAAAAAAAAAAAAAAATACCACCAGCGTTATGGTTCTCTGCCTCTGTATTGTGGCCAGATACCTCATGTATTCATGTATTCAATTTTGTGATTAAGGAGATGGCTAAGTTCACCTAGAATTTCTGGAGCTAACCTCAAGCATCAGTATTCATTTTTGTCCCAGAACTCAGATTCAGCACAAATTAGTCTTCGCTTCCGACTAGTAAGCTCACCAATGCTACGATCTACTGTGTTCATAGTTTCTGCCTCCCAAACCCTCTCACCAGACCTGGCAAGTACAAGTCTGGCAATAGCAATAGGGGGAGAGGCTGTTAGTGCCACATATCATACAATGAATCACTTCTTTCATCCCTACTTCTTCAATTTCATGCACCACAGTCACCAATTTTCAGATACATAAATGCATGGATCAGTCAGGCAAACCATACTGTGATCTGGTAAGATTTTGTTGTGATTGACAGTTGGTTTCTGGTTGTGCTTTAGAAGGGAATGTTATTTGCTAGGAATCCATTCTGCTATATCACCGATAGTGTTCTAATTTTTTTATAACTTTTGTCTTCTTCAATCTCATAGTTTCCACAAAAGAATCCATTGTTTTTACTTTCCCTTTGTTTCCTCTCTATCCTAGTATCTGGAGCATTGTAAGCATTCAATAAAAAAAGGCCCTCCCGTTGATCATCGATTTGCTTGAGTGGGCCCAGTAAGGTCTCCATTGGAGACTTTGTTGTTACTGTGTCTGGCATATCAAATACGTCATGGGGAGCTTGCCAGGCTCTGCCGTGCGGGCGAGATACTCTCGGCAGCTTGCCGGGCTCTCTCAGAGGGGTGGAGGAATCGAACTCGGGTCGACCATGTTGACTGCGTGCAAGGCAAACGCCCTACCGCTGTGCTATCGTGCATTCAATAAGTCAATATTAAAGTAACATTAAAGTGAGTTTTCATGCATTCCTGTACAAAACTGTACAGTTTTTACAGTAGATTCCATCTACTTTATAGGAAGTCACCATTATGAGTGGTGTTGACTGTTAGTAATTATGACCACAGCAGTTTCAGATATGTAACCTTGAGTTTCTAGACAAACCTTGAAACAAATGAGCACTGTGTTGGCCTTGAAATTAATTTTAATTCCTAAACGTTCTTATATTTGACACTTGAGTCTGCTATGTATGAAAATTAGAGGGGCTTTCTGCAAATAGTTATACATGCAACTTTTACAGGAAGTTTGGTAGTGTATTTGGGGAGACAAAGTCTGTGAAGCTTGAACCAGCCCAAAGGCATGAAGGCTTTTGTGACAAAGGACACATTTGAAATGCAGAATTCCATGCCTAGTGCAAAGAGGCTTTCTGAGAAAAGAATTAGCTGGACCCCCTGGAAAGAGAGGCTCTAGTATTGGAACAAAGGCCAGATGAAAAGAAGTACAATGCTCCAGCTCTGCCCTTTGGCAACCACTCTAGCAACAAACTGAGGGGAAGGTAGTATGGGAAAATTGTGTATAAACTAACTTGGACAAAGGAATTGGCGTGTGTTGCAAGAACATGTGCTGCCTGTGCCCGTGCTTCCAGAAAACCCCATGCACATGATACCCACATCTCCCCTCTTGGGATATATACTTTGGCCTCTCTCCACTCTTTGGAAGTCTGTATTCTCTCTTGAGCACATATCCTAAGTTACCTCTCCTTACCTCCCTTTACTTCCCAATAAACTTGTTATACTTCACTGTTTGTCTCCTCCTGGAATTCTTTTCTGTGAGGGAAAAGTGGCAGACCCAACAAGTCTGGCTAAGATCAGAACTGACTTTCCAATCCTGCAAAGAGTAATTCCTTATTCCAGCCTGAGTCCATGGCTCCCCTAGATATTAGGTGGCAGGGATCTTATCCCACACCATGCGGAACAAGTGGACTTCAGGAACAGCTTGATGGCTGCTTCATGAGGCTGATTTGATGTGAGTGCCTGTGCCATGCAGGGGTACAGAGCAGACTTTCACCAGTCCTAAATCTCCTCATTTTCCCTGAGTGACAGAAGTGAGTAGAGAAAAGGCAATAGATTTTCTTCTTGAGGTTACAGCCTTTTTCCTCCTCGATTTACATAAGTCACCAGGGGAAACTCCACTGGCAACACATTCAAAGGCAATATTTCAAGAATTAAAAGGTGTTTTTTTTCTTACCAGCCACAAAAATTATTTTCTTTATAAACAGACTTCAAAGTAAAGTTGGCAACCTTCATTTTTGTGGTAAGCAAATCAGTTTCCAAAATAAAATGCAACATTTATTCAGTGATATTTATTTACAAATGCCCTATGACCACTTTCTAAGAAATGTTAAGCAATGATCAAACTTCAAAGGCATCAACACAACCAACATGATCAGTTCGTTGAAATTATAACACCAAATAATAAACCCAACAAAGCAGTCTTTACCAGACTTGCAACTTGTTTAACCCCAGAGCAATGCAAAATCAATTGGTTTACACCCCTGAACCTAATTTTTTCTACCTGTGAAAAGTGATTGCTAACACTGTTTGAAACTGTAACTCTATGGCAACCCTTTTTAACTACACTGTAATGATAGGACCAGTACCCTCATAATACCAAACAGAAGAAGTAAATTCTTTATTTTTTTTCATAAATTGAGATACATAGCCAGACTTTGCAACATAACTGGAAATAGTTCAAATCTGCAGGTCTTTCTAGTACTAAACAAAAAATCAAAATTACCAAAAAATAAAAATTTTTGCTTGATTAAACAAAAAATCAACTTATCTGATTAAAGAAAGGGAGTATCTAAGTCAGTCCTATAGATAGGGGAGAAAGAGAGGCATTTTCTGTATTTATTTTTCTTTTGGGTTCACACCCGGCAATGCACAAGACTTACTCCTGGCTTTGCACTCTGAAATCACTCCTGGCGGTGCTCAGGGGACCACATGGGATGCTGGGACTCAAACCCAGGTCAGCCGCGTGCAAGGCAACCACCCTACCTGCTGTGCTATCGCTCCAGCTCTGCATTTTCTATATTTTTAAAACAAGCTAAGTTCAAATAAATATGAAGCAGTAAGCCCACCGATGGTAGGACTAGCACTGTCACTGTCACTGTCCTCCCATTGCTCATCAATTTGCTCGAGCGGGCCCAGTAACATCTCCATTGTGATACTTGTTGTTACTGTGTTTGGCATACCAAATATGTCACGGTTAGCTTGCCAGGCTTTGCCATGCGGGCAGAATACTCTCAGTAGCTTGCCAGGCTCTCCAAGAGGGGCAGAGGAATCAAACCCGGATCAGCTGGGCTGGCATTGCGAACGCAAATGCCCTACTGCTGTACTAGCAGTGGGTAAAAATAAAATGGGAGGTGGGGGTGGGGGCGTTAGAGGTGCAGCTTTTTGCACTGAGTTGAGTTTAAAACCCAGTTTCTTTCACATATAAGTTGTGTGATCCTTAGCAAATTATCAAACTTCACTCATCTTCAGTTTATCTAAAGACAGGAAACAGCAATATTGCCTCACAAGTTTCTTGTGAGAAGTTGTGAATTATCTACAGAAATTACTGGGGCAAGTAGGAGGTGAATAAATGGTACTTACTTAGTGTAATATATGTTGTCATTTCTCTCTACTCCTTTGTTCAAATAAAGAAGGAGGTCAGGGAAGTAACCCAAAGAATTAGAATGCATGTTTTACACACCTGAGGTCCCAGGTTTGATCCCCTGCACTGCATGTCCACTCCCCAAACACCATAGCAGTAGCCCTGGTGGCTTCTAGCACCTTAAAGCCAGAGTTATATCACACGTCAGACCCAAGTACCGAAGTTTTTAACCATCACAGTTGGGCTAAATACCCTAGGTCCCTTGAGCACAGCTCAGGAAGTCCTTCATCTAAAAGAATAAATAAATACAGAAAGAAAAGGATGATGAAACTAGAAAGAGGTGTATTTTAAATTTATTATGGTAAGATAAATTGTTCACAAAGGTGTTGACATCTATGGTCTCTGTGTAATCAAAAAATAAATATGTGAGTGCAGTAGCGGTAACATGGTCACTCTCTCCTGCCAAATGCATTTGAGCCGCTTCCCCCACCCCAGTCTGAAACTTCTCCCAAGAGATGCATGAAGAAAGGAACAGGGCCGCCAGACTGGTTGGTGATCAGTTGCCATTTATTCCATTTTCCCCACATGCCTGCTTCAGCCTCGCTAAGTGCCCCATTCCAGTCTCACACTGTCCCTCATTCCCATCTCCTCCTGTCCCCCATGCTAGTCTCTCTGCACTCCCTCACGCTGCCTTGGTCTAGTGCCCAACCTCCAAGTATTAGGGGTAGCAACTACACTCAGATCAGGTAGCACAATCAACATGTGATAGCCCTTCCTTCGGAGGGAATCTCTTCTAAGATAAGACAAAGATCTTCTGCAGCTAGGAGATCTGCTCAAGAGCGAAATTCCATCTAGGGGTGTCTTTCTCCTTATGGTATTTGGTCTGGCCCCTTTCAATGACAGGTAGCTCACAGCTTTCCCTGGGTCCATCCAGTCCCTCGTCAGGACCCTGCTTCTGTGGTGCTAGGTACTAAGGGCAATTGAGGTTTAAGTCAAGAAAACAGATGCCCAGGAGTGAATATTGGAGTCAATTAACTCCCAAGTTACAAAAACATAGCATTAACTGTCTTAGTGTGTCTATACAAAAAGGACATTGCTCTGAAGTAAACTATGCAAAAGGACAACAGGACAGGAGAAAAGCAATATTTCACTTACAAATCCAGTGTCCTTAGAAGAATCTGACCTTACAAGTCAACAGAGTCTGATTTGGGAATAAAGGTGATTGACTAGTTGGGGAAGCAGAGCACAAAGAGGTTACAGACAAACACAGAGGAATGAAAGTGCTTCGGGAGTACTCTGATGGGTGTAATCCAATAAACCTAAGCTCCCTGTGGCAAGGTAGAAAGGATATACCAGTGTTAAACCCAAAAAGTTTAGAGCTATATTCCAATAAACACAGAGGAATGGGAGTGTCTTGGGAGCACTGTAATGGGTGTAACCAACCCTGCAGACAGGGAGATGAACAAACCAATGTTATCCTACAGTCTCCGTGTAGTCATTTCCCTTCACCACCACCAAAGTGCCTAAGACCATTTTCTTGCCCCTCAACCCATATCCTGGTATCATACTCCATTCACCTCTCTCTCTCCCAATCTGAAGTTCTCAGTTTGTATTCTAGTATCAGTAGTTTGTGATAAGAAGTATTTTATTACAAATACCCCTCCGGGTAAAATCTAAGAATAAAATCTATCAAAATAAGGAATATGAGATAGAAATATGTCTGGTTTCCATAACACTGTTCTCTCCCATTTTCAAATAAACATATCTAATAAACTGACACAAATTATATATTTTAATGAGAAAAACTTGATAAAGAGAGGTAAAGAAAGTAAGTAAATGTGGGATAAAAAAAAGGAAAGGAATACATAGAAAGAAAGAGGGAAATTAGAAACTAACCACTTTCACCTGTATTAAAATTAGCACATAGAGGAAGCGGAAGAGAGTTGGGAGGACGTGAGTCCACCGGTAATGAGTAGGCAAGCCATGAGTCGAAGCGGATGT
>JAOXYA010000019.1:5434627-5445464 GCA_028565675.1 Sorex palustris
GACCACAGCCCGATGTGGCTCCCAAAACAACAACCAAAAGCCGTGTAAGACAAACGCCCTACCGCTGTGCTATCGATAAATATTAGATGGAATAAATAATTTATAGTTAGTAGTAGGAAGCACTACCATGTGGTGTCACTACTTACAGCGATTAAGGAAATACAGATCAAATTACTACTAACAGAAACAATCTTTTTCCTGATATGTCACAGAGCTCCAGCTAAGGCACATGCCTTCCCACAGCTTGAGAGTAGTTTCTCTCCAGGAGTCAAAGCAATAGTGCAGCAGGGATGGAGCTTGCTTTGCATGTGCTGACATAGGTCTGATCCCCAGCACTACATATGGTCCTAGAGTCTACCAGGAGTAATCTTTGAGTGCAGAGCCAGGAATAAGCACTGATCACAGCTGGTGTGTCCTCCAAACAACAACAAAAACCAAGTATCTTCATTCCAAAGATGTGATTAGATGCTCAGTTTTAAAGCTACAGAGAGTATTCTGCCCACACGGCAAAGACTGGCAAACTACCGTGATGTATTTGATATGCCAAAAACAGTAACAGCAAGTTCAGAATGGAGATGTTACTGGTGCCTGCTCGAGAAAATCGATGAACAACGGGAGGACATGCTATTTTTTTCTTAACTCTTGTAGTTGAAAAGATGAAGAGAAGACTCAAGAAACAGGCCTGACTTTTGGAGTACTGCAGAATGAGAGGCATAAATGAAAAAGAAGGGGAAGTGGGGTAGGGGTTGAGGCAATGAGGCACCTGCTCTGTGTCCACATCTGACCACTGTTCAGAAACAAGCTCAGTGAATCCTCAGACAGGCCTTCAAGTGAATACTATTAATCTTGTTTCAGAAGAAGAGTCATAATCAAAGGGATTGGTTTTCCCAAGGTCAAGTAACGGGTAAGTACTAGAAGCAATGGAGAAGGGTTAGGCTAGTAAGGCACAGGTCTTCGGTTGGACCAATAAGCAGGGTCATAACACTAGACACAGCACTGATATTAGACTCACTTCCTTTCGGTCTTGCCTCTCCTGTGTACAAACTGACCAATTTTGAGCAAATCAGTTTTGTTCTCTAAGACCAAGTTAATTCATATGCAAAATGGAAATAATACCTACACTGATGGGGTTAAATGAAACAAAATTTATAATACCTGCTTTTAAAAAACGTATATTCTCTTCTCCCACTTCTGCCTAAATTGGAAAAATAGGCAGAGACATACCCCAACGGGAATTCTGACTTGCCTAGCTTTGTTGTTTTAGCAATGATTTCTTTTCCCTATTCCTTTCTCAAGGTATACTTACAATGCATTGCCTTAGTCAGTTCTGGTAACAAAAGTCTAACACCCACTCCACTGCTTTGGCAGATCAAAGAAGCATTGAGAATTTTCCCAAGGTCAAGATGTTCCTGCTGGAACTGGGCTCCAGATCACCTGACTTCTGGTTACAGCTACACCTAATGGAGCAGTCCCGCAGCACTGCATCTGCTGAATTACAAAGTGCTATAGCTGTACATCAAAGCCAAAAGCTATAACAAGCTGCTGTGACAGCAATTTCAGGTTGAGTTTCTATTGACCTGTTTGCTGTCCACTCCTGACTGAAGCATCAACTATCTCACCCTTTCTGTGTACAGAGTGGGACTTCAATAAAAAGCTAGGTGGGGACCATCCATCAGTGTCACCTGCTGTGTCTGGAGGTCTCCTGGAGACAGAAAGAGAAGAGAAGCAACATTGCCCACAATCATTGGGTTAAGAAGCAGACTCTTGTAACATCTGAAATGCCACTCTATAGGGGCTCAGCTATCCACACAGAAATGAAATCCATGCTCCCCTAACCCCACATATAAAGTGACATAATTTATTATAAATAATGTGTAGTAGTTCATCAAAATTATCTCTAAGCCTATCTATTTATTTACATTCCACTGTCAGATTTTCTATTTATCTCTCTCTCACTCTCTTTCATTCACTCTGTGTGTGTGTGTGTGTGTGTGTGTGCATTGTACACACAGTGTAACTCAGGTTAAGTGTTGTCGGTATACATTTATCTTGACTTTCACCAAAAAAGGCAAATATTAAATCTTCTCTCCATTTGGATGCAAATCAATAATTTTTGAGAGCCTTAGTACTAGGAGACAAGCTCCAGAGTAATGCTCAGTTAAAATGCTGCACAGCCAGCCTCATTTCCATTGCAATATCTTAAGCTCCTGATTGTTAAGCCTTCTGTGGTGGGAATCCTTTGCTTACTATTCCCCTCATGTGCAAGCTGCACGATTAGCTGCTTAAACGTGAGCCCTGCTTTATGCCAAGGTGATCTCAGGTTATTGCGCACATTATGCAGGCTTTGCATACAGGGGAATAAATCTCAATGACCCTAAAATATTCCCCCTCATAATCAGTTTTCTTTCCTATAACTGCATCTCTCCAAGGACTGTCTGGAACTTAACAGCAACAAATAAGTTAATGTAGGAGAGGAAACAGATGGACTTGACTGCATTCTGGGATTTTTATAAAGCAACTCATTTTGGAAAGTGTATATGAGGCTTTTGTCTACAAATTCCCCAAAGGCATGAATAAAAAATGGAAATTCAGATCCCAAAATAGCAAGAAAGGACAATAGTTATAGTTCCAACCCACAAGTGTTCTAAGAATCCAATCAATAGCATTAAGGTTTCACATTTTCACTCCAATATCGTCATTTAATATCTAACTCCCTTAAAATCTTATTTACATGTTGGTTAGCAGACTAACATTGAGTTGGAATTTTCTTTTGGAGGGGGGAGTGGGGTAGGGTAGGGTGTTAGGTTTTGGGCCCACATACAGTTATACTAGAGCTTATTCCTGGCTCTGTGTTCATGTATCACTTGTGCTCAGGGATCACCTGACTCTTGGTTTGGTCTCAGGGGATCATATGTGGTATCAGGGATCAAAACAAAGTCAGCCGCATGCAATGCAACCTTAATTTCTGTACCATCTCTTTGGACCCTATATTGAAATTTTTATTCCCAGACACGTTTGATATAATAAACAACTATTCAAAGGGAACGTTACTTGCTAATAGATAATTTTGCATATTTTCATTTAAAAAGTTAAGTTTCAGTTCAATATAGAAATAATGAATCGTCATCAGCTGACAACTTCCATGAGTTCAGATGGGAGACAGGAAGGGAAAGATGCCAAAATACCAATCCTCTCCTTTTCTGAGTACCTTTTAATGGTTAGTCTCTGCATAAATGTACCACTTGACCATTCTACCCTAACATGCACTGCCCACCCTCATTTTGAGTCTTACTGAACAGAGTAAACAGTTGACCCAGAGGGAAGACAATCCTAAGATTGACTTAGGATAATTGTAAATAGTGCCCTAGAAATTTAAAATTAAAAAGCAATGAACCTCATTAGTTATTACTGTTGGCAATGTCAAATTATTCCATAACTATATAAAACATACAGCAGCTCCTCAAAAGTTTAAATATAGAATAATCATATGACCCAGCAATTTTATCTCTAGTATATGTCTAGGAGAATTTAAAATACATGTTCCCACAAAAATTTTGATTACCGATATTTTAAGCAGTATTATTCAAAATAGTTTAAAAGAGAAGTTCCATCAACCCATCAGTTGATGGCTATACAATAAATAAAATATGATTTAAAATATTATTTAGTCACAAAAGCTAATTAAGTAATGCTGCAATATAGAGAAAACTTTAAAATTTTCTGCTAAGTAATGAGGCCAGACATAAAAGGTAATATATTATATAGTAACATTCACATAACATGTTAAGAATAGGCAAACCCATAGAGACAGTAAGTAAATTGGTGATTTTAAGAAATGGAAGGAGGGTATAATTGGTACTAGTGATAATGAGTACAAAATTTATCGGGGATGGGGTGTGGTTTGACAGAAATATTCTTTAATTAAGTAATGGCCATGGTTTGACAACATAAATGAAAAGACTAAAAATCACTAATGAGCACATTAAAATAATCCAAAGATATATTTCTATACATGAGATATATTTGAATTTTTAAAGTTATATTTGAAAAATAGGATTAAGTGAGACAGTTCTGGACTGGGAATGTCCTGTAACTGAGAGTTTGAAGATAACCATTCAAGGGCATCTATGACAAGCCATATTGAAGCTAAGCAGAGAAAGTTAGTCTGCAGGGCAAACATAAGGAGCAAATACTTAAGAGTAGCAAAGACAGATGATTGACAGTCCCAGAAAAAGACTCGTTAATACATAGAATATATCCTTATACACAACTAGATATCTTGCCCTTGGGAGATATCCCTATATCTACTAAATAGATGCCAGTTTTTTTTTCAAGCTTGGAATTTAGAATCAAAATATTCTTGTCTAAAACAGATACCAAGTAGAAAACAATGTAGCTATTCCCTTCTCTACCCATCAGAAAGTAAAAGAATTTTCCTGCTTTCTCAGGATTAATATGAAATAGAAATACCTTCAAGTGATAAATACCTGAGTCTGGAAGAAATAGAAAACTCATTTGCACTTGGCCTGTACACTTTTATATGAAAAACTGTGAGCATGGAGGTAGCTAAAAGGGCTGACATCAGGTTTTGCATGTTTCCCCTGAGGAACACCAGGAGTAGCCCACCAACCCCAGCATTTCCAGGAGTGGTCTCAAAACAAACTAACGAAAAAACTGTGATCCTTTAACACAGAAGCATCTTGGAGTAATAAGGTCAACCAGAATGGTAGGGGTGGGGTGGGGGTGAGGGGATGAAAGAGACAACAAAAGCTATTCTTACCTAACTCTTCAATTAGTGTTCAAGGGAAGAGGTTCTTTCAGAGCAATAGCAAGCTACACACAGAACTACTCTCAAGTTGTTTTACTCGACCCTGCTTGGGGTATCCCAATTTTTGAATGGTCAAGGGGTGGGGTCACTTGGTCAAAATCTCTAGAGGATTAAGCCATTATAATGACTGTCTTTTTAAAATTCACCTACATAAAATCTTAGGTTTTCCTCCCAAAGCATAAAATAATGTGATATATGATAAAAGACAGGCTTGAGGAACACCCTTCCTAAGAGCATCCATGAAAATTAACTTTCATTGATTTTCTATTAAAATTCCACATCCATTACTACTTTGTATAATGATTTACTCAGTAAATCTGTTTTGAGTCATGAGCTGGCAGGTGCATAGGTACATTTAGAGCAGAGAACACAATTCTTTTAAGGTTGCTGGGAGATGCCTAAACTCAGCATCACTGTTCACCCTGAGGCTCCTAAAGATTGGAATCTCTACCTCTTTCAAAGATACAACTTAAGAAAAGAATAAAGTGCTTGCAGAATCAGGATGTTGCCTGAGAGGTCATTGGACCTTGGCCTAAATCTAATTTAAATAATTACATTTTGTTCCATCCTGACTCAGTAAAGGCCCCTGATTAATAATCAGCATTTGTTACATGCCAGTAAAGTATTTGCTGCTATAAATAGATAAAGTTAACAATCTAATTAACTATGGAACTGGCAAAATGAACACTCCATTCAGGGAAAAAGATAGATGGCAAATTTTTAAGGCCTCTAAGCACTAAGTTGTTACTGACCCTAATCCATTAGCCGTTATTGCCAAAGGTCACTTTGCTAACCTTCATTTTTTAAACTCCCTTCCAAAGCTGCTATCTTTCTTCCTGGAGCAGCAATCTCAGCAACAAATATTCTATGATGATACTATAGAACCTTGAAGCATTTAAGAATAAAATGTGACTGTGACACATATATGCCTATCATTTGAATGCTCCTACCCACAGTCCTTGGACTCATTGTCCTCAGTCACTATGCTCCTATCTCTGGTAGCCAAGTAAAAACAATTCTTACATCTCTTTTTACACACCATGCTTGAAATTTCTGTGATGATTTCTTCATTTCAGTTGTAATGAAATGAAATCCAATATAGGGCAAGCCTCCTGGGAAAAGAGAGTGTTCTATTAAACAATTTATAATCTGAAATTCACAATCTGATTTCCATCTAAGGATGTTTTTCTCTCTCATTTTTCATTTGCAATAATGTGCCTCCTTCCCTTATTTAGAACCCCAATTTGAAATCAAAGTTTCAAGTTGAAACTTTCTAACTTTTGATTTAAATTAAATCAAAATTTAGATTAAATTAAAATCATGAGCTCAAGAGAACCAACTTAGTTATGCTTTGACCTTAGCACTGAGAAATCTTTGGTCTTTACTGAATGTCTTAAAAACAGTAACTTAGGGGAGGGTGACTGGGAAGATAGTACAGAAGTTAGGGAGCATGCAAGGAGATTCAACTCCTGGTACTGCACGACTTCTCTGAGCATCAACTGGTGTAGCTCTAGAGTCCCAATACCACAGTACCTAACACAGTACCTGATACAATACCACAGTATCACATCCTCTGGCACAAACTCTTAACTGTCAGCCCAGTGGGTCAAGTATCTTTGGTATGAGCCCCCACAGAATCCGTAAGCACCATTTGGGACCTTTCACAATAAAATTCCGGATCTTGGTGGTTCATAAGTTATTCAAATGCAGATAGCATTCCAGTGGCTATGAGCTCAGAACTTGGGGTCGATCTCTACATTTGACTTTGGACTATATTTTCTTCTCCCTCTTATCATCAAGTCTATATATTATATGATGCATAGCAATTACATTGGGTCTCTGCCTTCACAATATTCTAGTGAGAAAGACTCATTTCCATGGTTTCTTATTTTTTATCTTTGATATATTAACTACATATTTACCTCTGTTGTATATTGAAACTTCCTTCCAGGAAGATATATTCAAATAGCATTAACAATGGTGAATTAGAGGGGATGGGGAGATTTTTTATTTGAACTAGAAAGACAATATTGAACATTAACCCATAACTAACAGGCTAATAGATTTTTAACTTCACTTGCCCCTGAATTGGACTGTCATAGCAACCGCGACAGTGACTGGGCACAAGATCCCACATGTGACCTTTCCTGAGGTGTTGCTGTTGCTGATGGTTTTGTATTACAGTGGCTTCTCACACTTCTAAGTTTTCCCATCAATGAGGTATCAAAGCCCTCAACACTTCCTCCTGACAGACAGCCCTGACCCCTGCAAGAACTCTGCAGAAAATCTGCCCTTGGCCAGAGCGGCAAAGGCCCTAGAGTGTGGGGTCAGACTCAGGTGAATCTGGGCTCTTCCAGTAATTGTCAGTTCCTATCCTCACTACAGGGGCAAAGCACTTGCTCCCTCTGACCGGAAGACCTACATCTCTGCATAAAAGATCTACATCTCTGCATAGCTGTGCAATACCTAGCTATTTCCTTCCGTATCAGCTATATCTTTAGCTACCCATAGAATAGAAATATGTCTTTGCCTACCTGTAGAATATTGACATCTTTGCATATCTGTATTATTTATACACATGTATCTATATTACAGATCTTTGCTTATCTGTGAACTATCTTTATCTATGGATTATCTGTATATTTACATATCTATAGAACAGCTGTATCTTTGCACATCTGTGGATTCTTTGTGTCTTTACAAGCTTGGCTTTTTTTCTCATCCTTTGGGTTTCAGGTGAAATATTACCCCTGGGAAGATACTCTCTCAAATAAATGACATTCATTTTCTCTATCTACTTCAAATAAGAATAGTGGTTTTTTAGCCCCCCCTACTACTATATATATCCCTTCAACTTGAACCTGAATGCAAGTGTTAGCTCCCGAAGGGGGACTCCTTGAGACATTTGACCACAGGGGAAGGACAAATCTGGTAAGCAGGTAGTGTAAGACCAGAGTGTGCTCTTGCCCTGGTGAATGAGAAGATGGGCCCAGATGCCCCTTACAAATTGCCGTGGCCCACCTGCCTGCATTGTACAGCCTGTGAACCATGTTATAACTATCTAATAGCCTGAACCATGATATAACTATCTAATGGCCCGGATCATGTTATAACTAATGGCCCTTTGATATTTCCTGCAGAGCCCAGGTACCTTCGCACCTGCCTGAGGAGGAGCAGGCGTGGGAGGAAGCACCCCTCACCAGATACAAGACTCTTTCCTCACAAATGTATCTTGGGTGGGGAGAATGAGAAGAGTCCCCAGAATCAGGAGTCCACTTTTCATGGTTCACATGACTTTCTCGTTCAAACTAAAATAACTGGCCAAAATAGTCTCTTCTGCTTCTACCAGGCAGAGGTTGTTCCATTCCATCAGGCTGTTCCATTTCATTTCCTTCCCGGCATTTAGAATGTCTGAAATGATCTGCCTTATGCATGTGTGTATTTTGTTTTCTTCTTTTTTCTTTTTTTTCCTACTCAGTACACTTAAGCTAGAAGGGAGGGAGGACGGAAGAAAGGAATGAGGAAGGGAGGAGGGAATCATAAACTGAATATAGGTTTTGGTTAAGAGCTAATCGCACTAGTACACTACTAGGTAAAAATGAATTACAGTGCTTCAATTCCTCCTTTCCTCAAGAAATTTAAAACCGTTTGCTCTTTAGAGTGAGTCATTTGCATTATTTTATGTACATGAACACAACAACAAAAATACACCATTTCTTTCACCTGAGAATCTTTAATAACTGCTTCAATTGTTTTACAACTTCTCTAGCCATTTGTTTCTTTCTTCAAACACACACACACAGACACACACGCCAAAATTCAATAAATAAAACAAATAATCCGTAGCTGCCTGGAATGAAGCCTGCATTGAAGGTGTGCACACGGTTGGTGAATGTGGTCCTGAATCCCCAGGTTCCCATAGTCACCACCTGCCCTGTGTTCAGAGCAGAGCTGGGAAAACAAATAAGTCCTGGAATTTAGAGCTTTCCCCTCAAAATGCAAGAGAGGTTTTGTGGAAATGCTGTGTCCGCACTTTGACATGAAACTTCCATTTTATTCCAAATGGTTATGATTTCATTACGAGCCCACTCCATTCTCGATCAACTGGCTAGACTATGCTTTTTTATAATTAGATAACAGAAGGTCTGGCCACCAACAATATCCATCTTAGTCATCGGTTTTGTGGCAATCTTTCTAGGCGGAACCCTGGTACAACTGAAGTCCTGACTTTGCTCAACTTTTATGCAAATTGCGTGTATAATAATCCATGATACACTTTAGCATTGGTTGCTCTTCAATTTGAAGAAATGCTGATTTGAGACATAATTTAACAAATTATTCAGCCCAGCATAATAAGGACAAAATTTTCCTCCCATAAAATTGTTCAAGACATTTGGACAAAGGAAGAGATTGTGAAATATGCTAAAAACCCTCTAGTGCCCAGGCCTCCATTCCTTTCCCAAACAGACCAGTCTAAAGTAGAAATATCCACGTGCAGAGACTGTCCATTACAAAGAATCTATCTGATGCAATCTTTAACAAACTTCTCTGGAGCTACAGTTATTACCTCAAAGCCCACAGCATGAATTTTTAAAGACAAATCTGATGCTATTAACCAGGAGCGGATTGACAGCCGACAGACTGCCGTCTCCTCCTCGACCACAAGCCGGGGGCAGAGCAGACCGAGGTCCTGCCACCTTCCCTGGTTCCGCACTGCTCCTCAGACTGACAGAGGAGTCGCTTCCAGAGAGGAAAGGCCTCAGTTTCTGCCTAAGACTGTTTCATGTGCTGCTTCTGTAGGGTGTTGAGTCCATCTCCCCCTGGGAGGAGGGGCCCGGGTCTCCTCACACAGACACCCTTTCACGAATCAGAACAAAGCCATTAACGCACAGACCCGTGACAATTCAGTGGCCTCTCACTGAGAGAAAGAGAAGCAAAGGCAGTGCCATGACAGGCTCAGAAAGAAGCCAGAAGAAGTTAGGCCTAGGTTTCAGTTCCAGAATTCCTGGAATTGAGCACGGATACCTGGAATTGAGTCATGATTTCCCCCAAAGTGAAATAGCCATGGTGAGGTCAACTAAGGGTTAACAGTCAGATGCAGGTAGGGAAGCCCCCATATATAACCCTTATGTAACTCTTATGCAACCCCAGCTTAACCAGTCAGCTAAGTACAAGTAGTGGAAAGCCCCTCAGACTGCGGCCAAAAGGGTGGTCCATGGAAAGTCCCTGTTATGTTATGGTATAAAAGCCCCTCACTTTTGAGACTCGGGAACTCTTGTTCCGAGAAGGCTGCCACTGTGCAGGTGAGCCAGATGAGGGCCCTAGCTCAAGATAGCCAATAAAGACCCTTTGCTTATTGCATCAAAACTTGTCTTTGTGTGATTCCTCTGGGGAGATCTCGGCCCAGTTTAACATCACCAAAGGTATAAAATGAACCCAGAACACAGTACACCGTGATGCATTCCCATGAGTGGCACCACCCCTGAAGAAGAGAATACTAAAACAGGACCATTGCTTGGTGGGAGAATATTGGACTAACAAAAATGCCTACTGAGAATCCCAAAGACCCTGGAGGACTAAAGTATGTGATAAACCCTCCAACTTCCCAGTACTTGCGATTGGGACATTTCTACCCTTCCACTAAGCATCAGCGTGGGAGTGAGCTATGCACTTGGGGGTGAGTTTTGTTCTAGGTATCAAGGAATAATTAGCAACACCCCTCCCCTATTCCCTTGATCACTTGACATTCTGTTACTCATTGATTTTCTTGAGCGGGTGCCAGTAACGTCTCCATTCATCCCTGTCGCGTGCTAATGTAGCCCAATGGCATCTGCTCATTCTAGAAACACGAAGAGCCTCAAACCGATAGTTCAGGGTCTTGACGAAGAAGCCTGACCATCTCACAGGTGGGTGGCCACGTGATCTTTTGACATCCCGTGGAATCTAGTCAGTAATGGCTCTAGTCCAGCAGTCATCTCCAAATCTCATTACATGTCCAGCCCATCTGAT
>JAOXYA010000019.1:5613392-5623447 GCA_028565675.1 Sorex palustris
ACCTAAATAAACTCAGATTTAATAAGTTATTTTTATCATCCAAATTACTGTTAAAAACTGTTTGACACAATTCTCAACTAAGATGATACAAAACATGTTCTTTATTAACTTATTCTATAAAGAATTTTTTAATTAAAATTTTAACCTAAGAAAGGAGAAGGGTTGTTGGGTTTTTTTTATTACTGTTTTGCTTTGATTTGGCTTTTTTGTTGTTTTATTATTTTTTTTATTTTTCTAGAGTGTGTGTGTTTTTTCTTTTTGGTAAAGCCAGTTCTTCACCACCATTTTCATTTAGACATTATAAATCTGTTGAAGCATTTTATGAGAGAATTTGATCTAGTCATCTGAACTGTTCTGTTCATTATAAATCTCTTGTTTCTATTCATACACTAGCTCCACTCTAGATTGGAAGGGCTTAAAGATGAACTCTGGAGGAATAGATGCTACGACTTAAGAGTAACTATTACTGATCAAAGGAGCGGCTTTCCATTCGCAAACATTGCTTTGCGCTATGGGTTTGGGCTCCTTCTGTTTCTACATCTTGTTGAAGACTTTCTTGACTTCCATTTGACTTCTTTGAACTTGTTTGTCCTTTGACATTTTTCCCTTTCTTTTCCTTCTCGCTTCCAGGTTTTATCACACTCTTTTAGCTTTCTTGTGTTCTTTGAGTCACTTTTTAAAATGTAGTTTCTCTCTTTATTAACCTTGTCTGTTAATTTATCTTTTAATGTTTGTTTCTTTTCTCCTTTAAAGATTGTAGTGTTGTAGTTACACTTTTTTCATTCCATGGTATGCCAACTTGCTTGTTTATTTTGCAGCAAGTTCATTAGTCTTTCTTACCCTCTTGCTATGAATTTTTAATAAAAAATAGCAGAACGTTCTGCGTTTACATAGTATCCCCTTCTTTAAGCCCACACTTTCTTTTCTGTTGTTAAGTTTATTCCTTCAGACCTCTCTCTTTTTTCTTTTCCTTACTCTGTGTTTTCTTCCCTGTATTTTCTTTGACTGTTCATTAGTTTTTTTTCCCATTTGGCCCAGAATTGTTCTTTAGTAAAACCGTTGAGTTAAAAATATAAGAATATTTACCTTTCAGATTACCTTCTTATTGAGGTTTACTTAAAATTAAACAATCTGGGCCAAAAGAGAATACGAAACATATGGAATTATTTGCCCTCCCTCTTTTTTTGGTGTGCGTGTGTGTGTGTGTGTGTTTCTTGTATGTATGTTTGTGTTTTTTTTTAATTGTTGTTGTTTCTTTAAACATTAACAATTGTTTTTTTCAGGAAAGGACAACCATAACCCACCCTAAGTTGCAACATTCCTTTCATAAATTGTTCCATTACTATAGTAGATTGTGTTAAGCAATAGAAACTTACTTATTGTGTATATATTCATTTGGGGCAAGCTGCTGTGGGTTGGGAAGAAGAGGTGTGAAGTTTAGATACCGTATTTTTCGCTAAAATTAACAAGTATTAATGCTTTTCAAGATGGTTTTGAAGTCATTTTACAACATTAATGTTTCACTAAAATATTTCAATGAAAGTGTGCATTCATGATGGATAGACTATATACAGAAGTAAGAGCTAATAAGCTTAGTAATTGAATTGTATTGATTTCCTACTGAACCATTTTTAGACTAATAATTATTGTCCATTATTATTATACATAAGTAGTAGATATTATTAGGGTCATGTAAATATTCTATATGAGATTTTTCCCTCATTATCCCAGAGCTAAAATATGATTATGATGAAATACTTGATTACAACTCTTTTACTTGAGTTAACAGAATAAGTCTAGTCAAAAAATAGGCACAATGGCCTAAAATTAAAAATCTACATTCACAATTGAATATGTAGTTATTTGAAATTTTTCCATATTCTAATCTTAAATATATGTCAATGAAAGATTACCTCTGAACCATCCACAATATTATATTCCCAATTATTTTTATGGAAAACAATTTGCTTTCATGTAGAAGAAAAGTAAATGTAAAACATGGAACAAGGCCAAACAGATAGCTCAAGAACTGGAGCACCTGTTTTTAATGTACCCACATTAGTTCCCAGCACTGTATGGTTCTCTGAGCATCACCAGGAATGACCACTAAGCACTGAGTCAGGAAAAATACTTAAACCTATTGACTGTGGCCCCAGTGAAAAATAGTAAAGAAATAAATAAAACATATGAAACAAGCATAACATTTTTAGAAACATTATCAGAAAATATATAAAACCTTTACTTCTACACCTCAGGAGCTTGCCCATAGAGTATACATACATATCTGGCTATCTGTATTATTGCCCTAAATACTGAGTTTATGCTTTCTCCACAGGTCCAGTCCAGATGTAGCAGCAAGGAGAACATTCTCAGAGCTAGTAAGTATATATATAATTTCATTTCAGATGTACTGCTGATTTAGAACTCAGGGTTCAATAAGAAATAAACTAAAATGACATTTTGGTGGAAGAATGTAAAACAATGGGTAACGTTTACACAAAGAATATATTTCACATATTTAGTAATTTGCTTGTTTTCACTTTACTTATGCTTTCTTAATAGTTTTCCTTCTATTTCCCTTTCTCCTGTCTCTCTAACCTATTTAATTAATAAGCTTTTTTTATGTTCCCTTATTGTCTTCTGCTAGGTTAGAAGCTGTATGGTTTTTATCTTTTTAAGGTATCCTTAAATATTTTATGATGCCTACTTGAATGCATTTAAAAAAAAATTAGTAGTTTCAAAATGAATTACATGGTTTTTACCTTCACTATAAGTATCAGTTATTGATGAGATTTCTTTTTTCAGTTTGTTTTATAAGTTATAGCAGAACCTTGATAACCCTGCTAATTAGGGCTCTAATGACTTCTTCCATGACAGTAGATGAAAACTCTTTTTATATTAGAGTTTAAATAACCATTACCCCAAAAGTTATTTGAGAACAAACTAACTGAAAATAACAGCAACAAAAATACACTAAGGAAATTCACAAATGAAGAGTGACTGCTAAGAAAAACATAATTATTTTGTAAATATAAATTAATGGAAGCTCTTTTATTTGGGAACATGTTTCAGAACACAGTACCCTGAAGCAGAATAAAAATTTAAATATTTTTCATCAATAAGAATATGAGCTTGGAAATCATTTAAATTGTGTTTTATCTGTTCTGCTACCTTATAAAAATAATATAAATATGTTTTCCTTATCCATGTCTTCAAAATGATTTGACAGTAGAAGTTGTCTCTTGGGCCAGAGAGACAGTTACAGGGGTTGAGAATGCCTTACATGTAGCCAACCCCTGTTAAGTATCCAGCAGGATATAGACCTTGAACATCAACAGTACAGCCTTTGAGGCCCCTTGAAGACTAGGTGTAGTCCTGGAGGCCTCCAAGTACTGACAGGGTTGCAGTGCTACATTATTGAGGGCCTTCCTGTTGAGCCAATGACCCAACATAAGTTGGCTGAGGATCACAAGCAGTGGCCACTGGTCCTACTAAGCACCAGCTGAGAGCCCTCAACCCCTCAAAAAAAACAGTTGATTGTTAAAATCTTTGGGATCTTAAGATAAAAAATGAGATATAAATGTCATTTGTTTTATTTTTTTCTCTTTCACCTAAAATTAAGATCATTATCCAACTTCCTTTCTGACCCGTATTAGAATTTCAGATGACCCATACTGAAATAGTTATACTGGATACATACACCACTGGGAAGTTTAATAAATAGGATAATTTTTATTTCTAGTATAATGTCTTTTATGTGATAATCAAAAATTGTTATTGAAATTCAAATAGAAAAAAATTCATATTTTACTTTTTTCTATATTTAATCACTTGTCACTTGTCATCCCATTGATCATCAATTTGCTTGAGCAGATGCCTGTATCAATATTATATATATATAATATTCTAGAATATGATTCTTAGCAAGCACAAAGCTGTTATTTACTCAGAACATTTATGTTGAAGTTAAATTTTTGAAATAACTGCAAACACTCCTCAGTGTTTGGATCTAACCACAAGTATGTGTGGGGCTGAGGGTACTTAGAGAAGAGACCAGTATGACAGTAATAGCTGGAAATGATCACACTGGACAAAAACTGAGTGTTAAATGTAGGTAAAGGGATATTCTTGATGGAACCTTAGGGACACTGGTACTGGGAAGGAATGGGGGAAAAATTCCTAGGCTTTTCTGATAAATAGGGAGTTAACAATTGTTCATCATAAACTGCCCCAGAGCTTAGGCCTACAGGGAGACTAAGATAATGGACAACACCTGAGGCAGATGGCCAGAAAGACTCCCACCACGGTACCACTTGTAGATTCACTGCATTCTCTATAATACTTGTCAATTAATAAGAAATTTAAAGAGCCTTTATAAAGGACTACACCAAACTTACTTTTAACTTAGTCCTATACTAAATTCCTCTGCACTTGGGGAACACCTTTTCTTCTCTACTTTCCAATAACTTTTCTACTTTCAAAAAAAAAAAGTATTATAAAAAATTTTTTTAAAAATACCTGCTAATGGGGCTGGAGCAATAGCACAGCGGGTAGGGCGTTTGCCTTGCATGCAGCCAACATGGCCGACACAGGTTCAATTCCCAGCATCCCATGTGGTCCCCCGAGCACCGCCAGGAGTGATACCTGAGTGCATGAGCCAGGAGTGACCCCTGAGCATCACCGGGTGTGATCCAAAAAGCCAAAAAAAACACAAAATACCTGCAAACAAACACATTTAACATAATACACTTTCAGTCCCAAGTGCTCACCCCACCACCACGAGGAAGCACAAACTTACCCAGGTCTCAGTTTCCCCCCGTGGGACACCCGCCAGAGGCTTTGCTCCAGAAGCCCAAGGGACCCCTGCCCACTGCACACCTGACGGGCATTCCCCACCCCCCAGCGTGATGTGGAAGCCCCCTGGGAGAGCACCCAGCCCCCATCCTGCGGACAGGTGGCCGCCATTCAGGAGGGCCCAGAGCGCTGCTGGCCTTGGGGGTGAGGATGGAGGGGAGCAGAGGGACTCCGGAGACCCACTGTGGGGACGGTCCAGCTGCAGCAAGAGCAGACTCGGGCAGCCTCGGGCCAGAAAGGACAGCACCTCCATCCCCTCCTCCGCCCCATTGCCCACAAACCTACAGAGCTCCCATTGTCTTCAGTTCTGCCAGGCTGCTCCCGAGCACCCTGGATGGGAAGCATAGTGGTCAGACCCCTGCACTGTTGTTTTAGAATTTAAGAATCCTGACCCGAGAGAGAGGACAAGTATGGCACCACCCTTGTACATGGCCAACCAGGGTTCAAGTCCCGGCACCCCAGAGTTTCCCCTGAGCTCGCCAGGAATGATCCCCGAGCATAGCGACAGGAGTAAGCCCTGAGCACTGCTTGTTTTGCCCCCCCCCCAAACAAAAAAAAAGAAATGAAGGGGTTTGTCTTATATCCAACAAGGCCCAGGTTGAATCCCTGGTCCCCCAGCACTGCCTCCCCTGAGCACTGGGTCAGGAGTAGTCACCTCTGAGCAACACTGGGTATGGCCCCAACTTTTCCTGCCACACACACACACACACACACACACACACACACACGGAAAAGTAAAAGAAAAAAAAGCAAAGCAGGGGCTGGAGCGGTGGCACAGCGGGTAGGGCATTTGCCTTGTGTGCGGCCAACCCAGGTTCGAATCCCGGCATTCCATGTGGTCCCCTGGGCACCACCAGGAGTAATTCCTGAGTGCATGGCCAGGAGTAACCCCTGTGCGCACTGTCCTCCTGTTGTTCATTGATTTGCTCAAGTGGGCACCAGTAACATCTCCATTGTGAGACTTGTTACTGTTTTTGGCATATCAAATACGCCACGGGAAGCTTGCCAGGCTCTGCCGTGCGGGCAGGATACTCTCGGTAGCTTGCTGGACACTCTGAGAGAGACGGGTGTCGAACCCAGGTCGGCCCTGTGCAGGACAGACGCCCTACCCGCTGTGCTATCGCTCCAGCTAAAATAATAATAATTATAAATAATAATAATAAGCAAAGTTCAGCAGTAAGAACCCCAACACCCTCGGTCCCCATGTTAAAATGATGGTTTTGGGGGCCAACTCAACTGCCCACAGTTTCTGATTTCACCTGTAAACACTGTTCCACCCGCCAGCGAGCCCCAGATCCACGGCCTGCCTGGCGCTGCCTGTGAGCTCATTTGTTTACCCAGAGCCCCAGGATGTCGGCAAGGCCAAAATGATGATCCCCTCGCTTACAGGGTAGAAAATTGGGGTTCACAGGAGTGAGCTGTGTGGCCCGTGGTCACGGTGCCGGCAACCTTGGGAGGTGCAACCCTCACACCTCATCACACGGATGTGACTCAGATCCAGACTTTATGGGTCTGAAGGAGCCTGAGGGGACACCCCGCTGCCCCCCTAGGCTGGGCCTCTACCTCAGACTCAGGTCAGAGCTGCAGCCTTTACAGAGAATTGAAGCGAGTCCCCACAGGGAGGGTGAGGAGGGATAAAATCCTTCCTGGGTTTCAGTGACACTTCCAGTGGTCTTTATTTTTATTATTTTTTTCTTGGGGTTTTTTTTGTCTTTTGGGGTCATACTCGGAGGTGTTCTGGGGTTACTCCTGGTGTTACTCAGGGGACCCTATGGGGTGTCAGGGATTGAGCCCACGTTGGCTGCATGCAAGGCCAGCGCCCTCCCCACTGTACTATTGCTCTGATCCCTATTATTATTCTTTTGGTTTGGGGGTCATACCCAATCCACACTCAAAGAATCCCAGACTCATGCAGGGGCCTCCCACCTGCAAAGCTCCAGTCTCTTGAACCCTGGTCCCTGGTGATCTTGAACTAATTCACTGATTAATAAATTATTGGTTCAGGGCCAGAACGATATTCCAGTGGGAAGGGTGTTTGCCTTGCATGTGGCCTACCAGGGTTCGACCCCCAGCATCCCATAGGGTCCCCCGGAACACCGCCAGGAGGAGTAATTTCTGAGTGCAGAGACAGGAGGAACCCCTGAGCATTGCCAGGTGTAACCCAAAAATTAAAAATTACTTGGGGTTAGCAAGAGGAACAAGGCAGTGCCAGGAACTGAACCCAGGCCTCTTCATGCGAAACCCGGGTTCTTTGGGTCATCTCAGTGCCCCCTCTCCTGCAATCTTTAAAGCCAAGGAGAGTTCTGACATTGGTCAGAATGCAAAGACTGAGTCTGGCATCCAGAGAGCCCATACAAGGTCAGAAACAGGCTCGCAAGCCGCAAAGCACATGCTTGCAAGCTGCGTGAGGCCTGGGCTCCATCCCAGACACCAAGAAAGAGAAGGGCTCTGGCTCAGGGCCAGGGCCATAGCTCAGGGGCTGTGCGCATGCAGGACGCCTGGGTAGGAGCCCAAATACCACATGGTTTCTTCCGGGAGCTGGTCTCCAAACAGGCTGGTGGGGCCCAGAGGCACTAATGCTCACCCCTTCCTGGCTGGCCCAGAGCCTCACACACAGAGCCCGGCTGTCTGTCTGACTTCTCGATTTTGATTGACTGGTTGATAGCACAGCAGGTAGGGTGTTTGCCTTGCATGCAGCTGGCCCGGCCAACCCAGGTTCGATTCCTTTGCCCCTTTAGGAGAGCCCAGCAAGCTACATAGAGTATCTCGCCCACAGAGCAAAGCCTGGAAAGCTACCCGTGATGTATTCGATATGTCAAACACAGTAACAAGTGTCATAATGGAGACGTTACTGGGCCCGCTCGAGCAAATCAATGAACAACGGGAGGACAGTGACAGTGATGCTTGTCAAAGTAAATTATAATTATGGTATACCACTACCATTCCTTCTGCTTTACTTTCTAAAACATTATTTACTGAATTAACTGTCAACAAGGAACACATCACCATCATAAAGTAGGCTAGAATGAGTTTTTCTTTTGTCATATATAAAATTGTACCACCAATGTTTAATGAATCTTAGAGAAAGCAGAAGAGTTATGGAATATGGAAGCTTCCTAGAATTACCTGTGAGAGAGTTAACCTAGGTAACTTTTTCCCAGGAACTGGTAATTTCCCTTTGATTCTTGAAAAATATCACTAAAACAGTCTTAACTATAAAACATCTGAGTTTATTCTTTCTATGGTAAGGAAGAATGCCACTTCAACAAAGTCTTAGTCTCAGAGATGAAAGGTAAATTCAGAATATTTATTAGATTTTGAAGTTTGATTTAAATCAGACCTTGTAGCATAGGACTCAATTTGAATTAGAGAACATGATAAATCACTTAGGAATTAAGGACTTAGCCAGGAATTCTAAGAGTCTTAATGTGTAAACTGTTTTCTTATTCTTTCAGTTTCAGAAGTTTCTAGGGGGCCAGAGCAATAGCATAGTGGGTAAGCCCCTTGCTATTGCTATAGAAGAGATCACTTGCCTTGCACACACTCTACCAAGATTCAATTCCTGACGCACCAGGTGGTTCACAAGCCCTCCAGGAGTGATCGCTGAGCACAGAGCCAGGAGTAAACCCTGAGCACTGTTGAGTGTGGCCAAAAAGGAGTGTTTCTAGAATGCCCATGTTTCTTTTGGTGGTGGGGTGGAGGGACTTGAGAATCTCATACCTGGCAGTGCACAAAGCTTACTATTTCTCTGGCCCTGAATGTCCCATGTTTCCTATTGTAGCTGTATGATCATTTATTAGACTATTTTATTAAATGGCAGCTGTAAATCAGCTATGAAAATCATATGCATAATAACATTACTGACAATAGCTAAGACATGGAAAGAACCAAAGTATCCACCAAGGGATTAATAAGTAAAAAAATGTGATATCTATATAAACACATGTATTATCACATATATATTTATGCAGTCTTGTGTGGCTTAATAGCAGGGATATGTACTAAAAAATCTCAGGAAATTTTATCATTGTCCAACTGACAGTATAAAAGCCTGTATGATAGTTACTACACACCTAGGCTAAATGGTCTAATCAATTGTGAACCAATATTTTGTATGCATTCCATCCTTGACCAAAACATGGTAAATGATACATTCCTATATGTAAAATAAAGTATTATTTTACCATTTTCAAAACAAAATAATTTAGACAGCAGGCAAGAAAAAAGCTTATTTTAAAAAAATTTATTTACTTACCAGTTAAAGATTGGTCAAAATGGGTGAAATTGGCTAAAAAGTACCAACCTTATCCTGCCTCATGAGCTGGGGGAGAAGGCAGCTGGAAAAGAGAAGAGATGACCAAGTCATTGATGATTGGGGGGATAGTTCAGGATGGGAGATGTGTGCTGGAAGTCGATAAACAAGTGTGATAGCCTCTCAGTATCTATGTTACAAACCACAATGCCCAAAAATAGAGTATGGGGGGAATTGTCTGCCATAGAGGCAGGGTAGAGGGGTGGGAATGGGGAGACATATTGGGGACATTGGTGGTGGAAAATGCCCTGGTGGAGGGATGGGTGTTCGATCTTTGTATGACTGAAACTCAAACATGAAAGCTTTGTAACTATCTCACGGTGATTGAATTTTTTAAAAAAATCCAACCTTCAGGAGTATGACTTAAAAGTACTTGGATACTGTTTACAACACAGTGACTTTAATTAACACTATTGTATGGCAAATTTGGAAGTTGCTAAGGAAAAAAAGTTGTTAAGGTAGTGACAGATGTGTAGTAACTATAATGATAATTTCATAATTAAAAATCATTATACATGTACCTTAAACTTAGATTGTGCTGTATGTCAATTATATGTCAAAAAAGAAAAATAAGCCAAGAAAATAGCTTCCATCCTTATCTAAAGATTCATAAGCATAAGATAGGGGTTCATTAGCTAAAAAACCTAATTCTGGTTTTTTGCTTGCTTTTCTGATTTTTTTGTTTTTGATCTGCACCAGATTGTGCTCATGGCGTTTCCCTGAATCTCTCTGTAGGAATCACTCCTGTCTTGATTTGTGGAACCATTTGTAGTGCTGGAAATCAAACCCAAGACAGGCACCCTACCCATTGTACACTCTCTCTCTCTCTCTCTCTCTCTCTCTCTCTCTCTCTCTCTCTCTCTCTCACACACCTTCCATGGTATATTTT
>JAOXYA010000019.1:5643817-5657501 GCA_028565675.1 Sorex palustris
ACCATATTTCTGGCAATATTTCACAGTTGCTTACATTCAAATCTGTCTAGACTCTTTCTCTCTCTCTCTCTCTCTCTCCCTTTCTTTCTCCCTCTCTCTCTCCTTCTGTTTCCCCCCACCCTCATATTATGGTTGCAATACCAAAACTGAGGGTACATTGATCTTTAAGTCCTTCTAATTTAAATAAATAACTGGGTAGGAGGCATTATGAATGAATTTACTTTGCTTATTTTATTATCTGATTTTTAGAGTAATTTTGTATTGGTGGGGGGAAAAAAACAACATGTGGAAACTGCTTTAACACTTACCAAGATTATTAGTAACTTTTCTAAGTATGGCCCTCTAGAAAGTAGAAATAAGTGGAATTAAACAGGCAGCAGAAGTTCCTATGTTTCACTGGTAGAACTAAATGTTTACACTGTGTGACATTTGGATGACTGTAGCTTAATTTCCGCAACCATTGACGGTCACAGTGATTCAAAAGAGGAAAACTAGTTATTAGTCATTTCGGTCTCTTTTATACCTGAAAATATAGACAGTCATAATGATTTTGCAAAATTTTTGTGTACGTGCTATAAATTTCTGTTGGTTGACTTTCAGGGAATCCTGTATCAGCCGTGGTTACCTGCAATCTCTTTGTTGTGCCTGCACTGAGAAAGATGCAGGGCATCTTGGATCCTCGGCCAACCATCATCAAAGCCAGGGTAATGTTTTCCAGTGATCAGGAACCAAAGCTAAAGCCTAATAATTGTGAATAGATATTATTTCCCAATTGTCCCAAGCAACTTCTAGAATGTTATACATTAATTTTGAGGCAAGTGCAGTTATATTTACTTCCAGTGGAGGAAAAGGGACCCTTCGCTTTCTTCCCTCATTTTCTCTGTGATTTTCAAAGTAACTAATTTTTTCCATCTGGAAATCCTTTGGGGTATGCATATGTAATGACAGATGGTCAGTAGATTGTAAGTGGTGCCACCTTAATACTGATTGCCACTATACCTGCTCTGTGAGTGGGAGGACAAGAATTCCTTTTCCCTAAGTAGACTCCCAAGGACAGCAGTTTACCTATTCACTTTTTAGGTGACCTCACTCATAATTTTTGAAAGTTCAGAAAAAGGCAAGGAGCCAGAGAGATAGTACAAGGTGTTTGCCTTGCACACAGCTGACCCTGGTTATATTCTAGCACAACATGTAGTCTCCCAAGTCACTCTAGAAGTGATCCCTATGCACAGAAGCCAGGAGTAAACACTGAGCATATCTGTGTATGATCCAGTCTTCCCCTCCCTAAAAGAGTTAAGACTAAGACAAGGACTCAGTGGACCAGAAACAGGTAACTTTATGTGATTTTATTTGTTTCATGGTAAGAGGGCTTAACATGAGGGCTGTCTTCTCATAAGTTTTCTATATCATAGAGAAAGTTAACTATAGGTACTGTGTTTTCAAGTGACTCTCGAGAACTGACTGATCAGACATAACTGAAACTTGATATCTATCCAGCAGTTCCTCTCTTCCTCTTACTCTCTGTCCCTTACAGTCATCATTTTGTCTTCTGTTTTTGTAAGTTTAACTGTTTTACGTACTTTACATAAGGACAGTTATTTGTCCTTCTGAGGCTAGAAATATCACTTAACTTAATGTACTCTAGCTTTATTCATGTTGTCACAATGTAAATTTTTAATTAAATGTCCTTTTTAAGCTGAATAATATTTCACTATATGTATATTCCACATTTTCCTTATCCATTTATCTTTTAATGGACATTTGGGTTATTTCCATGGGAAGACCATGCGGTGCTGGGAATCAAAGCCAGGCTTCCCACATGCAGTGTATATGTTCCAGCACTTAGAGATATTTTGTGGGGGGGATGTGGCTCAGTAGTAGAGCATTTGCCTTGCCTATACAATGCCCTGGATTCAATCCTCCGTACCACCAAAAAAAAAAAAAATTCTCTCCTGACTATTAAAATAATAATAGGCATACTAAAAGAATAGGCATATATCCAAAGGAGGCTTACTGAATTACGATGAATTTATTTTAATATGAGGAACTTTCATAGTATCTCTATCAGTCTGCATTTCCACCAATAGTGTAAAAAGAGTTCCAGTTTCTCTACAACCTTGCCAGTGTTTCTTATTTTGTATTTTTTACGTAATAGCCTAACATGTATGAGGTGATGTTCATTGTGGTTTTGACTGAATTTCCCTTATAGCCTGTGATGTTGAGCACCTTTTTATATAGCTGGTGACCATGTCTTATTTGGAGAAATGTTTAAGCCATTTTCTTACTTTTCAACAGATTTGTTTTTCACTATTCACTTGTGAGATCCTTTTGAGTTATGAGTTCAAGTGAATTATGAGATATGAAATCTTTTGGATTTTAAACTGTTATGAGATAGATTGAAAGTATTTTCTCCCAGTATGTAGGTTGCCTTTTGATTCTGCTGACTGTTTTATTGCTTTGCAGTAGTACTTTTGAATGTATGATAGAGTCTTACTTTCATTTTTTTATTATATTACCTGTGCTTTTTGTTGTAAAATCAAGAAAGCATTGCCGATGTATTTAGCATGTTTCCTCTATGTGCAAATGCTTACTTTCAAGAGCTCTGAAATTAATTCAAATATTAACCACAGTTAGTTATAGTTCTAATTATAGTTCAAAGAAAGACCATAAAACATAGAAAAGGAAAAAATATAAATATTATTCTGATGATATGTATGATAAAACCATCATGGAAAGTATAGGTGTCAAATATTTTTAGCATTGACCTAGATATTGAGATTGTTATAGACCAGTATATAAAAAAAGTCTTTTTCTTAAAATTTTAGTAAAAATTTTACTAAATACCTCTGTAAACAAAATTTTATGGGAGCTTCTCAATAATGACAATGGTGGTCTTTAAATTAAATGAAAAATGAAGAAAATCACCAGAAAAAAAGCATACTGGTCAAGTCAAATCAGTCATAAACTTTTACATATAAACCAGTAATTCTGAATTTGCTCACTCACTATTCCAAGACTTATTTAAAGTTGGGAAATAAGAAAAATTCACAGTTATAAGAGAAAAAGACTTCTCTTTAGCTTTAGGAAGCTCTAGTGATTCTTATTTCTGTTTTAACATCTGCCATCTGTAAAAAGAACACTGGACTGACAACAATAGTGAGGTGGTGCTCTGAAATTGAACCATGGTTAGTACATTCCTCACTCCTGTCAACTCCCAGACTTGAGCACTGGTGTAAGAATCTGTTGAACTCCTTTCTCCTAAAGTGTCACTAGAACCATCCAAATGAATTGACAAAATGCTTGGCTGTTCCCTTTTCTATTTTCAGTTCGCCAAATTACCCCCCCCACACACATACAACTTTTTGTTGTTGTTGTTGTTGTTGTTGAATTACCGTGAGAACAGTAGCAAAGCCTTTCAGTTCAAGTCTCGGTCGGTCATATAATGATCAAACACCTGTCCCTTCACCAGTGCACATTTTCCACCACCAAGAACCCCAGTATATCCTCCTTCCACCTACCCCCCGCCTGTGTGGCAGATTTTCACTTTAATCTCTCTCTCTCTCTACATTGATCACATTCAATATTATGACAAAAGACCCAACACTGTTGTTTGGAATTTTCCCCAACATTCAGACGTGCCACAAAGACATCATTAGATAATTTGTTTTCTATTGCTGATTATGAAGACCATATGATGTCGTGTGGCCACAATAGAGGCCACGCGAATTTGGATTTCTGATATTTTAGTAATAAGCCTAGAGGGATTACTGCCAAAAGCCCATGGGTTCTGAGATTGGTATGTGTGCCTCTGGGATCATGGTTGTTCAGAAGCCGAAGGAGGTGTATGAGGGTTGCAACCCAGGGAATTGTCATGGCGGGGAGCAGGGCCGATTCCACCCCCTTCCCAAGAGGCCCCATATGCCTCATCAATGCAGTCTCATAACTGGATGTTCTTTGGGCTCTAAGAGATGCAGGACACCATGATGCCACTGGAAGAGGGGACAGGCAGAGGGACAGACACCCTTCCCCTCCCAGGGTAGCATAACACCATAGGTAAATGCCCAGTCCAGATGCATTTTGATTGGGCATTGTATTTTGCTCAGATTTTCCCAACAAAATTCAAGCCTATCTTTAAGGAACAAACACTAGATCATTTACTTTCCACTGATCACTTTGCATATCAGAAAATGTCATGTGACCGTGTAAGTGGCTGCACGGTTCAGAAAATAGTCCTGGTACCTGCATACCAGAGCCATGCTTGTAGAAGCTCATAGTCGCCAGGATTTCATGTGGAGAAGGCGGGGAGACAGCACCTACCCCATCTGGGATCTCCTGGTGATATTGGCTCTGCACAGGGCCCGGAGTTGTGGAGCCTGTCAGCCGGTTCTCTTGGCTTCTGTGTGCTGTAAGATGGCGCTGGGGGCGGGTTGTGGGCACGACTTTTGGTATCAGAAGCTGCTGGGAGCTGGGACAGAGCTGCCCAGCTTGGCATCTCCACGTGGTTCAAAAAATAGTCCTGGCACCCGTATATGGAGCCATGCTTGTAGAAGCTCATGGTCTCCTCTCCAGGATTCCATCTGGAGAAGGTGGGGAGACAGCACCTACTCCATCTGGGACTTCCCATTGATATCGGCTCTATACAGAGCCCGGAGAATTTTCTGGGAGTTGTGAAACCCGCCAGTCGATTCTCTGGGCTGCTGTGTGCTGTCTAACCTTTATTTTTTTCTAAGAAATGCTTTGTTAATGGGATATTTGATTAAGATGTCTATTTTTGTCTTGATTTCATCATTAACCTCAGGAAAATGTTAAATATTTTATTTTTTATGAGGCTGGAGCGATAGCACAGCAGTAGGGCATTTGCCTTGCATGCAGTCAACATGGCCGACCCGAGTTCCATTCCTCCGCCCCTCTCGGAGAGCCCGGCAAGCTACCGAGAGTATCTCGCCCACACCTTAGAGCCTGGCAAGCTCCCCGTGACGTATTCGATATGCCAAACACAGTAACAACAAAGTCAGGTCATTCCTGAGTACAAAGCCAGGAAGAGCCCAGAGCACACAGCCAGGCATGCCACCCACCTTCAACTTAAAAAAATTAAATTTTGGGGGGCTGGAGCGATAGCACAGCAGGTAGGGCATTTGCCTTGCACGCAGCTGACCCTGGCTCGATTCCCAGCATCCCATATGGTCCCCCGAGCACTACTAGGAGTAATTCTTGAGTGCATGAGCCAAGAGTAACCCCTGCGCAATGCCGGGTGTGACTCAAAAAGAAAAAAAGACAATTTTTTAATTTTTAAAAAGTTCATAAAATTTAAGGTATATTAAATTTAAGCCATTAAATTTAAAGTGTATTCTTGTGACTGCTATTCTTGTGATTCTTCTAGTGATTCTGTTACATTTTGAGTTTGATTTCAACAAAGGTAGTAATATTGGAGGCATGGATAGGTAAAAGCAAATTAAAACCATAAGATACTCTTTTAAAATAGCAAAATAAGAAATATTGACAATTGGGGGCCAAGGAAATAGTACAATAAGTAGGGCAGTTGCCTTGCACACCGCTGACCCACATTCAATTCCAGGTGCCCCATATCCTGAACCCTCCAGGAGTGATTCCTGAGTACAGAGCCAGAAAAAAGCCCTTAGCACTGCCAGGTGTAGCCAAGAATAAAAATAACGACAATCCCAAATGCTAGTGAGGATTCAGCATAATTAGACTCTCATTTGATACTTAGAGGAAAGCAAAATAGTGAAGTCACTCTTAGAAATCATTTGGCAATTTTTTATTAAGTTAAATATATATATATGACGACCCAACAATTCCTCTCCTGGTAATTACTATAGAAATGAAAATATATTCATTCAAAACCTATACACAAGCATACTGAGCATCTATCTATAATCACTGAAACTTAGAACAAACCTAGGAAAAAGAACGTTCTTTAAAAGGTGACAAGAAAAGACTCAATAAGTCTCTAAAGAGATCAAGTAGCAACAAAAATTTCTCTGCTAGAAGGTCCAGGATGAGGCCACCAGGGCAATCTTGGGAGCGGAGCAGACTATGTTCTTACCCTACTAAAGCCCTGGCAGCCTCACTCACACCCCAGCAGCTGCCCCCATGCCTCCAGCTGTACTGCCCAGCTAAATATTCTGGATTTTCTGGAGTGACATCTCCAAACTACAAAATTTATATCCCAGTAGCACACCAGACTGTACAGGACTATAGTGCAGAAGCCAACTAATCTTGACTAATAAAACATTAACACAGAGGGCTTAACTTGCAACAGCTTAGTAAAATCTCAAAGACTTACTGTTCCCATAGTGATACAACAATTTTCACAAATTTTTCTTTTACTGAAGTATTTTTTGATCATTTCATTAGGCATTCAGTGGTAACAAGTAATACAAAATAAATGACTGTGGGCCTGCAATGGGGGCAAGCTTGAGCAGTGGCAGGGAAAAATGTGAGACAATGATGGAGGCAAGGTGACAGTGGTGCTGGATTTGGTGTTGGAATATTCAATACCTGTAACAAAACATGAACAACACTAAAAACCATGGTGTTTAAATAAAGTGAGGGGGGAAAAAAAAGTGCCTGAAACATCTCCAACCACACCCACCATTTTGCCAGCTGAGAAATCTCCCAGCTCCTTAACTAACTGCATCAAGTACAAGATGCTGCTGAATCTTCCCAGGTAGACTGGTCTGGGCTGACAACTCTGGGCCCTTTTCAGAATGGGCGTCAGCAGACTCCCCTCTCTGCCGTAAGACATAATAGTCTACAGCCACATCCGACACCCTCTAACAGAGAAACGGCCCAGGTCCACAACTGAACCTCATCATACTACCAAGCCACTATGTAGTTCCAGGTCTATAGCTTCTAGACTCTCGCCACATATGCAGCTGTGGGAAACCTCCAAATTTTAGTACTGTCGGCCCAGAAGAATCAGGAAAAATCTGATGGGAAAGCTGTGAAGATCACCAAGTTCAATGAGCCTAAACAATAAAACAGAAGGTTCACCAACCAGCCTGGTAAATTCTCACACTTAAGTAAGACTATTATGAGATATAACAATTATCACAAATTGACTTATCAATTTAAGTTTTGGTAATTCCATTTGCCTTTGTTGTAACAAACAATATGAAGTAAATGTGTTTTTGTGCCTGAAATGGGGCAGGCTGAGGTGGGTGGGTGGGAAACAGAGGACAATAGTGAAGGAAAGGTGGTGGAACAAGCGTTGGAACATTTAATGCCTGAAATAACTATTATGAACTTGGTAAATCACAATGTTATAATTTTAATTTTTTTGGTTTTGTGAGCCACACCCAGCAATGCTCAGGGGTTACTCCTGGCTCTGTACTCAGGAATTACTTCTGGCAGTGCTCAGGGAGACTGTATGGTATGCTGGAAATAGAACCTGGGTTGGCTGTGTGCAAGGCAAACGCCCTACCCGCTGTGCTATCTCTCCAGCCCCCAGGTCTGTGTCTCTCTGGACACTTGCTCATCCACGCTTGGGCACATGCCCTCTCTCACCTTACTTCCTCCCTCCCTGTCACTCACAGACCTCCAACACGCTGACCTGGGCCCTGTACCACCTCTCCAAGGACCCCGAGCTGCAGGACGCTCTGTATGAGGAGGTGGTGAGCGTGGTCCCCGTGGGTAGCAAGCCCCAGCACAAGGACTTTGCCCGCATGCCCCTGCTCAAGGCGGTGCTCAAGGAGACCTTGCGGTAGGTGCTCGTCACGGGAGCACGGAGACTCGGAGGCAGAACCAGGAACGGGGCGGGGTGGGAGTGGGGGCGGCGGGGCCAGCAGGAGAGAGGAATGAGGGGACCAGAGAGGTGAGGTTCAAGGAAGGGGTAGACACTTGGCCCTCCTTTGGTAGTTTGGGTTTGGAGATATGCCTGGTGGTGCTCATGGGACCTTTGTCGTGTTGGGGATTGAACTTGGGCCTCTCGGGGCTGGAGCGATACAGCCAGGTACAGAACCAGCAGACAGACAAACAAACAACCCCCCTGAGCCTCTCTCTCACCCCTGGTTTGGCTTTCTTATACAGGGGTTATTGCCAGTGGAGCTGAGGATGGTGCTAGGGGAGGCGTGACAGACCTACTGCCTCTGGGGCTCAGCCTGCAGTGCTCAGAGGCCACCAGGGCTCCCTCAGCAGAGCTTAGGGGCCGGAAGTGCTGGGGACCAAACCCAGGACCTCCCATATGCTCAACATATGCTCTTCCACTGGACCTATCTCCCCGACTTCAGAACGGCACTTTAATTTTTGAGATATTTTTTCACTTTTTTGGTCACACCTGGCGATGCACAGGGGTTACTCCTCACTCTGCACTCAGGAATTACCCCTGGTGGTGCTCAGGGGACCATATGGGATGCTAGGAATCAAACCCAGGTCGGCCGCATGCAAGGCAAATGCCCTACCCACTGTGCTATTGCTTCAGCCCCATGCACTTTAATTTTTGAGGGTTTTTTTTTTTTTGCTTTTTGGGTCATACCCAATGATGCTCAGGGGTTACTCCTGGCTCTGCAATCAGAAATTACTCCTGGTGGTGCTGGGGGGGGGCATATGGGATGCCGAGGGTCTGCCACGTGCCACGCAAATGCTGTTCCCACTATACTATCACTCTGGCCCTTTTTTTTTTTAATTAGTGAAACACCATTAGGTACAGTTGTAGACTTACAAATTTTTGTGCTTGGGTTTCAATTATACAATGTTCTAGTACCCATCCCTCCACCAGTGCCCATTTTCCACCATCACTGATCCCAGTATCCATCCTACCCCCTTCCCCCATTCACTCTGCCTCTGTGGCAGGGCATTTCCTTTAGTTCTCTCTCTCCTTTTGGGATCTGCTATAGTTTTTAAACTCCCTAATGGCAACCAAATGGTTCTTCGTGGGGGAGCATTTAGAAATAGAATGTGGATGTGTATTGGTTATTACAAGGAAGGTGGGACTAGGGGTACAATAACAGTAATGAGTAGACAGGATCCAGGAATATTTAACTTGCTACAATTCACAGTCCTGCAAAACCAACAACACCCCTGCACAGAATTTCCCTAGAATCTCAGAAACTCCCCATGCCAGGCAGTGCTTGCCATGATAACTAGTTCTTCCCAGCATTCTTACTAGTGATATTCCTTTCTTTTCCTGTGTTCTTAAAATCACTCAGTTACCACCATAATTCTCAGACGTTTCATGCCTCACACAAACCTAAGAGAAATATGATCACTAAGTCATATATATCCCCAGCCTCCTTAGTTAATTCTCCTTTGTCCATTACTGTTCTTGCTGTCTACCCTATTCTCGTTTCTTCCCTGAGAGAAATCTTCACTCTCTTCTCCAAGAATATTCACAAATCTACCAAAGTATATGTGAGACACTACTCCAATGCATCCTACACCACCCCATCCTTACCCATCCCAGCCTGTGACAAAGCATCCAGCTGTTCCGCTTGCATCTCACTGGCCTACTAGGCAAAAAGTGTTTGAGTTTTCCTCTTCCAGATACCAAAGAAATGTAACTCCTGGGACAACAGAGCTATTTTAAGTGATAGAGCACATGCTTATAAATATGGCAGGCTGACTTTGGTACTATGTCCCCTCCACTCCCAAGCAGCCACCTACTATGGGACACTGGGCCTGTGCATGTTCAAGTATGGCCCCTATAAACAATTTTTTAAACCACCATTATGACAAAGAGACTTGGAAATGATCACTCTGGAAAGGAACTGTGTGTTGAAAGTGGTGAAAGAACAAACATGATAATCTCTCAGTATCTGTGTTGCAGAATATTAGTGCCCAGAAAAAGAGAAAGGGGGAAGGGAAAAGGAAATTGCCTGCCATAGAGCCATAGGGGCACGCTGTGAGGGGGATGAAGGTGGGGGGAACTGGGGTCATTGGTGGTGGGAAGTCAACACTGGTGGAGGGATGGGTGTTGGATCATTGTATGACTGAAACCCAACCATGAGCAGCTTTGTGACTAAGTATCTCATGGTGACTCAATAAAAAATAAACATTTTAAGAAATAAATAAATAGCAATGGTTAATATTTCATTCCAATTCTTGAGTCCAGGCCCCAGCATTTGTAATGATTTAATCTAGTAGTGACCTATTACTTCATCAACTACTGGTTCCAGAATCCTTTGCCAGCAGGTTTCCACAGTCTTGGTGCTGCTTCCCCATAGGCTGCCTCAGCAACAAGTCACCAGGCACCACTTGGTCATCATAGTCCTTGGATTTTCCTGCAGAGTTGGATCCTTGGTAAACCCTTTATCTAAGGCCATTCTGCCATCTCTGTTTCTGTTTGCCTCTTGATGTTCCCAGAAGACTTGGATCCAACCCACAAAAGTGTCTTCATATCCCTATATCCATTTTGGTCTATTTCTCTCTACAAGGGCTTCTACACTCACACAGGTATTGGGTCCTCCTACTGTCATCATCATCTTCTCCACTAAAGAAATGACTCGCCATCTACATAGCTTGATGTAGATGACAAGACATAGTTTGCTCTGCTCCCTCCCTTGAATGGTGGGCTGGACGGATCATTTACTCAGGAGCTCACTGTCAACCTGAATTTAACAAAATACAAACACTTTGGTGTTTGACTGCCATTTTCAGTGGCCATCATTCTATGTTCTTCAATGCTTTCACTACCAAGCTGAGAACTACTTGAAGAAAAGATTTGAAGTTTATTTATTTTGTGTCTCTAATATCTACTGCTTTAAAGGCATTTGCTTTGCATGTGACCAACCTGGGTTCAATTCCTCCGTCCCTCTCAGAGAGCCCGGCAAGCTACCGAGAGTATCCCACCCTCACGGCAAAGCCTTGCAAGCTCCCCTTGGTATATTTGATATGCCAAAAACAGTAATAACAAGTCTCACAATGGAGACGTTACTGGTGCCTGCTTGAGCAAATTGATGAATAATGGGAGGGCAGTTAATTGAACAAGAAAAGAAATGGATGGGTGAACACTCGAAGCTCCTATAGAAAACAGACTGTGTCTTTCATGTGTGATGCATGGCTAGCAGAGGCATGAGACACTGTGCTTACTAAGACAAGTTTGAGTGAGTCTTTTATTTCAAAGCCAGTGTCTTCTGTTTCTTGTTTCCATCCGTAATACTTCCATTCTGTTGGTCACTCAAGTTGCAAACCCTAGTGTTCTCTGATTCTTTCCTGGCTAATGAATCCAGTGAGGTATCACGGCTGCTAAGAGTCCCTCAAACATTCTAAACTAACGGTTAAGGAGGTGGCTCAAAGGGCTAGATGCCCAGGGCCCCAGTTCTAGTCCCATCACTGTATAAACCCACAACAGCTCCAGGTATGCCTCTGGTGGATCTTGCCAGTCCCGGCCAGAGCACTGAATCATGAGGCCAGCACACTGGACTAAGTGTCACTGGAAATGACACCTGTGCCTCCAAACACTGCTGGAAGTACAGTTTATTAGTGCTGAGTGGGTCTGCGGATGAGGATGTGATGCTGCTCAGACTTCATAGGGCTGGGGACCACCAGGGCCACCTGAGTAGTGCTCAGGGCCCTCCCAGGCTGCACCTGGAAGGGCTCAGGAAGCCTTATGGTGCCTGGGATTGAATCCAGATTGAACACATACAAGTTATGCACCCTAACTCCTCCTCCTTTACTATCTCTCTGGTTCCCTTCCTGAAAAAAAAACAAATGACTTCAAAGAAACACTAGACCTTACCAAGAATGTCCTTAATTTCATGCCATCTGTCTGGAAGAGTTTTTAACAGGACACCATTGGGAAGATATAGAACAGGAGATGTGGCTGAAGCATGTCCTTACCACAGATACTGGGACCAAGATGGCATTACAAGGAACCACTCTGCTGTCCCCGAGGCCAGAAAAGCACCTCATGGTCACCGTAGGTCAGAGGTGCTGGCATGAGCTCATGGGAGCTGAGTGACCCAATATCTGAGCCAAGAGGAAGGTGGCAGAGCTGACTGGTCCCAGAAAAAAACAATACTGATGAGGAAGAGGTCCCATGTTAGGCAAAAGCAGGGCAATTTGCTCCTAACCAAGGCTAAGGATCACTCCTCGCCATATGCAGTGGGGGAGCTGGTTTGGGAAAAGGTCAGCGTTTCTTGATCGTAGTTTCCTTTTCCTGTGCAGCAAGGGAGCCAAGACATGGGCCCACCTAGCAGCTCCCAGGCTACCCAGTGGTGCTCAGTGAAGAAAAGGGCAGATATTACAAAGAGTTTACAGAAAAAAGCCAAGGAGCCTATCAGGCTGGGAAACTTGGGTCACAGGTCAGTACAAAATAAGACCACAGACAATGGCTTCTTTACCTTTTGATGTAGATCAAATTTACGATATGTTCTCAACAGTATTTTGAAGACAATAGAGTAGATGGATTTTTTTAGCAAGTAAAGGTAATAGGACCTTTATCTATCTAGTCTGCTTGCTGACTTAGTGTTTTAGCACCTTTACAAAGGGTGTACAAAGTAAACAAGGAAATCAAAAGAGTTTGCTTTACTGGCTGTCAAGCTACATATTCCACTGCATGTTCCCAGGCTGGGAGTCGAAGTCAGAGTCCTACTCATGCTGGATACAGTCTTCAGCCTGCCCTGTGAGATCCTGGCAGAGTACATGGGAAGCTGTACAGCCGGTTCAGTGGCCCTATTTACAGTGGCACGTGAGCCAGCCATGACTTACCCTATCTACAGAAAAACAACCCTGTGGCTTCACCTAAATAACGAGCAAAGGTGTGTAGGTCTAGGATGATCACACTGACCTGTCTCCACACAGTCCTGACCAGTATCTTCTCTGACTGCAATTACAGTAAACTAGAAATTAATAATGAGGAAAGACGGAAAATTCAGGCACAAATGGAAATGAAACATATTCTCTCCTCTAGCCTGAATAATAAACAGAACAAATACAAAATTCAAGGGGAAAGAATAAAATTTCTTGAGAGAAGAAGGAAAAAGTGTAGGATATAGAAAAAGTTCTGAGAGGAAAGCATAGCAACACCGACGTTAAGAACCATGGAATAGCCCAAATGACATAGATCTGCACCTTAATAAACTAGAAAAAGACAAACTGAGCCCTTCAAAACTGATGTGATTAAGATTAGAGCAGAAACCAATGAAATAAGGAGTAAAGTTACCATTAAAAAATTGACTAAACAAAGAGTCAGTTCTTTGGGGAACAAAATTAAGAGCTCCTCACTACCATAACCAACAAAATGAGAGGATGAACCGCCGGTGATGAAATTCTAAATTAAAAGAGAATCATTGCCACTATTCTCACAGACATTGAAAAGGATTATAACAGGATGTTTTGATCAACTGTGAGCCAATTCCAACCAAGTGAACAACTTAGAAGAAATCTAAAAATTCTAGTAAATATACAACTTGTCAAGAATTGGGAATCAAGAGGACATAGAAAATAAAATAAAGCAGTTCCTAATAAGATCAGTCATCAAAATCTGCCCACAGGACAAAGAGCCCAGGATGAGATGGCTTCCCTGGTGGATTCAACTCTTAAAGAAGAGTAGGCATCCTCGTCTCGTCCCTGATCTTGAGGGGGAAGGCTCTCAGTTTTTCCCCATTGAGGATGATGTTTGCTGTAGGTTTGTGGTAGATGGCTTTAATTATATTGAGGAAAGTCCCCTCTATCCCCATTTTGGCAAGGGTTTTCATCATGAATGGGTGCTGGATCTTGTCAAATG
>JAOXYA010000019.1:5716323-5728663 GCA_028565675.1 Sorex palustris
TGGCTCTGCACTCAGGAATTACTCCTGGCGGTGCTCAGGGGACCATATGGGATGCTGGGAATCGAACCCGGGTTGACCACGTGCAAGGCAAATGTCCTACCCATTGTACTATTGCTCCAGCCCCAGGTGTTGGAACATTGTATGACTAAAACCTGAGCATGAATAGCTTTGTATCTGTGGCTATCTCATGAATTTCTCAATAAAAAATAATTAAAATAATTTTTTTAAATACCCAAATTATGGGCTGGAGCAATAGCACAACGGGTAGGGCATTTGCCTTGCACGTGGCCAACCCAGGTTAAATTCCCAGCATCTCATATGGTCCCCCAAGCATTGCCAGGAGTCTTTCCTGAGTGCAAAGCCAGGAGTAACCCCTGAACATTGCCGGGTGTGACCCAAAAATAAAAAAAAATACCCAAATTATAAATAGATTAAAGATATATGTAGCTTGTTTAGCTCATTCTATTATATCTTAAAAAACTGTTTTAATAAACATGTGTCAATTGTATATTTTTAAAAGATATCAATAGATATTTCTATATGCTAGTAGTGAACAATCTGAAAATGAAATTCAGGACATAACTCTGTTTACATCCAAAGAGCAAAATAGGGTCCAGAGAGATAGTTCCGCAGGTAGGACATTTGCTTTGCAAGCAGCAGACTCAGGTTTGAACCCCGGCACCCCATATGGTCCCCCAACCCTTGCCAGGAGTGATTCCTGAGCACAGAGCCAGGAGGAAGCCTGAGCACTGCCAGGGGTGGCTCAAAAGTAAACAATCAAAAACCGTAAAACATATTTAGACAAGCACAAAGTTTACTCTGTTTGGTTTTATTTGGGGCTATACCATGCAGTGCTCAGAAGCACCTCCAGCGCGTTGCCTGGGGGCCACTTCCGGCACTGCTGGAGAACCAACTGCAGCACTGGGAATCAAACTCTAGTCTCCTGCATGCAAAGAATATGCACAAACCCTCTTTAAAAAAAATTGGGGGGACTGGAATGATAGCACAGCGGGTAGGGCATTTGTCTTGCACGCAGCCAACCCGGGTTAAATTCCCAGCATTCCATATGGAACCCCGAGCACCGCTAGGAGTAACTCCTGAGTGCAGAGCCAGGAGGAACACCTGTGCATCGCCGGGTGTGACCCAAAAAGCAAAAATATATATATATTTTAACTTTTGGGCCATGGCCAGTGATATTCACAGGTGACTGCTGGCTCCACACTCAGGACTCACTTCTGGGGCCCGGAGCAATAGCACAGCGGGTAGGGCATTTGCCTTGCACGCGGCCAACCTGGGTTTGATCCCTGGCATCTCATATGGTCCCCTGAGCTCTGCCAGGAGTAATTCCTGAGTGCAAAGCCAGGAGTAACCCCTGAGCATTTCTGGGTGTGACCCAAAAAGGGGCGTGGGGGGAAAGGACTCACTTCTGGTAACAGGGAGAACCATAAGGGAAGCCTGGAATCGAACCCAGGAAAGCTGCATGCAAGCCAAGCACCTTCCCTGCTGTACTCTCTCTCCGAGTCCCCGCACTGACCCCCTGAACCATGTCCCTAGGCCCATGATTAATGCTCTGGAAGCCACACCAACGTTCTCGAGCAGGATTGCTATCCACTGCTTTAAGGCGGAGGGGGAACAAAGCCAGCGGTGCCGGGTTGGGAGGTAGCAGCCAAGGGCCGGAGCACAGGCTGTGCGTCAGGACACCCAGGCTCAAGCCCTCGCACTGCCGGTCCCCTGAGCACTTCCAGGGTGACCCCCGAGCACAGAGCAGGTATGTCCCCCAAGAAAGATGGTACTGCTCCCCACAATTACCCATAAATACAATATCACATCTACTAGAATCACTGATGCACTGGTAAGGGATTGGTGCGGTGCGTGTTTTCAAAGGGCCATGGAGTCAATCAGCCCCCAAGTTACAAACCATATTAACTGTCTTCCTGGGTCCATATAGAAAGGACATTGCTTTAAAGTAAACTATGCAAAAGACGGCAAAAAGCAATATTTAACTTATAATACAAGTTCCATGTCCTAAAAGGATCTGATCTTACAGAATCTGATTAGGGGAAAAGGTGATTAATTGGTTGGGGAAGAGAGCACAGAGAAGAGTTTTCTAAACACAGAGGAATGGGAGTGACTCGGGAGCACTGTGATGGGTATAACCCGATAAACCTAAGCTCCCTGTAGCAAGGGAGAAAGGACAAACCAATGTTATCCTACAGTGTGGGAACATTGTAGCCCTGAAACTTAACTGTGATTTACTTTGTGACTCGATAATTCAACAACAACAATAGTAATCAAGAATTACTTCAACTGCTCATTGAAATTGGCAGGTTGAGGGGCTGGAGCGACAGTACAGCAGGTAGGGCATTTGCCTTGCACGCGGCCGACCTAAGCTCAATCCCCGGCATCCCAAACGCTGCCAGATGTAATTCCTGAGTGCAGAGCTAGAAGTAACCCCTGAACCTCTGAGCATTGCTGGATGTGGCCCAAAAAGCAAAGAAAGAAAGAAAAGAAACTGTCAGGTTGATTTTAAAATTTACCTTTACAGTTCGGAGCAATAGTACAGCAGGTAGGCGTTTGTCTTGCACGCAGCTGACCCAGGTTTGATTCCCAGCATCCCATATGGTCCCCTGAGCACCGCCAGGAGTGATTCTTGAATGCAGAGCCAGGAGTAACCTGGCTCTGCATTCAAGAATCACTCCTGGCGCAGTCAGGACTAAACCCTGAGCATCACCGAGTGTGGCCCCCAAAAAATGGAAAGAAAAGAAAAAGAAACATTGTTTCTTGGAATTAAGGTGTGGCAGTTTTTTCTTCCGATTCTAGTGTGGAAGGATCTTGCAACTCTGCCTTGTCGAAGTTGGGGATTTGTTTAGAGCTTCATGCTTAGTCTCAGATTATCTCACGCCAAGGGTTACTTATTGATTCTGGAAAGGGATTGCAAAGACGACCAGTAATGTTTGTAGAATTGATGCTCCTGTTTAAGCTGTAGTGGCAGAGTTTAAAAAGTTTGTATAGTCCTCCTTTACTTAAAAACTAGCATTCTTTGAGCCAAATTATTGGGGAAAGTTGTCTCTCTCACAATGCATTGTAGTTGAAAATGAGAATGTGGACCTTAATAGAATATGGCAACTTTACTAGTAATGCAGTGCTTGCTTTCTTAAACCATAATTTAAGTAAGATGTCTCAGAGGCCATTTAAGCAGGAAAAATTACTGACAATACAATTGGAAATTAGCTTGAAGGTAGTTAAAATATTTTGATATTAGATATTCTTTACAGAACTCATACCAGACAGTAATTTGGCATGTTGAAACTCTGGGATAAGGTTACTTAATTGGGTGGAGAGATAGTACTGTAGTGCAGTTAGGGCAATTGCCTTCAACACAGCTGACCTGGACTGTATCCCTTAACACCACCACCCCCTCACCCCCGTGAGTGATCCCTGAGCACAGAGCCAGGAATAAAGCCTGAACACACCCAGGTGTGCACCCCACATAAAAAAGGGGACAGTCTGATTACTAGATATATGTCCAAACTCTTGGAGTTTTTTTTTTTCTGTATCCTCTGTCCTGTTGGTGTGTCACTGTGCTCCTTTCATAGTACTTCATATTGCAATTTTCTTAGTAATTTTTGATTCTTCTCATAAGAGTAACGTTATCAGTAATGCTTAGTATCAGTAGCTGCTACAAAAATAATTGTTTGAAGATAATTCACAAAATGAAAACCCTAATTTCTTAGCTTTTAATGTATCATATTTGTATAGCACATTACATTTTTCAAAATGTTCTTACTGGGGATCAGGATGGTAGCTTGGTGGTCAAGGGGCACATCCACCAGGATGGAGTAGAACCCAGGCCCCCAGGCCCCCAGGGCCACTGGCATCACAGGATGACAGAGCTGTGTTGCATTCTTACCATCTACTCTGGTTAGCCACCAGGACTCCTGAGCTAAGGAGTTGCTCCTCTCTCCCCCCGGACCCCCCCGACGTCCAAAAAAAAAAGTTTTACTGGATGGGAGAAGAGAGCTCATAGGGCTAGAAGCCATACTTTGCATTCAGTAGCCCCAGTTTGATCATCATCAGTGATGGATGTAGCCCCCAAATTAATAGCAAGATTTTTTATTGTATATTTAATCTCATTTTATAGTCCTCACGAACCTGTGGGATACACGACATAGTACAGTTCAGTGGGAATAGATTTCTTCAGCAGTGATATCTAGGAAGTAGAGCAAAAACTAGAATTCCCCTCTAGAACTAGTTCCAGAATTTTCTGTGCAGTTTGCCTGACTGAGTTTCTTAAGAAACCAAAAGAAAAAACAAACGAAAAAAATCTTAGTGCTTTGGAAATTAAGGGCTGAGAGATGCCTAGTTCTATGATTTCTGTTTCCCTGTTGTGGGGAAAGGGGGTGAAGCATGGTTTGAACCTTATCTAGCTATGTTTAGGGATCACCTTTGGTGGTGCCTTGGTGGGGGGCCACATGTGATAGCAGGAACATTTCCAGGTCTGCTTTGTACCATATGTCTGGTATTCCTGATTGATTTTTAAATAATAGTCTTAACATATGGGTAAAAGCTCAAAATGGATCAACTAATAGGTTCTTTGTGAAATGGATTCTTTTTTGTAATTGTCTACTTTCTGTCTTTGCTGTGAATGACTGAACATTAATGGTATACTTTATCTATCCTCAGTATTACAGAAAGATTTGTACCTCCTAAAATTAGTAACATACCTCCCATCATGGGGTGTTTTTGCTTTTTTTTTTTTTCTATGTTCCTTAGCCAGATTAAATCTTGCTTATTCCAAATTATTAAGTCTACTGTTTGAGGAAATTTGATTAGTAAATGTGACTAGTTCCTGTTTAAGTGTGTTAAATATGTTCTTTTACATTTCCATTACTTTCATTTTGGTAGTTTGAAACTGGCTTTCAAATTGTAGTAATTAAACATACACGTATTTGACTGGAGTCTTTTAAAATAAATAAGTGAATAAAAGGTAAAGAAAAAGCCCTGTTTAAAATTAAACAACCAGGACCAGAGAGTCAGTAAAGGAGGTAAGGAGCTTGCCTTGCATATAACCAACACAGATTTGGTCTGTAATGCTGCATAGGGTCCCCCCAGCCCCACCAGGAATGATACCTGAGCATAGCCAGGTGATACTCCAAAAGAAAACAGACAAAAAGTAAAATAAAATCAACAACTAATGAATAATTTTAGCAATGGAATGTTAATTTCCCTTTATTTGATAACGCCCCTTTTTATCAAACTACAAGAAAAATTTGTTTGTTTTGCTCAGTAGGATATGTGATACTAAAAACTCACACTAAACAGTGGTATATGCTTCATACTAAAATACTACTTTTGCTTCTTGGTTAAGGGGTGTGTGATTTATATGTTTATTAATATGAGAGGGGGAAAAACGTTGGATTATTGCATAGACTGCATATAAACCTCACAGACAAAAAATTGCAAATCTGCCACTTGTTAACAACACGTGACAACAAGTTGCTTTACCTTTTTCATCTGTAAAATGGGGAGACTATGAGAGCAGTAGTACCTTGGGAAGATAGGCAGGAGACAGATCATTTTGTACCCTGTAGGTAATGGAGAGATGCATAGCTCAGTGGGTAAGTCACTGGAAAGGAGCTGTTAACAGTTTTTATTTTCATGTTTGAATGCCACATTTGGCAGAGCTCAGGGGACCATGTAGCACCAGGTGACTGGGCCTCCTATATGCAATTAAGGTTTCGCCACAGCCCCAACAGTTATCTCTTATGCAGCACTGAAGCAGAGGGTTTTTTTTTTAATGAAAGTTAGAAAACATAAAAATTGTCAATGGTGATTGAGGACTCCTTTTTTAAAAAATATACTTCGGGGACTGGAAAGATAGGACAGCAGGTAGGATATTTGCCTTGTACAGAAACAGATGGCCTGGGTTCAATCTTGGGCACCCTAAATTGCCCCCCCAAGCCCCACCAGGAATGATCCCTGAGCTTGGAGGTGGGTGTGGCACTAAAACAAAAAATAAATACACTAAAGATCGGAGAATACTCAAAAGGGCCGAGCACATGGTTTGCATGATAGAGGGCTCGGTTTCAGTACCCAGCACCACATAGTCCCTGAACACTGCTGGGTGTACTCCCCCCTCCAAAAAAAAAAAACCTAAAATGAATAAATTGTATGCATATGGTGGTATGATTTCAGGCTAGTAGGTCATAGAGAATGATTTTAAATGTATTTAATGCTATAAAAGTAAGAGAAACCTGAATTTTAGAGTTATAACTATATATAAAGTTAATCTTCAGAACACTGAGAGTAATAAGTGAATAGAAACTAAAACTTGTGATCGAATTAAATTCAGATTTAGCTGTAGAGGGTACATTTTAATTCAGTTTAATCAAATTGATACTTTTGTATTAATAAATGGTAGGAGGGCTGAAGCAATAGAACAGTGGGTAGGGCGTTTGCCTTACACATGGCTAACCCAAGTTCGATTCCCAGCATCCCATATGGTACCCCAAGCACCACCAGGAGTAATTCCTGAGTGCATGAGCCAGGAGTAACCCCTGTGCATCACCGGGTGTGAGCCAAAAAGTGAAAAATAAAATAAATGGTAGGGTATACTGGTTAGGATTTTATCTAATCAAGACATTCTTCTCTTTGTATCATAGACTCTCAAACTTATTTGGCCTAATACCCCCTTTTCAGAAGAGAAAAATCAGCACCATTTGTAAATCTACCTTGCTTAAGCTAACAACTGAAAAACCTTGTCCCCAGGATTGTTGTAGTGCCCCTATGTCACTGCTTTATATGTGTGTTAGCATGTTTAGCCTTTAGCTTGCTTAGAAAAAAATTTAAATTTTTTTTGCTGATAGGTAGATAATAATAGTGATGCTTCCCATCATTATTTTCTAAAATGGCGGTATTAAAACAGTGTTTTACTCAAGATAAACCTTTAATCTTTAGTCTCCGCGTGCTTTATAGATGGTTATTATATTTTATGATTCCTCTGAAACTAGTGGCAGAGGATTATGTAAGCCTTGCAAAAACGTAGAACAAAGTGAAAATCATCTGTTTTCTGGCACTAATTAAGTTTTAAAAGTTAAGACTAACTTGTTTCTAAGATATGATATAGAAAATAGGCTACTTCTTTATTTTGACCTCAACTGAGAACTTGATTCTTTTGTTTTAGTTGCAGAATGCCGAGTCTAAGTTGTAGATTTTATCAACACAAATTTCCTGAAGTGGAAGATGTAGTGATGGTGAATGTAAGATCCATTGCCGAAATGGGGGCTTATGTCAGCTTGCTGGAATATAATAATATCGAAGGCATGATTCTTCTTAGTGAGTTGTCCAGAAGGCGTATTCGTTCTATAAACAAACTGATCCGAATTGGCAGAAATGAGTGTGTGGTTGTCATTAGAGTGGACAAAGAAAAAGGTAAGTGAGAAGAGTGCCGGAAATGCAAGTATCTGACTTACAATAGTCTATCTGAAATATTTTATAATTGCCCAGTTCAGTTTAAAAAACAAAACTTCCTCTCTTTGGGGGGGAATACTGTAGACACCATACCCACTGTACTACAGCTCTGACCCCCAAAACCACCTCTTTGTATAAGAGCTGGACAATGAGAACAGTAGATGGGGCACTTGCTTTGCATGCAACCCACCCAGGTTTGATCCCCAACACTGTTAGGAGTGCTCCCTGAGCATAGCTGGGTGCGCACACACCCCCCAAAAAAAACTTCTTTACATATATATATACACACATATATATATCAGGGAAGGATGCCAGTCAATCTAGCTAAGCAAGATTTTTCTCATATTAATATCCTTGTTTAGTTAGAATAAGCCTATCAGATATTTCAAGTTTGATTCCAGACCAGTTATGGTGTGTATAAGATTCTGTAATAGTCTTAGGACTAAATAAAACAATGTATATTTTGTAATTAGGAGACTTAGAGTGAGTATAGGTAATGGGGAAAATGATGCTAGTAGAGGATCAACAAAGGGTTGTCATGACCTTTAATTTGGGGTTGGGAAGGGTGTGGGAGAGACAGTCAGAGAACACAGGGCTACACAGGGTTTCATTCCCCAGCACCACTGATCTCAAAACAGTGCCACACCCCATGCCTTAGCTTTGAACCATCCAGCACAGTTAACCCAAGTATTGCCAAGAGTAGCCCTAGATTTTGTGGACATTGTGTGAGACACACACAAACACAAAATCTGAAGTGCAGTGAAGTAAATTGTGGCTTTATATCCATTTATGATGGATATAAAGTTGCCAAACTGAGAAGACATAGAGTAAACCAAAGCAGTAGCTTACTCATATTTGTCCAGTGCCACCTTCTTTATTTAATAATAGTAACTAGTAATCAGACTATTGAATGAGCATGATAATGAGCTAAAGATTTTAGAACTGTCTTATTTAAGCTTTGAAAGATAAATATGCTGTAGATGCATACAAAAACCTTGTGTGTCTTTCTGGAAATCAGAATGTACATGACCCTCAGATCCAGTGGGAGCTTTCCGATAGTGCTAAATAAATATTCTTTTTTTTTTTATCCTTGGGTGCTTTACCTCTGCATTTCCTTTTATTTCCTTTTTTTCTAAATGTTCACAAAGCAATTAAGTCAGTTTGGCTTTAACTGACATGACATAATTAAGATACTGGCTTTTAATTATCTCACTTTAATTTATAAGCAGTTGGTTTTAGGTTAGTAGTAACATCATGCTTGAAAGGCCAATGGGTCACCGTTATTGAACTTATGTCTTTCAGTCTCATTCATCTAGTTGATGCTGCTACAGGTGATTAAATTTATGTATGCTTAGCTGATATCTTTTTTTCTGACACAGATGATAAACTTTGTGATTATATTATCCCTACGTAATGACTACTAATTGGCACATCGGTTATTCTGAATGTTTTCTGCATAACTTTCTTAGAGTTCTTACCTCAATTATTAAGCTCCAGAGACTCTACCTTAAACTTATGTCTATATCACTGCCCCATTAAGACCTAGCATGAGGTCCAACCTAGTGCAATAGTTCGGTGGGTAGAGCATTTATCTTGCATGCAGCCAACATGTATTCAGTCCCCGCAACCCATACGGTTTCCTGAGCATCACCAGGAGTGATCCCTGAGCATAGAGCCAGTAGTAAGCCCTGGGCACTGCCAGGTATGGCCCAGGGGTGGGGGAGGGGGCACCAAGCATGATGTTTTGGCATATATATTCTCAGCTATGACGAGAAAGAAATGAAAGACTATACTTTGATAAGTATAATAGATAAATGTAGAAAAGTATTTTCATGGAATCACTATACTGAACTGATTCAAAACAGGGGAGGGGGGAACTGTTAAAATCATGGTTAAAGGGGCTGGAGCGATACCACAGCAGGTAGGGCGTTTGCCTTGCAAACCAGCCGACTAGGGTTCAATTCCCAGCATCCCGTATGGTACCCCGAGTACCGCCAGGAGTAATTCCTGGGTTCATGAGCCAGGAGTAACTCCTGTGCATCGCTGGGTGTGACCCAAAAAGAAAAAAGAAGAAGAAGAAGAAGAAATCATGGTTAAATAGGTCATGTCACATTTATGCAAGTAACTGTATTTGGACTAAGATTGGAATATGGAAATCTTTCCAGGGTAAGATGCAGAAGAAAGCAAAGTGGTCTTATAAAGGGGATCCATTTGTGAGAGTAAATGATTTGGGCTAGTAGTTGAGTCTTTCAACATAAACCCAGAACAAATGCTTCTACCATACCAAAGGCAGAAGGAGAAGATGAGAACAATTGAAAGAAAAGTATTGCTCTGGTTATTTTTACAATGTTTTGTCTTACGTCTGTAGAAAACTTCAGGTAGAACAGCTTAAATCCTAGTAGAAATCTACAGTCTTAATAGCTTGAAAGCCAGTGGTGAGAGTTTTGGACAATCACAGCAAATGAAAATACTGACATTGATTAGAGAAAGAATCACAGAGAGTGAGCCTCTAAGTTTAAGTATAAATTTTGCTCAAAACTTTGGAGGACCCCTGGACAGGGTGGCCTGCAAGGATCCTAAGAGTGTAAAAACCTAAATAGGAAACAAATTTGCAGTTTCATGTAGAGGGCATTTTAGGGCTCCCAAGCAGTGCTCAGAGGGCCTAGAACTGAAAAGAATATACCATAATATGGTGATAAAAATGTATCTCCGAGAACAAGTTTTATCCTGTACTACTTAACATAGTATTTTGTAGATACGACTTTGGTAGGAAGTACTGTACCTGTGTCAGCCAGGCAGTCTTTTTATAAAAATTTGTTCAGTGGTTTGCTGGCACCTCGACAAATTTTTTTCAAAATTTTGCCATACAGGATACATTGACTTGTCAAAAAGAAGAGTTTCTCCGGAGGAAGCAATAAAATGTGAAGATAAATTCACCAAATCCAAAACTGTAAGTATATATATTTTTTGTCAGATTAGTCCAGTATTGAATATATTTAATAAATAGGGGGAAAAACTGAAATTTTTTTTGTAACTCTGTATTGACCATTTCCAATTATATTACCAAAAAAAATTAAAGAATATGACAAGGTGGCCAGAGAGATGGTACAATAGGCAGGAGTCTTGTCTTACACACAGCTGGTGTGTAAGACACACCAGCACCCCATTTGGTCCTGCTAGCCGCATCTCTCCAGCACCCCATTTGGTCCTGCTAGCCACATCATGAGTTAGCCCTGAACACCACTAGATGTTGTCCAAAAATAAAAAAGAATTGAGTAGTGCTTTGCTCGAGCGGGCCGAGTAGTGCTTTGTTTTCCTCCCTCTGTTGCTGTTGCTGCCATGGAGTGGGGAAGGGAAAGAGGTCCTGCCACACTTGATTAATAGTGCTCATTAAATAGGGATCACACACCACACCCATTTTTGTTCTGGTGCTAGGATTCCCAGTTAGATTGTTATTGGCTCAAAGGGTGGTGCCAAAAATAAACTGCAAGGCAGTACAAGTACTCTCCCACCAAGCCCTTAGAGAGTTTACCTCTCATGGTGCTAAAGCATTGCTTATGAGTTTATATTGTCAGTATATAGTCAAGTCAGTATTGACTATTAGTGTCTAAACTAGTTAATGTTAAAGTAACAGTGGGTCATTTCCGTTTCTTGCCATGCTGTGTTGTTCTTCATGGAGTGGGAGTAGAGCACTCCGTGCCTGGGATAAACCCAAGCCACCTTTTTACATGAAAGCCATGTGCCTGGCCACATGAATCACATCCCTTGCACCCTCTTTGTAGTTCTCCCTTTTTTCAGGGGTGGGGGCAGGTCTCCCAAGCTGCACTCTGGAGGCCCTGGTGCCAGCCTTCAGGCCATTGTCAGCCAGCTAGGCCTGCAGTTTGGTTGAGGACCCAGGATGTCATGCTGCCTGGGTCCTGCTATTCCTGGGAATTACTTAGATCACCCTGGTGTTGGTTGAGGGTCTCCAGCGCTACAACCAGCAATGATCAGAGAGAGGACCATGTCACTCCGAGGATTAAACTGGGGTCGGTGGCATGCTAGTCCATATTCCTTAACTCTGTAAGTCCATACTTTACTCTGTCTCATTTTGTGTTTTGTTTTTTTTTTATTTATTTTGTAATGAATCACCATGAGATACAGTTAAAAAGCTTTTGTTTCTGTCCTCAATATAAAATGCCAAGAAAACCAATGTTTAAATGAAAAGATTTTTTAAATCTTGTATAACTCTATTAAAAGAATAAATTTCTGAGAGCATTAGATATTACTCATCTCTACTGATGTGTCTGTTTTATTTGAAAGTGTCCTAACTAAAATCTTGGCGGGGAGGGGGCATACCTGTCATTGATCATGCTTACTCCTGGCTCTTCCCTCGGGAATCACTCCTGATGGTGCTCAGAATTATCTGGGGTGCCAGGGATAGAACTATGTCCACTGTGTGCAAGACAAGTACCTTACCCACTGAACTGTCTTGCCAGACTCCTAAAAACCTCTTTCCAATTAACACTAGGACCTTCAGACTGTAGTCTCTGGATCAACAGCATTGATACCAACTGACTGCTTATTAGAATGCAGGATCTCAAGTCCCACTAACGTTGAGAATAAAACTCTGAAAAGTGCTGCTCAGATCAGAAAGATAGTACAAAGGTTAATGCATTTGTCTTGAATGTGGCTCTGTCCACCACAACCCTGGTTTGAATCCCAGCACCTTAATATGGTCCCCGAGCCCCACCAGGGATGATCTCTGAACATAACCATAAGTAGCCTATCTGGGATGCCATAGATCAAACCCAGATGTGCAAGGCACTTACCTTACCCACTGTAAAAAAAAAAAAGTCTTAATTTTATTTTATTCTTCAATAGAGTGATA
>JAOXYA010000019.1:5732515-5742640 GCA_028565675.1 Sorex palustris
AGTCATCCTAAATAGGATTGGCAGAACACTAGATGAAGGACAACCATGAGAGCAAGCCGGGTTCCGCAAAGGATTCATCTTATTACTTCGTGTATTTATGTCACACAGAATATGCGTACTTCTTCAAACTAATCTTGGCACCTGTGTCCAGCTATTGCTCAGGGATCTAATTCTTCCATTCCTTTTTCTCTTTTTAGTCTCTGAACTAATAGATGTATATCCACTTAATGTTAATTTCTAAATATTTTATTGTACGAACATACTTTATTGGTTTTACAATTAAGAGAAATTTAGGTTTAGATTCCCCTCCACCCTTTTCTTTTGCCATACAATGGCCAAGCAATGCCATGATGTGTATCCCATTAATATATCTCTGTAACACATAAGGGAATTGTTGAATTAGGGCCAGGAAGAGGGGGTGGTTTGGGGCAAGCCATACCCAATGTGTTGTAGTGTTGGGGATCTAACCCAGAGGTCCTGCATGTAAAGCAAGTGTTCCAGCCCTTTAAGCTGTGAACTAGAGAACTACTTACTCTTATGAACTAGAGAATAAGCCCTTGAAGCAGACTATTGTATAGAAATGATTATGGTGGTTATCAACAATACTGAGACATTTAAAACTGCTTTCCAGATCTCCAATCAGGTGCTTTTATCTATTTATTGTTCCTTAGGTGCTTTAGTGACATTTTCTCAAATCCACAATCCTGGGAAATACAGTTTTGATCTTTATTTTACGCAGTTGGAAACAGGCCTGAAAGAGCCTAATGATATTTAAGTACACAGTCTTAACTCTAATTCTGTACTCTGAAACATTCTCTGTGGTATTGTATTTTGGATTAAAATTATCAGTAAAATAATACGTGCCCTTTTTTTTATCAGAGACCCATCTATTTTGGATAGTTTAGATTTGAATGAAGATGAACGGGAAGTACTCATTAACAATATTAATAGGCGTTTGACCCCACAGGCTGTCAAAATTCGAGCAGGTAAATGATTTTTTTTATTTGCAATAGTTTTCTATCCCAATAAAGCTTTCAAATAAGCCTTATTGAAGAATAATGCTATATTAAAATCTGAAATTACCTGTTTATTTTTTCAAACATTTTTCTAATACCGAATCATAAAATCTGTATTGACACAGTTTAATAATTGTCATGAATTTAGGTGATCTTACCCCATTTCTGAAATGGGGAAATTTATTTTAGTGCATTTTTTAAAATATTCTTTTTTTTTCTTCTTTAAAATATTTTTAATATTCTCCCATGCCTCTGGATTAACTCCACTAATAGTTTAGAATACATTCTTTTCCGATATTTTTCCTGTACACATATGTTATATAGGGACCATGTTGTTTATATTTAGATACTTATTTTTGTTTTTGCAAAGATAAAATCATATTTTGAAAATTTTCTCGTTAGCTTTTTCCCCTTGGTGTTTCATTGCTACCCTTTCGTGTAAAATGGATTAACTTTTTTTTTTTTTTTTGGTTACGTTCTGTTCCATAAATTGATAAACTGGCTCTCTCTTGAAGAATATTTAGGATTGTGCCAGTTTGTTTTGTTTTGGTGCCGGAGTTTGAACCCATGGTTTCACAATCCAAGGCATATGCTTTACCAATGAGTTATATCCCTGGCCTTGATTGTACCAGTTTCTTGAGTATTTTAGGGGACAACAAAATTTAATATTCTTGTTTGCACACAGCACTTATTTATACAAAATTCTGTAAGACAGATTCCTTAAGAGAACTGCTGGGTCAGAGGTTTAGGATTAGAGGGTATACACTTCCTAAACTGTGCTAAATAATATGCTGTTATTGTTCCATTTATTCAGTCTTGATACCCTTTCATTAGATACTGAGGTATATAGAAAGGTTGAAATCATAATTTTAATGCAGGGTGTGATGTGCATTATAATTTTATCACATCATATGGTATTTAACTATGAAAGTAGCAGGAATTGATTTCTAACTAAAGGAACAGTGATAATTTAATACTTGAATACTAATAGAGCTCTCATATCCATTTTTGTTTGTTTTTGTTGAAGCAAGATAGTTTTTAGTTTGCATTTAAACTTCTGTAAAAAGATACTTGGTTTTCAGTTTTTATAATTTTTATGGTTTTCGATTTTATTTTTAGATATTGAAGTGGCTTGTTATGGTTATGAAGGCATTGATGCCGTAAAAGAAGCCCTGAGGGCAGGTTTGAATTGTTCTACAGAAACCATGCCTATCAAGGTGAGTAGTCAGTTTTCTCCCTACTGAAATATCCACCGCAACCAAATCAAGTTTCTTTTATGGCTCTGTTTTATAGCAATGCATGAAGTTAACCTTGTTGATATTTCTAGGGGGTATTTGTAATTGTACTGGGGGTTCTTGTTATAGCTTCTGCTACCATCATAGTGTATAGGGATTTCTATTGGTATTTAGTCCCAGGGACTGGAGCGATAGCACAGCGGGTAGGGCGTTTGTCTTGCACGGGACCAACCCGGCCAACCCAGGTTCAATTCCTCCACCCCTCATGGCAAAGCCTGGCAAGCTCCCCGTGGCATATTCAATATGCCAAACACAGTAACAAGTCTCACAGTGGAGACGTTACTAGGCCCACTTGAGCAAATCGATGAACAACGAGAGGACAGTGCTGTTTAGTGCCAAAGTGCTAAGCAATTCTAAACCTCCTTCCAGTAAAACATTACTATAAAAAGTGCTCCAAAAAAGTGCTCAAAATCTTGGAAATATCAACAGCTTGACTTCTCATATTCACACACATTGGTAGGTCTTCTCTGCCTTTTATTAGTGATAAAAATTAACTGAATGGTTGTTATTCAGACTCATGAAAGAATTTGTTCTATTAGTTTAGAGCCAAATTGTTTTTTTAATTTTTATCCACTATTCTGATGATGGGCTGGAGCAATAACACAGTAGGTAGGGCGTTTGCCTTGCACCCGGCTGACCCAGGTTTGATTCTTCCACCCCTCTCGGAGAGACCAGTAAACTATCGAGAGTATTTCACCTGCACAGCAGAGCCTGGCAAGCTCCCTGTGGTGTATTTGATATGCCAAAAACAGTAACATCAAGTCTCACAATTTGTTGTGAGATATTACTGGTGTCTGCTCGAGCAAATTGATGAGCAACAAGAGGACAGTGCTACAGTGATTCTGATGATGCCTGGTTTTTAGTCAACAGCGATGACAACTAGAAGTCATAACTCTTCATATTCAATATTGTAGTGCATTTGAATACTGGATTACATCAATAAGCTACCCCAAGGACTGGGAATGTGACAAGGCATATGCTTTGTAAATGTGAGACCCTAAGTTTGGTCCCTGGTACTGCCAAAGATAATTCACCCCAAATTGCAGACTTGATGATTGGGAGTTAAATTTTGGAATGGCTTGCTACACTGATACAAGACAATTCTCAAAGTATCTTTTCTTTTTTAGTAGGTACTTTTCATAAGAGAAATTTTGTATTTATTCCCTAGATTAACCTAATAGCTCCTCCTCGGTATGTGATGACTACAACAACTCTGGAGAGAACAGAAGGCCTTTCTGTTCTCAATCAAGCTATGGCTGTTATCAAAGAAAAGATTGAGGAGAAGAGGGGTGTTTTCAACGTTCAAATGGAGGTGAGATTAATATAAATTTTGTCTTGTTCTAAATTTTTTAGGCAATTCATATTATCTAGGGCCAAGGGCTAGAACAACTGTCTAACATGCAGTGGGCCTGGGTTCTATAACCTGGCACTAGGGAGCCCCCTCCCTCCCCACCCAAAGGGGGCAAAAATTTAAGTCTTCTTAAGCAGCTATTCCCAAACTCTTATGGTATATTGCCCCCTTCACAGAAAAATAAATTACTCAGTGCTTCCCTGTAAATCTACTTTCTTTGAACAAACAAAAGGCCCTTCTCAGTTGTACCATGAATTGCTCATTGCTCTCCAGTAGGAGGAGTATTGCCCACTTTGGAAAAACACCAGTCTGATTACATGTAAAATACAGAACCATTGCTTTTTAAGATGAGACACACATTTAGGGAATAAAAGGAATTTTAAAAAATCTAGGGAATGAAGACTTACATTATAACTGCTAAGCATAAAACAACTATTGGCTCAGTGTACCCATAAAGCCCTTTGTGTTTGGTTGGTTTGGGTTTGGGGCCATATACAGCAGTGCTCGGGATTATGAACTGCCAGATAATAAAGAACTGTTAAGAGATGGTTACTCGGGACTGGTAATTATTGGTGTTAGGTTCCCTGCTCTTCACCCCCAGAAAAAAGAACAGACAATGAGAATGAGTTATTCAATGTTTGTTGAATTCAATGTGAAATACCTAAAATTTGATTTCAAGTTCTAGAAAAGAGTTGTCATCTGTGGGGTGTTTTTTTCAATCATAATAGAGACAAATCATTATATACACACACACACATATATATATCCATAATACCTTCTGTGAAAAAAATAATGTGTATTTGAAAACCATTGTCACTGAAATTATTTTCAAATATTTTTAGTTTTAGCTTTAAACTAACAAAGTAGTCCATAGCACACAATCCTTTTTCCTGTATTTTTAGTTCTCAGAAATTCGTTTCTTGTAAATAATATTTAGTGTAATGATGTCAAAACAGAAGTGAACAGGAATGGAAGAATTGCTAGAAAAGTGCTGTAGGACAGTAATAGTATTGAAATTGTATTTGTAAACCTTTTACTTACTTTGAAATTAAATTTCCACTTCTGCAGCCCAAGGTGGTCACAGATACAGATGAGACTGAACTTGCAAGGCAGCTGGAGAGGCTTGAGAGAGAAAATGCAGAGGTGGATGGAGATGATGATGCTGAAGAAATGGAAGCCAAAGCTGAAGACTAACTTTGTGGGAAACGACCAGTTTAAGGAACACAAACAGCCCTTCCTGGCTGTCAACTCTAGACTTAAAAGTTTTCCAGTATTGAAAACTTCAAAACTAAATATGTCTTATTTCCAAGTATTTAAATGTCTCAAACCAAAACACAAATGGCCTCCTAAATGCCAGCTGTTTTTACACAGTAGCTTCAGCATATCGAGCATTTTTAATGGAGAGGCCTAATTTAACTAGAGAAAGCTAAGAATAGTCATAAAATTGGGTTTGTGATTCCATTTCTGATGTGTCCAGATTGACACTCCTTTGTTGTTTAGTGCCTCGATGAAATTTCCAGGGGTACTCAAAGCAAATGGTCCCAACCGTTCTATATATAAAATGTATCAAGCAAACATTAAATAAATTTCTGGGATATTTAACTATAGGCTTCTTCCTTCTTGTCACCAGTTGTAATATGCATTATGAATACTAGTTCTAATTATTTTCATTGTAGTCTGATCTTAGAAATATGTGGTCAGGTAACAAAAAGATCTATACAACAGATCCTTTCAAAAGGAAAGTGAAAGTCAACTCAGGAGAGGAAAGCCTTATGATACAATTAAAGATTACATTAGTTGTGTGCCTTTTACCTGTTTGAGATTGACGGCATGAAGTCTGAGAGAAAATATATCACACTGGTCCTTGTTGGTAAACTAAGCTGCTTGCCTTGAGTTTTTAATTCAAGTTGGTAAAAGTTTGTTGTTTGTGGAGGAGATTCTGAGTGCATATGTAAGATGCTGCTTTAATTTAGTTATTTTGATTATCACCCAACTTACAATTTTTTATTGTGATATTCATGAGGTGCCACCTGAGAGCTTCAGCTCTTTATAATGAAATAGAGATCTATTTGAAAACTATTACAATTTTTCTACAATTCCATCATTTTTATCTTTAAGAACTATTTTTAGAGGTAGATAAATTTAAAGTAAATAAATTTCAAAGAAACATAATTTGAAGTGCAGCTGCAAGAGTAGTAATTGTGTAGAAAGTCAGTTTGGTCTGCTTTATATTAATCTCTAGGATACTTAAGATATTAGATATATTTTACCCATTATTCCTAAGAATATCTATTTTAATTCCTTAGGCGATTAAACCTAACTCATCACCCTGGTTAATCCAGAACTAGATATCTAGAGACTAGAAAATAGAAATGTGTTGGTGAGAGTTTGTACCATTTATGAAAATTGTCTCCTTTGACAATTTAGCAGTCCTTTTTTTTTTTTTTAATCCAGAGATTTATATGGGCATTTCCACAAGGACCTTTGATTGCTAGTAGCATTCCACACTGGGAATATTTAGAAAATCTTGACTGTTCTCAAAATTAGCACATATTTTTTGCTGATCTTTATGAGGAATCAAAAAACTTTAATAAAGCTTTAATATAAGCAATATAGATTAAATAATGTTACCAAAATACAATTGCTCCTTAAATCTATAGGCAAGAGAACTGAATTTTTGTTTCATGACACTTGAAAAGTCATTACTATTAAAATACTGGTGGCCTGCAGTGAAGATTTTTATCTCATGAAGTCTTTGCTTAGTCCCCAACAGTTTTTGAAATACTAACACATAACAAAAAATGGTCAGTTTTTCCCTGACAACATGAAGGAGAGATAGTGACATATATGCCCTGTGACCCAAGAGTACTACTTCCTGACAAGAGGATAAGATCCACACCGGGCTTCTCAAATAACTTGAACAGATTGATATTTCTCAAGTTTACCCCAAAACCTGTCTCTCCCCCCCTTATAACCTTTTCATTAAAAATTAACGATTTCTTCTACTTCTCATTCTGACTTTGAGGTCAACTCATGTAACCCACATAAAATTAGCTATAGTTTATGTGTAAGCTAATTGAAAATGACCAGGAGAAAATAAGACTTCATTTTTCATAGGTTTTACAGCAAAGTAAGACAAACCAGTATGTAGATAATAAACATTTAGTGTGGGGACATACTAAGCAGTATAATAGGCATTACTTATCTTCCATACTTTTCAGACATTCTTAGCTACTTTCATATCAAGAACTATTTGAATGGTTCTAGATTCTGCCATCACCTATATGCCTTACTCCATGCCAGGGACTGAACTCAGCCTCCCATGCAAGGTGTATGCCCTACCAGAGTCAAATCCCAAACCCCTGGTTAAAGATTTTTTAAAATTGAAGTGGCACTACTTTGGCAAGAGTTGTTCCCTGATGTACCTCCAAACTGCTATTTTAAACACATGAAGAATCTGCTGTCCTACATAGTGGAATGCAGTGCCAATTCGGAGTAAGGAAACCATCAAATGGCAATTTAATTCAGATAAATACCTGTTGATACTCAAAAATAATAAAGAATCTAATTCCAGGGACATTAGACCTTGGTGGAATGCCAAATGGAAAACAGTACTTTGAAAGGCAGTCTCTTACAATGTAAGGAATTAAATAAAACTCCATTAGCTTGGAATTCCTGGTCAGTCAGGTACTTTAGATAAGATTAAGAGACCAGACTCTTTAAGAGTACAAATTTTTACTTAAGCACTTTGGAAGTATCTACTCCCCTTTAAATGTTATCTATCTATTCATTAACAGAAGTCTAAGTTGTACTTGGCAAGAATGCTGGCCAGATTACTGTATAAACTTGAAAGAATAAAAGTGTTTTTTAAAATACTGCATGATACAGACTTTTCACTACTTAACTACTAGATTAACCTAACTGGTGAAACTTCTTGGTACTTACATGTCTCGGTTGAAGTTTTCTGATGGGGGTACACACCTATGTTTAGGCTACTTCCTATCTGAGTGTTCAGCTCCACATTGCAGGAGACCATGTGATGCCAGAGAGTAAACCTTGCTTGCAAAGCTTGAGCTCCAGCCCATTGATCTCTGCCCTTCATGTTCTTTGTTTCATTTTGGGGGCGCCACACTCGATAGTGCTCACAGCTTAGTACTGACTCTGTATTCAGGAATTACTCCCGGCTGGGATCAGGGGATCATATATGGTGCCAGGGACCAAACCCATGCCAGCTACATGCAAAGCAAGTGCTGCTATACTGGCTCTACTATTGCTTCAGGCCCAGTTCATCTTAAAACCAATTTTTACACCTCTATTTGATTTCCATTTACGTCTGTCTTTTAGAGACTTCCCATTCTGCATCTCTAAATGCCATTTTTCATAGAAAGTATAATTTTACCATTTTGTGTGACCAATCTCCATCTGTATCCATGTTTTCTGCAATGTATATTTGTGCTGGCTCATTTTTCAAAACAAAACCATATTTTCTGTTTGATCAAAATTTTGCCACCATCTCAAGTTTCAGATTGGGATACTTAGTGATTTAAGACATATTCAGTGATAGGTCACCCAAGATGTTTTCATAATCAGTTTGCATAATAATTCATACAGCCTCAAGTAAAACCACAAGAATTTTAATAGAAGATATCAATTTTTTATCCCAAAACAAGTAGAGTTATTGACAGCATTCTAGACTGCCATGTGACCAAAGTTCTATTAATATTATTGCATAATCAGCTAATATTAAAACAAGGGAAACCTACTTTGGTACTTGAGGACTAGTTGATCGTGAAGATGGGCAAAAGTCTGATGCCACTGCCTAATGGCTCTTCTAGCACTTCCGGGTTAACGTAAAGGTGGGGGGAGGAAACAGCCATAACCACGGCCAACTGCAATCCTAGCAACTCCACCAATCTTGAGTCGAAGACAGTACAATATATTTGAAGAAACGAAGTCAGACTCATTGTCCAGAAAATCCTGTCTGTCATCTGGTACAAAGCAGGATCCTGCTCCTGTTTCCTTACGTCTTGTCATGTTAGCTTTTTGATAGCTTCAATCCATTCAACTCGTTCAGCCTTGCTGCTGGCCTGGATATAATAATGTGTATCATCCTTAGTAATCACTTTGAAGAGATTTCCCTGGACATTTCCTTTAACCCCTAGGCAGAAAAAAGTTAGTGAATATTCATGTCCATTTTTAGCTGGAAGAAGCTGAAAGTCACTGAGACACAAAAGAACATTAAGTCTTTCCTAAATACAAATGTGTATCATTTAGAAATCCCACACCAATGTTTGTTTTTCTTTTCCTTACATTCCCTCTCCCTGATCTGTGCCATAGAGCAAATCCGTGGTATGTCTGCATATGTTTTGAAAGCCTTCTTGGCCAGTCCACATGATAAACAGAAACCTTTTACTTAGGTAAAAGCAGGTACAGATTTTAGATTCGACTTTAAATTATTTAAATATTTAAATTTTTTAATCCAAATTTCACTTCCTTAAAAAAATAATACTAACTACTTTAGCTGGCTATTATTAAATTAGTGTGATAGTAGGAGTGTGTCACTAACCTTTACATGCAGTATAAGATAGTATTAAACAGTGAAAACTTATGGGTTACTTAGGACAAACTGAGGGAAAAGAATATTAAGGATTTAGTTGTACCAAATCCTCGGACCACTACACATACTAATTCTGAAGTCAGTTTCAAAATTATTTGTCCTCCTGGTATAGCCCTCCTCATCTCCCACATCCCAGCCCTTCATCAGCAGAGCACTGCTGAGAGAGCAGGAGGTAAGCCCAAGATCTTCAGGCCAGGACCGAAGGGCCCCTTACCAGTGGGTACACCATTATCCTCCAGGGCAGACACAAGAGAACCTCGAAGACAAAAACCCCCTACTGGCCGATTCTCCTCCTGCAGAGAAAGAAGACTTGATTAGTAGAAGTTAAGCAAAACCGCCTCCCTTCAGAAGCAGTCATTGAGGGTCTGTGCAATTATATGTTCAATTCAGAGGAGGCTGAACTCGGGTATCACACCACCCAGTTATCCGCACCAATTGGAAAGTTCAAGTTTCATGTCACAAGTGGCAGCAATAGCAACCCTCAGCCTTCCCTGGGATCTTTCCAGCTCCCAGGGGCTTCATCTACACTCTGGGCTGTGGAGGGGTGATCTCAGTGGGAGCTCAGCAAGGGAAGAACTGCTGACTGGCCACTGTTTCAAAAGCCATCTTCCATAAAGGACCAAACATGATAACCTCTCAGTGTCTGTATTGCAAACCACTGTCCACTATCCACTGTCCTCCCATTGTTCATTGATTTGCACAAGTGGGCCCAGTAACGTCTCCATTGTGAGACTTGTTGTTACTATTTTTGGCATATCTAATATGTCACGCCGGCTGCGATAGCACAGTGGCAGGGCGTTTGCCTTGCACGCAGCCAACATGGCCGACCTGAGTTCGATTCCTCAG
>JAOXYA010000019.1:5757325-5787957 GCA_028565675.1 Sorex palustris
TAGAAAGGGGAATTCATCCCAAGTATTCAACATGTTAAGTCTTAGAAACAAATTCTATTCAGTGCAGAAAAGAGACTCTCCCAATTAGATACATTTTTTCTGGATGGAGGGATGTTGGGCCACATTCACCAGTGCCACGAATAGGGGGTCAGTCAGCTTCATGAAAACACTTGAAACTTTGGAGCATATTGAGGATAAGTGCAGCAGGAGAAAATATAATTTAAATACTGTATTTAAACCCCCACCAGGAGACCTTCCCAGACCCACATGATTCCTCTTAAGAACAGCCAGAATGTAACTTTAGTAAAGACCTTTGTTCCCCCTCAGGCACCAAGAGCTATATCCAGAATACAAACAAAAACAGCCTTAAAAATCTTCTTTTTGTTTGTTTTGGGGGTGGTGGGGGCAGGGATCAAACCCCAGACTAGACTCCAGCCCACTGAGCTATATCCGCAGTCCAAAACTCCACATTGTAAACAAGAATACATGTAAACACTTGGCACTCCGCTACTCACTCTCCTCTCAGGTAATGATATTCACCCCCAAGTCCCTCTTGAGAAATATCTGCCCATGGTTGATTTTTCTAATTATCACTTTCCCTGGCTTTAAAACTGACCTTCATGGGAAAAAATGCCCAACATACAGAAAATTACAGCCACAGAACACACAGGGGTGAAAACCTCCAAAAGCCCAAGATTGGTGGGAAACCAGCACCAGGGGTCAAGGGTGGGGGGGCCCAGCAGGCCAAGGGAGCAGCTAGCTCAGGGCCCTGGGGAATGGGGAGAGAGGCCAGGGGAAGGAGTCCAGCCTTTGCAGCCCACACCAGAGCCAAGCAGCTTCCTGGCTGCCCCCTCTCTCCTTAGGCTGCAGCTCAGCAGGCCCCTGGGGAGGTATTGGTTGCAAGCAAGCACCTGAATATTGCCTAATGGAGCCAGCCAAAGCCCAGCTAAACCAGATAAGAGGGAAGAGGGTGGACCGGGCAGCAGCAGCAGCTCTGCAGCCCCATCCTTCTGCCCCTGGCCTGGGAGTCTTTCATCATCTCAGGACCTGGGTCCCGGGCGCACCCATCCCACAATCCCTCGGCAACGCCCCCCTCCCCCGCACGGCAGCAGCAGACCAATCCCCCACCCCCACCCCCAATCCCACACTCGCTCGCTCGGTGGGGCCACGGGGGGAGCCGCGTGGATTCTTCTACTGGGCAGAGAGGCTAGGCAGGGCTTGTGCTGTACAGAAGAGGCAGCGCCACCAACTTGGTACCTTGGCCCACGGGTCCAGTGAGGGGGGAAAAACTCCGGCCCCACCCCCTCCCCCACCCGCTCAGTCAGTCTTGACGTGGCCGTTGGCCAGGGCCAGCGCGCCGCCCGGCTCCCCGGGCTCAGCGTCCTTGTCGAAGCGGAGACGGAGGGTGTTGCGGATGATGAACTGCTCCATGATGAGCGCCCCGCAGAACCAGGGCACGGCGTACTCCAGGGTGATGAGCCCCATGAAGTCGAAGTCGAACTGGGAGTAGTCCCAGGGGCAGGCGTTGAACTGGCGCAGGATGAAGCCGGTGGTGAACTCCCACAGGTAGGTCCAGAGCGTGTAGATGAGGCAGCGCAGCAGCAGCGGGCAGCGGCCACGCAGGCGCAGGTACATGCGCTCCACGATGAGGATGGACGTGCCGTAGATGAAGAGCGCCCACACGCTCGTCACCCCGGGGAACTTCCAGTTCAAGTTCACCACGAACTCCCAGGCGGCCGTGAACATCACCTCGCAGAAGTAGCCGTGGATGGCGTACAGGTACCAGCGGGACAGGGCGGTCAGGGGCTCGGCCGAGGCCATGGTGCGGGCGCGGGCTGGCTGCTGCGGGCACAGAGGAGATGGGTGAGATGGGAAAGGGGGGATGGGGTCAGGGCTGCAGGGGGAGGGGGCCCAGGGTGCAGAGGACACTCGCCAACGGCCCAGCCCCAGCCGCTGTTGGCAGCGGGCAGGAGGGGAGCCGGGAAAGTGCCTCTCGATTCAATCTCCAAAACGTCTCTTGATCTAGTGGCCGTCAGGTGGGCCTCGTTCCAGGTCCATGACTTCTCAGCACGCTTTGCCTGAGAAATCAAAGCAAGGGGTTCAGTGCCCTCCGCGAATCCTAGTTGGAAGGAGGTGTTTACTAGCTCCCTGCAAGAACTTCTCTGAAGCATGAAAGAGCTGTCTGTTCTGCCTGGTCACCAGTGACCCCTATTTCCAGGCCTCTAGCTGCTCATCCATGGGGATCCCCATCCCTCCCCTGCCCATATTTTAATACTTCCACATCGCATACTTCTGAGATCTTTCTAAACAACTCACCACATCCTGGCTTCTATGTACGTGCTAACATAGACAGAGAGCATAACATTTACCATTTTGACCATACTGGTCAGCATTTGTAGGTGGCATTTGATACAGTCACACTGTTGTGTAACCATCACCACCATCCACCTCAAAACTCTTCCATCTTCCCAAAGGGAACCTGTGCTCTCACTCTCCATCTGCTCCTTAAGCCCATAACAACTGTCCTTCAGCATTTTGTCTCTATGCATTTGACTCAGTAGCCCATTTAAATGAGGTACATCCTCTTTGGCTGGAGTGATAGCACAGCTGGTAGGGCATTTGCCTTGCATGTGGCCGACCCAGCTTCGATTCCCAGCATCCCCTATGGTCCCCTGAGCACTGCCAGGAGTAACCCCTGAGCATCGCCAGGTGTGATCCAAAAAGCAAAAAATAAATAAATAAATGAGGTACGTTCTCTTGTGACTTCCTTACTTAGTACAATGACCTCAAGACCCATCCATATTCTAGCATATGCCAGAATTTCCTTCCCTTTTTAGTAATGAACAATATCCTAATTTGGTCTGTCTAGTGATATCATATTGGGCTCATCCATTTATTCATTCATAGGTTGCTTCTGTCTTCTCACTAGTGTGAATTAATACAGCTACAAAGATAAGTATACAGATATCTGAGACTCCCTTTTATTTCACATTTTGAAATTCATTCTTTTTTTTCTGGATTTTTGGCCACACCTACCAGTACTCAGGGCATACTCCAGGCTCTGAGTTAGTGGATCACTCCTGGCAGGGCTCAGAGGACCATTTAGGGTGCTGGGCATTGAAGTGGGTCAGCTATATGCAAGGCAAGTGCTCTTCCCAGTACTATCTCTCCAGCCCTAAAATTCTTTTTCATTTGAGAAACTTTTTTTTTAATTTCTGGAACCATGATTTACCATATTTATAATGGCATGGCTTTGTGCATAAAACATTTCAAAACCACACCCTCGACCAGTGTCCCAGTGTCATCCCTACCCACCTCCACCCTGTCCTATCCCCTCTATGACAGTGATATGCTTCCTACGAAAAACCAGTCCTCAGTTTCTGTTGCATTTGGGTATTTGTTGTTTCCTTACTATGTTTCTTTCTATAGCACATAGGAGGGAGATCATTATGTACTATTCCCCCTCCTGATGAACTTCTCTCAGCATGATAATCTCCAGATGAGACCCTCTTTTAAATCCTTGGGGTATATGCCCAGAAATGAAAATTGCTCAAGCATATGGTAATTCAATTTTAATTTTTTAAGGAACAGCCTTGCAGTTTACAATGGCAGGATCATTTTTACTTTCTCACGAGCAATGTGCCAAAGGTTCTAATTTCTCCACATCCTTGCCAACACTTGTTATTTTCCACTTTTTTGATGATGGTTATCCTAATGGGTGACAAGTAGTAACAGCTTGTGGTCACATTTGTCTTTAACTGCTCCATTAAGTGGGGTTTTGGTGTTCAATTTCAATGTTGAGAGGAAGCCAGTGGACTGAAGTAGGAGAGTCCTCCCCAACTTCCTACTCCTTTTCCTTTCCTCTCAGATAACTTAACCCACCAGTCTATAAGGACCTGTCTTGCTTCTCCAAAAACTGGCTGGGCCTACAGACCTCTCTGCTTTCCCCTTGCCCTCCATCAGACTATATGAACCTCTTGTCGTTCTCTTTATTTTCTTCTTGGGTCACACCCAGTGGTGCTCAGGGTTTATTCCTGGCTCATGCACTCAGGAATTATTCCTGGCGGTGCTCAGGGGACCATATGGGATGCTGGGAATGGAACTCGGGTTGGCCACGTGCAAGGCAAAAGCCCTACCTGCTGTGCTATCATTCCAGCCCCTCACTGGGTTCTTTAGCCAATATCATCCTAATTGCCTTTTTATCCTGACATTTGGTTTTATTTTTTCTTGTTTCATGGTGTATTTTTAAGGGGGACTTTGGGGCTTCACCTGGCAGTGCTCATGGGCTATTTCTGGCTTCATTTGCAGGGGTCTCTCCTGGCTCTGCCCTCAGGAGTCCCTTCTGGAAGTTCCCAGGGGTGCTACACAGTACCCAGGATCAAACTGGGGTCAGCTCCATGCGTGGCAAATACCTTAACCCCTGAACTATCTCTCTGGCCCCATAATTACTGTTGCTTTATTTTGGGAGCCACTCCCATTGATACTTGGTCAACCAGTTGGGTGGTTCAATGAGAGGCCCAAAGATGCCATGCTGCTGGGATCCTGAAATGCTGGGCACCACCATGGTCACATCAGCAGTGCTCAGGAGTCCCTAGGGCCAAGCAGTGCCAGGGTTTGAATTGGGGTCTCAGCACATGCAAATCACATGTTTCTGCCTGGTAAGCTATCTTCCAGGCCCTCCAATTACTTTGTCTTGGGCCACAACCAGTAGTACTCAGGGAACACTCCTGGCTCTGCACTCAGAAATTACTCCTCGTGGTGCTTGGGGAACCATATGGGATGTTGGGGATTGAACATAGGTTGTTGCATACAAGGCAAGTACCCTATCCACTGTACTATGGCTCCAGCCCCCACAGTTACTATTTTGTGACACATTAGCACTGCCTGAGTACTCCTTGCAGATAGCAGTGTTTTCCATCCTGATCAATGGCACCAAGAAACAGCCAGAGGCCTTGGCCTCATTCTGGCTTCCTCTGCTACATCCTCACTCTACCATGAGATCCCCAAGAGTAAGGTCCTTGTCTGTGTGGCTCAGTACTACTGCATCTTTAGCGCCCACACTTGTAAAAACATTCATTACAAGGTTGAAGACATTTTCTCAGTCAGTTAGCTGCATAACAAATCATCCCAAACTCCATGGCTTAAATCAACTCCCATTCATTATCATAAGGCCCTGAGTTGTTGTTATTATAGTATCTGTAAGTTGATAACTCTTGGCTGCCCTTGATCCTAAGACTGTGAGTCATCTGGTGGCTCTCCCCTGTCTATGCTTGACTCTGCTCCACTGGCCTCTCATCCTGCTCCTGGGCCCTGGGGTGTAGCCCAAGCATGTTCTTTTCATATCCGGGGCATGAGAGCAAGCAAGCCCAACTGCACAGTGCTTTCCCAGACACCGACTAACATCTCATTGGTCAAAGCAAGTCACATGGCAAAGCAAAGATGGCCATTAACACTCACCTTTTCTACTCTTGTTTGCTGTTGCTACTGGGAGTCATCAGAGCCACCACAAGCACTCCTAAGGGGACCATATCATGCCAGGAATCAAATACAGAGCTGCACACATGAAAGGCATGTGCGCTGCCCTTTAAGCCACATTTCCAGCTCCATCCTTTTTATTCTAATCATCCCCTCCTCTTTATTCCTCTTTCTCATTGCTCTGCTTCAAATCACCATCTCTCTCCTGCACAACTCTGGTAGTCTCCTTGCCTTGGTCCCTTCCAATGGAGGAGTGAATTCTCTACACTCATCACACTACAGAAGAGTGTGCAGAAACAGCAATCTTTATAAAAGACAAATCCGATGTTTCTCCCCACTTAGAGCCCATTAGCGGATCTTTAATATCTACAGAGTAAGCCTCAACCCCCTAGGGATGGCTGGCAAAGCCCTTCCTGACCTACCTCTGCCTCAGATCCTGTCCTCCAGACTCTACGTTGCTATTTTTTGCTACCTGGGGTGTCCTTCCCAACTGCTACACCCACCCTCTTCCCCAAGCCACGGTCTATGAATCCATCCCTTACCTTCAAGGTCTAGCTCCTCCTCTCTGAAGACCTTTCTGAAACCTCCATGGCCAGAGCATCTACACACTCCTTCCACCTCTGTCCCTAGCACACTGCTGAGCCATTGACACTTAGCACTTGGCCAGGGCCCATCCAAAAGTGAGCAAGCACTAGTGGTCACTTGATGAATGTACTAAGGTACAATGTCAAAAGTGTAGGACTCAAAGCTGAATATTTACTATGATCTGGATTTTGCAAAGGCATACATTAATGTCAGCATACCCCACATCCAGCTACAATCATCTCCAAAAATTCAGTGACATCATAAGTGGTTTCTATCTCCCATTTGTATCACACTGTTTTGTATGTGATCTAAATGTTTTTCAAATAAGCACATATAGCTTTTGCCTTAAAAATGATAAACTTCTTTTTGCTTTTGGGCAATGCCCAGTGGTGTTCATTCCCAGCAGTGCTCAGAGGACCATATAGTGCTGGGGATTGAGCCCGGGTCTCCCCTATGTAAAGCATGTGCTCCTCTAGTTAAGCTATCCCTCTGGTCCAAAATTTTCTTTTAGTGAATCACTGTGAGATAGACCCTTACAAAGCTGTTCAAGATTAGGTTTCAGTTGTACAGTGTTCAGACACTCCTCCCTCCACCAGTGTACATTTCCTGGCACTAGTGTCCCCAGTTCAAAAATTATTTTCACAAAAAATTATCTTAAAAATGATTTAATTGGCTGGGGAAATGGTTCAGTGAACTATGACACATATTCTGCATGCAGAAGATTCAGGTTTTTTTCTTTTGTGTCACACCCAAGTTTTCAACTCTGGAATTTAAAGTATATAGCATTAAATTTTATTTTGTACTTGAATAACATTGTGGTAATTATAATGACTTACTGCCATTAACGGGCTGGAGTGATAGTACAGTGGTAGGGTGTTTGCCTTGCACGCGGCTGGCCTGGCTGACCCGAGTTTGATTCCTCCGCCCCTCTTGGAGAGCCCAGCAAGCTACCAAGAGTATTTCGCCTGCACGGCAGAGCCTGGCAAGCTCCCCGTGACGTATTCGATATGCCAGACACAGTAACAACAAGTCTCACAATGGAGACATTACTGGGCCCACTCAAGCAAATCGATGAACAATGGTAGGATAGTGTCACACCCGGTGATGCACAGGGGTGACTCCTGGCTCTGCATTCAGGAATTACCCATGGTGGTACTCAGGGGATCATATGGGATGCTTGGAATCGAACCCACATTGGCCGTATGCAAGGCAAACACCCTACCCTCTGTGCTACCGCTCCAGCCACCAGGTCCAGGTTTGATCCCTAGAACCACCTGGTCCCCTGAGCATTGCTGGGAGTGACCCACAAGCACTGGTCCGGAAGTAGCCCCTTGACACTTACATGTATGTCCCCACCCCCACCAAAAAAAGAATTAATCATCTTTGCATCTTGTCTCTAGAAGATGCTCAAGAAACTTTCAGAGCACATGAACCTAGGACCCTCAAATCCTATCAAATAAGCGCAGTTCTTCCCTCTTAAACCATGACTTCAGGTTTGACCCGGGAAACTCCATCCTAGCTGACAACCCCCACTACCCCCCACCATGAATGTTACCTGGCCTCTTGGTGCTTCCGTTTCTGCTGCCCCACTCAGGCAGTGACTATGAGCCCAGTCACAGTGTGCGGGTCCTAGTGAAGACAGAGGAGCTCGTGGAATCCCACTCCTCAGAATACAGCCAAGGCCTGGGGGGCTGGCTCTCACCTAGGGCACAAGGCCAAGATCCTGGGGACTTCTCCCACTTTGAGGACCCCTCTCCCCCTCTTACCTTAGGCAGGGTCATCTGCTCCTGGCTGGGCAGCCTTACTGGTCAAGCAGGTCAGGTCTTCATCTCCACCCCAAGTGTCAGCCCAGTAGCCAAAAACAAGAATCCCTATGCAGACTGTCTCCCACACAGACAATCGGGGGGTATACCATTGGCCTGAGCCTACAGCTTCCCACTGAGGTCTGAGAGACAGCTCAGCTCCTAGGCCAGCCTGCCCAGGACCAGCCACGAAAGAGCCCATGCTCCAGGCTCACACCCATTTCATCAGCAGGCCCCTAGGGCTGTGTGGGAGGAGTTTGCTGTCCCCGGTGCTAGGGAAAAGCTTACAGAGTGAGAAAGGGTCATAGTGGAGGTGAAGGAATTCAACTGGTTGACACATAGGGAAGACCCATGTACACCTCCAGCACTGCGGATGGGCCCCAGCACTGCCAAGAGTCACTCCTGAGCACAGAGTCAGAAGTAAGCTGTGAGCTAGCACCCAAAAGGAGAGAGAAAACAAAAGGGAATGCCTTGCCACAGGGGTGGGGTGGGATGGGGGTATGGGGGAGTGTGGGAGGGATACTGGGAGCATTGGAGGTGGAGAATGGGCACCGGTGGAGGGATGGGTACTCAATCATTGTATAACTGAAACCCAAGCACAAAAATTTGCACGTCTACAACTGTACCTCATGGTGTTTCACTAATAAATTTTTTTTTAAAAAAAGAAGAAGAAAAAGAAGAAGTAAGCTGTGCTTACTTCTTCTTCTTCTTTTTTAGCACTGCCAGGTGTGGCCCAAAACACAAACAACCTGGGCGCCTGGAGGACCTAGCTGAGGCCAGGAGATGAGGGCATGAAGCCAGGGCGGGGTACAGTGCCATCCCCTGGGCAGGCATCTCAGACACAAGGGTGCATATTAGAGGCAGGTGTTAACTTGGGTGTATTTGGGGATACTCCACTCTGCAGATCTATTTCTAATCATCACAGAGGGTGAGCTGAAACTCTGGCTTTTTTGTTTGCTTTTTTGTTTCTGTGTCATACCCAGTGATTCTTGGCTCTACACTTAGGAATCACTCCTGCCAGTGCTCGAGAGACCATATGAGGTGCCGGGGATCAAACCTGGGTCGGCCGTGTGTATGGCAAACATCCTACCTGCTATACTATCACTCCGACCCCACACTGCAGCCCCCTTCCCCCCACCACAAATCCCCACTTCCCCCCAGGCCTGATAGTCTTCCCACGCCAGCCCTTTTGCCCCAGACCCTTTTAGTACCTCCTTGCTGTGCCCTGGGATCGGGAAGAACCAGCAGCGCCCTGCACGCGACCTCTTTGTCCTGGTGACCAGCACAACCCTCCTGAGTTCCACGACACAAAGACAGCGGGCCCAGGAAAGCAGATTCGGGTGGGAAGGCCTCTCAGGAGCACGTGGCACAGCTAAAAGCAGGAGGAAAGAGCGTGGAGTGCGGTGGGTGGTTTCAAAAGTGGGTTGTGGGGAAACAACACTCAAGTTCAAGAGCCCTTGGCCATGGTGATGAAAGCCCTGGGAACACCGCGTTCCTGCAGAGGTGCATGGCAGGGCAGGGCACTGCCCCTCCGAGGCTCAGGAGGCCAGGGGAGGCAGGGGCTGGCTTCCAGGCCCCGTTTCCTGGGAGAATCTGCCCTCACAAATAATCCTGAGTGAGGCAGAGCAAAAGCAGACAGTTGCCAGGAGTAAAGGGAATACTCAAAAGCCTAAGACAGGCTGAAGACTGAACCAGACGGGAGGATTGCCCTCGATTTTGCCAAGAACTCCCATCTTGTTCCAGGAAGCTAATCTGCCACAACACTGTGAGTCTGGGCACTTGGGGCCAACCGAACACCTTTCTAGAAAGTCGGGATTCTCCTTCTAGTCTGGGCAGACCTTCCTCTTCCTCTCCACTTACTCTCCAAATTTCACTCCTTTGGTGCTGTGATCTGGGGAAACTCAGTGACCTCTTGGAGGCTCCTTAAGACAAGGGGAGTGGGGAGAGGTGAGGGATAGCTTGAGGGACCCTGAGTCCCATAGCTGGCAGGTTCTGTGCTGGGGCAGGAGGAGTGGAAACTCAGAGTCAGGTAGTTGACCTGATATCCAGGTACACAAAGCAAACTCAGAAACTTCTGCTGCGGTGATCATGTTAGTGAGAAACACCTGGGCATTCCTCAGACCCTGGTGGGAAGCGAGCGGGGGAAAAGCCCTGTGGTTACTGGCTTGGGTAGATGCCACTTCTCTGGAGGACTACATTGCCCAGGAATGCCCCCTGGGATCAGTGACATTACCGGTCTGTTTTGCTGCCATACCTGGCTATGCTTACAACTTACTCCTGGCTCTGGGCTCATGGCAAACTTGTGGAGGTGTCCAGGGGACCACAAGGGTGCCTAAATCAAACCCAGTTTAGCCTTGTGCAAGGCAAGTTCCCTACCTGCTACACTATCTCTTCGGTCCTGACACTACTGGTCCTTCCTCTATCTCCCAAGTCACAGTCACACCACTCCCACCATCACCATCAGCCACCCTCTCCAGCACTTTTAGATACCCTCAAAGGCCACTTTTTAGATGAGGAAATTGAGGCAAAAAGAAACTAACTAGCCTATGTTCATATAGCTGTAAAAGGCTATATGAAAAGGCTCAGGTGAGGTTTGAGCCCTGCCAGCCCACTAAGTTCCTTCCCCTGGTCAGTACACTGCCCTACCCCGCAGGCCCTCTGAGGTAACGGCCTTCCTGTGTGTTCTACTTCTGGAAGCTCCGGATGGAGATTGGAAAGACTCCAGGGCACAAGAAGGTCATGAGCTTCTATGTGGCCAACCCATGAAGCACCAAACTGGGTGTCAGAGCCACAGGAGATGGTCAGTCTCTGTTGTAAGACCACTGAGGTTCTGTTCTGAGGTCAGCTCTGGCAGGGTCCACGTGAAGGACATAGAATGTCAAAACTGACCAACTGAGGGCCGTGGCAGCAGCCACCACTCTGGGTCTCCTCAGGACATACCCTGTCCAGAGCCATCCTGGCTGCCAGCCTACCCCCAGTGCTACTGGAATTTCAGATGGCCCAGCCCTGCCACGGAAATGCCAGCCAGAAGTCATGGCCAGCATGTAGGCTGCCTGGGGAAGCCCTGTGCCTACCTCAGCCACAGCCACAGCCAGAAGGTCAGGAGTAACCAGCCATACAGGTGACCGACGGGGAGATTGCCCCGAGCCTCAGGCGCTAAGCAAATCCCAGCTTGCGGAGTCTGGGGACAAGCAGGCTTGGGTAATGGAGACCGCCTGGCACAGAGGTTTCACAGGAAAGAGCACCCTGTGCCCGGGCATCCTGCGTGCTGCCTGCGAGGCTCCTCCCATACCTCACCTGCAGCCTTACTACTGCCAGTCAGGCCTCAGTTCAGCTGGACCACCCGAGACCTACCCTGACCTTCGCTCCAAAAGGCTTTCTCCGCTCAGACCATCCTGTTTCATTGTCATTGTAGCACTTCCCTTCTCTGATATTCTCTACTTGCTCATTGTCTGGGCCACCTATGAGTGTCCTGAAGGCAGGGCCTCTGCCACGGGCCCAGTACCCAGAATGATGCCTGCTACTAGGACCACTAACACCTGTGCAATGAGGCCTGGACGTTCCCAGGCTTCTTAAACATGCAGATGAGGGCAGTGTGAACAGCAGCTGGGCCCAGCCTTTCTCTTCATTCTAGAGAAACAGAAAATTTTTATGAAACTTTTATTCTGGCAGCCAGGGCAATGGCTCGGAAGACTGGAGCACATGCTTTTGCTGTGGGAGGCCCAGTTTGATTCCCAGCACTGCTTGATTCCCTAGGCATCCTGAGTGATGCTGAGCTCCAGAGCATTGCCAGGTAGACTCCCCCAACGTAGAATCATTATAGTAATTTTAAGTATCTATTATTTTCCAGTTACTCAAAAAAAGTGGCTCATAGCTAAATTCTAAACATTTTAGAATGCTTACAAAAGTGCTCCATCATTGAAACATTGTAGAGAAAGTTGCTTTTAATGATATGCAGCATATTCACCAAAATTAAATTTACACTTCAAAAATTGAGTCCAGGGGCTTTTTATTAGGTGCCCTGGTAAAAAGATAATATCAAGGCACCACAGTTGCACATTGCTGATCCTGATTTGATCCCTGGCACTAAGTGTAGTTCCTGGAGCACCACTAGGAGTAATCCCTGAAGACAGAGCCAGGAGTAAGCCCTGAGCACTGCTAGGAGTGACCCCAATGCCCTCCAAAGCAAATCCATTCATCATAGAAAGAAAAATCATTCCCAGTCCTGCTAAACTCACAACTGTGATCCTTTCCACTGTGCTATCTCCCCCACCCCTTGTTTATTTTACAAGTTATTAAATTCACTTATTATCTATGTGGACATTTTCACTTATGGTATCATCATAATTTTCAAATTGTTATATCATCCATGTTTGATTACAATGGGTGCCTCATATTCCATCAAGAGGAAAATATAATTTGCTCAACCTAGATGCTCCACACAGGGAGAATAACTGTTTCCCATTCCCAATTATAGCATGACCACATGAGACACAGTCTGAGCCTGTCACAAAGAATCCAGCCCTTTTCTTGTTTGGTACTATTCCCTAATCACATGTTTGAAAAAAAATTAGCCATTTCCAGAGTGGGATCTCTGGACAGAAGACACACTCACTTCAGGGCTGATGATAGCAACTGCTCTGGGCATTCTGCTATGTGAGGATTTGCTCTGCAGAACCACAGCCTTCCCACCGAGGACTTCAGGGTGCTCTCCACCTCCATCTCACTTCTGCTGATCAGCCTGTCTCACCACCTACAAAGCCACTTAAAAGCACTCTTCCTTAACACCCTTCCAACCACAGCCTGAATTTTAGGGAGAAGCATAACGGTGCATGGATTGGGGGCAATGGGAACATTCAGTGCCAGGGGGAGAACCCAGGTCTTCACATATGCAAAGTATTTGCTCTATCTCTTGAGCCACACTGCCAAAGCTACTCCTTGACTTTTTGGCACACCCTGAGATAATCAGGGCATCTTTTAGGCTCTGTGCTCAGGGATCACATCTGGCAGGCCCTGGGGAACTATATTTGGTCCTAGATTGACATTCATGCAAGGTAAGCACCTTGCCTACTGTACTATTGCTCCAGCTCTGCCCAGTCACTGACTTTTCAAGCCCAGTCTGAAATAAACATAAATTCTAGCTCTGAATCTTACATTTCCAACTGTCATTAGAATCAAGATCTCCCTAAAGAAGAAATACTTAGAGTCTATGGCTCTAGGTTCCTGGCTACAGGGCCCTGCTCAGCAGCTCCTTACAGCCTCTTTGGCCAGCCCTACAGAAGCACCAGCTCGGTTCTGCCTTCTAGAGATGCTCTCTGCCTGCTGGTGCCTGATTCCACAGCTGGACTGTCTGCCTACACAGACAGACTAGAGTGCAGGCCAGACAGGCCTCTGGGGTTTGGGGAAGCATCCAACTGTCATTTTTTAAAAGCATCATCAAGGAGAAGTCAGAGACCTGGGCTAGAAAGACCACGTGAGGACAGGCGAGACCACAGTGGGGGGGCATCTTTCAGCCCCCATGAATGAGGCGTTGTCTAGACTGAGGAGGAGCCATGGAAATATGGGGATAACAGAAGACCACCCACTCCTCTTGACCCCCTAGAGGCCATTTTTATGACAGCCATGCTCTACAAATCCCTCCCATCCCAGTGCCCTGGGGACTCTCCCCGAGGCCACAAGAACCACACACGGTGTCTGGACAGAGCCAAGTCCCCGGAAAGGCACAGCTGCCCTGCAGAGGCCCAGGCCCACAGCAGCCTCAAGCTGCCCTCCACAGACTTAGGGAAATGCTATCACCCAGGTGCGGGACTGTCTAACCCAAGTTGGCGAGCCAGCCGGTCAGTCTGGCCAGCACTTAGAGATCATGCTGCTCTCAGATGGCTCTGGCATGTGACATGGCCTGACACTGCTGGGCTTTCCCCTCCCATGGAGAATTGTCACCCTGTGATGGACTCTCGGACAGGAAACAGGATAACAACTGTCCCCTCCAAACCAGCTTCTGGGATGCCAGGGTGAGCAGGGCTGGCAAGACCAAGGGAGCCCACGACACAACTCACTTGTCACACCCTGGAGTGCGCAGCTCTGAATAGACATCAGGGTCACAGTCCCGGCATGTCCCTGGCTAACCTCCGTCTGGGTGCCTGGCTGTGCCTCGGTGCCATTCTCAGTGCTGTGGGCAAGGATCAGCTCCAGGGCTCAACTGATCCCAGGCTAGTAGGTGGGCTCCTTCTGTGTGTCCCTAGGAAGAAAAGAGGAGGCATCAATGAGCTTGAACCACCACCCTCACCTTGCTCCCAACCCCAAACCCCACTGGCTCGGGGCTTCCCAGCGAGCCAGAGCTGCAGATGGGAGGCACCACCCCAGGCTCCAGGCTCCAGCCACTGTTGCCTCGTCTCGGCGTCTGTTTGCTCAGCTCTGGTTGACCCAATGATGAGAGGCTGGGATCGATCCCAGGCAACGCACACATGGGACTCCGACTCAGGACTTCCTGCACCACGAGTGACTGTGTGCACACTCAGAAATCCGAGAGGGGAGATAATTTTAGCATCCAGCTCCATTCTCATTAGGTTCAAATGACGCGCTCACCTTCACCCTGCCCTGGGTACATCTGTTCTCAAGGGCAGTCAAGAACCTCTCAGAAGGCAGAGAATGCAGGACGCGCTGGTTTGAGCATTTGGGGAGTTGAGCACAACTCCGGAGAAAATACAGCAAACCAGCAAAAAGTGTGCACTCAAACCATTGTCCCCCAATTCCACTCCCTTAGTGTTTACTTCACTGTGACGGGTCAGGCCCTTCCTAGGATCCGTGATAACTAAAGACAAGTCAGCAGAAATCTGACTTTGTAATGCCCTTGGACAGATAGATATATCCCTAAGCCCTACCATTTGATGGGGATTCTTGTTTTTGTCCTAATATGAAGGTGCCGAACTTCCCTGAAAATCCCTGAGAAGAGCCCCATCTGCTTGAGCCCAAGGAACAAATCCCAGAAAAGTGTGATTGTGGGGGCGGGGGGAGGTGGGAGCTGACCCCTTTCCCTGGAAAGAGCCAAGCAGGGAGACTACCAAGCACGATGCCCAGCTCGTGCCTGAGGCCTCCTTCCTCCCTGCTCCCGCACCAGGGGGCCCAGCTCCTTCAGTGGGCGAGGCAGCAGCAGGGCCAGGGAAACAGAAAGGGCAGGGGGTCAGGAGCCCGAAATTCGCTGTGGGCACCTATGAGCTCTAGGCTGGAAGGTCAGATCCTTCGGGGTCTCTCTGCAGCCTGTGCCCTGAGAGCAATGAAGGGCAGACGGTGCAGATGCAGCAAGTGGCAGCTTCACTGGTCCCCGTGTCCGTCTCCCTCCTCAGCTCTCCCCCAGACAGGACCTGGCAGCGCTGCCCGCTTCTCCCTCTCCTTCGGGAAGGGGTCAGCCTGTACATACCTCTCACCTGGGCAGGACTCACCCCAGCCTGAGTCTCTCCCACTGAGGGCAGGCTGTTCACAGGGCATGTCCAACACCCTCAAGACCCCCACACCACCACCGAGACCCTGCGTCTGGGTTGTTCCGGGGAGCCAAGCAAGCACATCAGTAGCAAAAGACAGAACCAAAACAGAAACCGAAACCAAAGCCCACATCCTGCCAGGGAGGTCTGTGGTATGTCTACTTACTCTCAAGCTGGAGCCCCGTGCTGGCTGGCGGAGGGGGCCCGCCCTTGCAGATGGAAGTGAGGTGGTTGAGAACCTGCTCCTTCCCAGGGCACTGCCCCCCTCGACACCCCCCCACCACCACCCCCACTTCCTGATGGAAGGGCACTGCGGGGCTGGACCAGCAGATGACCAGATGACCCCACTTGATTCCAGGGCCCAAGCTGCCCCAACCCTGACACCGCCTGGCCCCTGAGAGCATGTCTAAGCACACAGGAACCAGCCGCACTTTTGCACACAACATTTTTAGAGCAAACGAGTCTGTGAAAAACTCTCCAGCAACTGACACGAGAAGTGCTCACACTTGTGCTGGCTCTTTCACGGTTCCCCCAAGATGATTATGTTTTCCTGCCCTCCCCCTCGCCCCCCCACACACACTTCCACAAAGGAGCCCAGAGATCACTCCCAACAGTCCTCCTAGTGAGCCTGATAGGAGCTAGGACTGGTTGTGCTGGGCTCACCAGGGGCACCCCAGCAGTTCTCAGGGACTAGGCACTGCGGGAGGCTGAATTCAGAGCCTTACCCTTACAAGACATGCCCTTCTGCCCTTTGAACTATCTTCTCAGCCCATTCTTTGAGGGAGTGATGTTGGGCCTCACACGGCAGTGTCCAGGACTTACTTTTGGCTCTGTGCTCAGGGGACCATATGTGGTCCCCAGGGATCGAACAGGGTGGGGTAAGTGCTTCACCCTCTCTACCTCTCTACTACCTCTTGTTTGGGTAGATTCTCTTTCGTCCATTTGTTAACCTGCTCATCTATAAGCAGAGCTGACCTTGTCCACTCACAGAATGGTGCTCCTGGAAGCACAAACAAGCAGTTCATTTGGGGGACCTGTTTAACTGAGGGACCACCACTCAGTTCTAAGCTCTGTCCTTCCCCCTGGCCTCCTCTGCAACCCACCATGCCACCCTCTCATCTGAGACCCTTCCTTTCGACACCCCTCCACCCAGTTTCCACTTACTTTCAAGGGGACTCGGCATAGCCCTTCTACTGAAGCATGGTGTCCCACTTACAATGAATGATGTGCTTGCTCCTTTGCCTCATGATGAAGCCCTTGAGACCAGGGAATTTTTGTTGGATGAACAGCTAAATACTTGGCCGGCTGCACCATCCCATGTCATTAATCAAACGCGGGGATGGTTGGAGGGTCTCTTAAGCGTGAGGTCACAGTCACGGAAGAACTCGCTCCTGCCAAGCACAGAAACCCTGGTTGACAATAACCAGGGCCGTCTCTGCCTGGCCGTCTCTGTCACTCCCCTTTCTGCTCCCTCTCCCCTTTAGGAATCATACCCTGGCCTTTAAGGTGAGGTGCCTGAGGGGTGGGCAATACAGAAGGCATGTCATCCCTCTCTTGTACATGGGGGGGCTGGGCTGGGACAGAGCAGCCCAGGCGTCCTGGGAAACCACCCAGGCTCCCGTGTGGGCCAGGCTTAAGCGCAGGTTCAGGCCAGAGCAGAACAACGCCCATTCTGTTATTTTCTCAGTGCTGAAACTCTTGAAAGGCACATCCAGTTTTTATGCACGTAGGGCTGTGTTCCCAAAGAGGTTGAAGCAGCAGCTGCTGGCAGGAAATTCCCTCTGCCTCATCCTCTCTCCTCTCTGATAACTATTTAGGGTAAGCTGGGCTTGCAGGCTGGAATCTCTGCTTCTCTGACCGGAACCTAAAAACCAAATCCAACCCCCTCCGCCCTGTGCCTGTCTCCAAGGCCCAGCACTTGAGATGAGCCAGGAAGTGACAAATGCCCTTCCTTTTTCTCTCCCACCCTCCTCTTCCCCAAAACTCCCCAGATCTCCTCGTTACCTCAAGAGCCTGCTGATCTGGGGGAGAGGCCCAATTGAACCCAGAGCAAACGTTCTATGTGCCCAGTAATAGTAAGACCTGCCCGAGCACAGTGGGTTTGGGTACTTCCTAAACCTCAGTGTCAAACGGGGCTTTCCCCAGCCCTCAGGAACCCCCAACCCCCGAGGTCAACAGGGCTGGGGCCTGACTGGCACAGGGAAGGTGGATGAAGCTGGGGTGGGTCCCCCTCTCACTTGGCTCTCCACTCTGTCTTGCTCAGGACTTGGATCTGGATCCCCCTGCCTGCCAGCCCTCCCACCACCCTGTCTTGTCTGCGGGCTGCCCCCCACCCTCACAATGTCCTGTCACCCTCCTCCCTCCCACCCTGCCTTCCCCTCCCCCCATCCTGCCTGGCACACCCCTTAACATGTCCTGCTCCCTACAAACTCTCACCACATCCCCTCTACTTTGGTGTGTGGGCTCTGGCCCCAAGCCTCGTTCCCTCCCTCCCACCCCACCCCCAGCTCTGGGGAGCTGCAGATCTGCTGCCTGCAAGGCTGGACAGCTGCTGGGCTCTCTAATTAGCTGCCTGGCCGCTGTCCCAGAGCGAGGCATGTGTTACTGTAAGAGCTGCTTCACCTCCCCTCATCAGTAATCCCCTCTGCAGATCCCATCAGACGGCAGCTGAGGGGCCCTCAAATCCTGTCATGTGAGACCCGAGACCTGCATGGCTCCTCCTTTCTACTGGAAAGGGAACCCACCGCCTCACCCACCTGGTGGCCAGGAAGGCATCTACCGCATCTCCTTGTAACTACCATGTCCTTGGGGTGTCCCGCAGTGACCTCACCACAGCACTTCTGCAGAACAAAGACACCCCCCACACACACACACCCCTCCATAGTGCCTCCTCACCAGGAGAGGCAGAGAAAGGCTGAAGGTTGGTGTGGACCACCCGGTAGGGTGACACTCAGCACCGTCTTTCACAGCTTCACACAGCCCAGCAATCCTGAAGATTCCGAAACAACCAGAGGGAGTCCCTTATTGGAGAAGGCCCCGGGGAAGGGCCACAGAGAAGGTATAAGACATGCCATGTATGTCATCAACCCCATAAACACCGCTGGGGTGGCCCAGGAAATCCCTGACAGCTGAGAGCCTGAGTAGTACTGTTGCTTCTAGCCCTTGCAGCAAACTACCAGCCTGGACAGTCCCCTGGGCCTCCTGAGCACCACTTGGGAAACCCCTGCATGTGTGCACACTCACACATATGCACACACACACACACACACACACCATGCACACACACTCACATGCACACACACACTCACACACACACGCACATACTCTCACACACATGCATTCTGTGGGGCCAGCTGATTTATTCAGGATGGTACAGCCCATCAGTCAGCACTGTTTGTTGAGTACCTCATGAGGGCCAGGCCCACAGAAGTTGGTGGGGCTGAGACAGTTCCAGCATGTGGGTGCTCACTGGCTGGCAGGGAGGTGGGAGGCCCAGACTAACATGGACTGCCATTTCTGGTCAGACGCCACGAAGCAAGGTCCAAAGAGCAAGTGGGTGCTGGAAGGCGCATCTCAGGCGTCTCCTTGAGGTAGCATTTGCGCACGGGTCAGGAAGAGGGTAAGAAGCTGTGCAAGGAGCTTTGAGACAACATTCCAGATAGAGGGCACAGCACGTGAGAAGAATCCCAGGTAGGAGCAAACAAAATGCATTAGAGGAATGGCAGAGCCAGCATAGCTGCCGTTACTGTGATGAAGAAGTGGAACATTCGCTCTCCCTACTGCACCCTTACTTGGTGGTCTCAGTGCCAGTTGAGCCAGGGAAGAACCTTCAGGGGGCAGGTGAACCTTCCCGGCCAGCTGGGTGGCTGCTGCGGGCAGGGGCTCAGAAAGGCAGGCCCTCGTCAGCTGGTGTTTCCCAATGCGTTTACTGAGGATGAAAAGAAAGGGAAATCCTTTGACTGACTGACTGCCTGCAGTTTCCATTTGCTTGTGCTCAAAAGAATTCAAATAATTTTGTCAGTCTCCTTTTAGTCTGAGAACTTATAATACGAAATTAAGGGGCAGGGGAGATAGCTCCAAGAGCTAGAGCACATGCCTTGAATGCACAAGGCCCCAAGTTCTATCCCTGGCACCAAATGGCCTCTTGCCTCTCAGCACTTCTAGGAGTGGTGCTGGTGACACCTCTAGGCCTGAGTAGAACCACAGTGCCTGCCCTGCTTGTCCAAGCATCACAGGGAGTACCCCTCAGATCCTCTAAGCATTGCTTGGGACACCCCTGCACCAAAAGAAAGTAAGTATCTCCTTTTACTCCAGCCTTATTGGAGTTTCTATCACTTGCAACCAAGAGTCTTGAAAACACAGGTGGTTTGCCCACCCCCACCCCTGGAACCTTCTTAGGTAGCACAAGTATCTCATCTCTGAGTACCACCTCTGTTGTTGTGAAAGCCAATGGCTCCATCTCTTGCAGACAGTAAAAGAACAGAGGTCAGGGCCTAGGCAATGGTAACAGCAGGTAGGGTGTTTGCCTTGCACGCAGCCAACCCTGGTTCAATCCCTGGCATCCCATATGGTCCCCAAGCACTGCCAGGAGTGATTCCTGAGTGCAGAGCCAGGAGTCACCCTTGAGCATCACCAGGTGTGATCCCCCCCCCCCCGAAAAAAAAGAACAGAGGTCAGAGGCTGGGCAAGGACGGTCAGTCTCACCAGGGTGGCTACGGCTTTGGCCACCCCAAGTCTTCTTTCTGGTCTCTCCCGAGATAGTCATTTCCCCTTGATTGGCAGAGAGCTTGCCACCTGACCCTGAGCAGCCACCTGACACACCTGGACACATCTGCAAACAGTATGCATGAACACAGGTAGTAAGAGATGAGACATAAGCCAAGAACAGTTCACGCACAAATGTTTAGTTTTCTACAAACTTCAGAACTGCACAATCCAATTTGATAGCCACTAGCCATTTGGGGCTATTTGGATTTTAACAAGCTAAAACTTAACAAAACCCAAAATTCCTTGGTTGTGCTACCTGCAGTACCTATAGGTGGCAAGTACCTGCCACAAGGGACAGTGGAGACACACAGCATTTCCTTCATCCCAGAAAGTACTGACTTGCAAGGCTCTAGATGTTGTGGAACAGGGATAAGTTTCCTTAAATGTTTTCCCTTTTCATGCCTGCATTTCACCCGAGGAAGCTCTACATGGAAGAGGAATACAAATTAAACATTTACTTATAATAAATCATAGAGATTTATTTCAAAACAAATATTTAAGATTTTTTTCAGTGCATGTGCCTGCCCACTCCCACATTCAGTTAAGAAGTTAGACTCCAGAACTTGCTAAGGGTGACCAGAAGGCCAACCAACAACACATGATGCTGCGCTCCATTTCCTTGCTCTCGGAAATCCCTTCCTCCAGAGTAGACAGCCCTGCCCTCCCTCTCTTCCGCAGGCCAGCTAACCCCAACTGCCTCTGTGAGATGAGAGAACCTATGTTTTGTGAGTGTCACTGCCCACAGTGTAGAGACTGACATCCAGAAGGCCAGGAGAGGGCCCTGGCTATTGGTGTCTAGGGCCAGCTCCTGAGTCTGGATATCATTCAGTCTGGTGGTACTGCTTGCAGTGTTTATAAACTCCAAACCCGTGCTAGAGAGAGCATACAAAGGTCAAGGCACTTGCTGACCATATGGCTTCAGCCTTAACCTTGGTTTGAGTCCCAGCACCACTGGTGGTCTCCTGAGCATTGCCAGGCTTGGTCCCTGAGCACCACAGGGTGTTCCTCTTCCCCCTCTATTCCCTCCCACCTCTACATAACCTCCAAACTAGGGATCTAGTCCAGCAGTAGAGTGTTTGCCTTTAATGTGTGAGGCCCTGTGTTCAGTCTCCAACTCTATAACAAAACAAAACAATTCCAAACCATTTACTGGGGGGTTTCTAGGCATCTCTCACACTGAGCTTCATCAAACCCCTCTCCACAGGTCTTCGAGGCAGACTTCAACTCCAATTTACTCAGGAGGCAAGAGAGAAACTCAGAAGGGTTAAGCAACAGTTGAAGGGAAGAGTCCCCTCTATAATTTTACCCTCCACCACTATTGGAGAAGGAAATGTATAGACCAGGAGAATGTGGAACCAGGAGTACTTAACTTACCGACTATAGGAGACCACCGGCAGTTGACAGTAGGTTATCATAGCCTATAATGGCATGCCAATTGCCCCTGACTACTACTCAAATCCACAGAGGGACTTGGGAGAACTACCGCCCATGAGTTTGTCCAAAAGAGATAGTACATGAGGGGTTAGAGAGATATTACAGTGGGTAAGTGCTTGCTTTGGCTTGCCTTGCAGGTGACTGACCCATGTTCAGTCCCCAGCATCCCATAGGGTTCCCCAAGCACCTCCAGGAGTGAAGTATCTGGGGGCATTGGAATGTTCTCCATTTGATGTGGTCAGAACTGTGCCTTGTCTTACAGGCAAGTCCCAAAGGTATGGCCAGTAGCCATGGCTGGCCACAACCTACAGCACCAGGAGTCTTAAACCTAGCACCTAAACCCCTCACTGAGCCTCTGTGACAGCAACATCTTCCATGGAAAAAAAAATGAATCTTGCAACATGCTCAAAATATGGCTCCAAATAGTACTTAGGCAAGAGTAATTAAAGGGAATGTTATCTCAGTCAGTCTCTCATTAGCCACGTAATTAGACTACTGAAAATAATTAACATTCCTTTTGACAAAAGAAACAGAGCATCTATTACACTCAATAGGGCACTGGACAGGGAGGGGACAGGACAGTCAGCACACCTGGACCAGACCAGGTCCTACCTTGGGCCCTACTCCCCTGTGAGCCCAGGGGCCTTGCATGGACACTGTGGTGCCTGTATGACAGACACAGACAATAATCACAGACACATACAGTCTCAGAAGAAGAACCCGAAGGAAATGTATGGGTGTATCAAGATGGCAGGTCAGGGCATATGGCTACCTCCTCCAAGGCCTAAGAAAAGGACAAAAAAATTTTTTCTAGCAAGAATAAACCCCCCATACTGTGCCCCTGAACAATTATATGGGCTCCCTGAAGGTGGGAGGCGGGTGTAAATAAAACTGACATAGGTATCACAACTTCCAAAATAACAGCCGTGAATCAATACTGATAGTTCTAGTAATTGTAATAGCTGACACTCACAGCAGCATGTCCATGTGCCAGAAACTATCCTAAGGGCTTTGGTTTAGATGATCTCATTTAGCCCTCACAAAAATCCTCGGGGATAGAGGCTATTATTATCTTCACTTTATAAATAAGACCCTGAGGTTACATAGCTTTCCCAAGGTCACAGCACTAGGATGTGATGGGGTTAGGATATGAATGTGAGCAGCGTGGCCATGGAGTTATGCTCGGAGGAGATGGCCAGCAGATGGACGGTGACAGGAGATGTCCCAAGTACCTGGTGACTGGATCTGAGACAGTCATGCAAGTGGTCCAGCCCACCTCTACACCCCAGCTTGTGCACAGGACACTGGAGAGAGGCAAAAGAACATCTAACCCTGCTTAAGCCTAAGGCACATCCCACCCTCCTGTCCATGACCAGTGATACTTGGCTCTGGAGAACAGAATCATGTTCTGTGGCCAGAAACCCTCCAAACACCTAACCAATATTCCCCACACCTTCAACACAAATCAAAACCACGAAAGCAGCACCAACTTAAAGAAAAAAAGCTGTAGGGCTGGAGAGAGAGTACAGCACATACTGCTGACCACTGCGTATAGTCCCCTGAGCACCACCAGGAGAAATCCCTGAGCACAGGGCAAGGAGTATGCCCTGAACATCGTTGGTTGTGCCTCCCAAACCCCCAAAAAGAAAGAAACTCTAGCTAAAGAGTGAAATTAATAAAGTCCACAAAATAAGGTGTTTCTTAAATGATTAATTTACTCTGAGTGATAAGAATAGCTATTGAGTCCATGAGACCAAGCTATTTGGTCCATTGAGACCAAAAAAAGTTGTTAGACAAAAAAACACTGGAGATCTTAGAAAGAAGGAAACACATAAGGCAGGGTTTTCCAGTATCTCTGGGAACAGGGAGGTAGCCTAATGTGCTGGAACGTATATTCCATGTGCAGGAGACCCACGTTCAATCCCTAGCACCATATGATTCCCTAGTTCCACCAAGAACCCTGAGCACTAAGCCAGGAGCAGTGCCTGAGCACTTCTGGGTCTCATCTCTCAAAACTAACCAAACACAAAATTTTTTTAAGTGGGGGAACAGAAGAGATAGTATAGCAGATAGAGCTGACTGGGTTCAATCACTGGCACCCCAAACGATCCCCTCCAGGACTGATCACAGAGCCAGGAGTAAGTTCTGAGTACAGCTGAATTGGCCCCAAAACAAAAACAAAACTGGCTAACTAGCTCAAATAAGAGATTGATGTATTAAAAATGTTCTTCAGATGTTTGCATTCTTCTAAATATTTCAAACCAAATATGTAAGTCATTTTTAAGATGTCTGCCAGGAGCTGGGCTTACATGTCGTTTTTTTTTTAATTCTGTTGTTATTTTTTATTTAAGCTCAGATCTCATTACTTGATCTTTTGTTTTGCAGTTACTTTGCAATACAAAAGAGAGTAGACCCTGCCAGCCCCCTGCACCAGCACTTAGCTATTTCCAGATTGGTCCACAATTGACTGTCCCCAGTTGAACAGTCCAATACCACCTACACCATCCATACTGTCCACACTGACCACACTGTCCATACTGTCTACACCACCCACACCACAACACCATCCACACCATCTACACTGCATTGGCTATAGCATCCATACCATACACACAATCATCCACACTGTCCACACAGTCTATATGTCCACCTCGTTCACAGTCTTCACCATCCATGCCACCCAAACCACCCACACAATTCACATGTCCACTTCGTCCACACCACCAACAATGTCCATACTGTCAACACAACCTACACATCCACTGTGTATAATCTACACCACCTACCCTATCCGCATAGTCTGCACATTCCCACACTGCACCATCCACATCACCCACACCATTTACACCATTCACACTGTCCTCGCCACCCCACTATCTATTTGGTCTACACAGTTTCCTCACACACAGCTCCTCAGCTGGAATGATCATATCTCTCCTTTCTGTTGATGTGTGCCTATTAACATTGCCTATTCTTCAATGCCCACTTAAAGATTACCCTCGTGAATGGAAGTTCCCTACATTCTACTCTTCCCACCCCAATCTTCCCTCCTGACTTCCAATCTCTTTGGGACACCTGATCCTCCAAGGACAGCTCTGGCTGGCTCTCCAATGGACTCATAATTGTGAATGTTGGCATTAATTTACCTTTCAGGAAGTCCAAATGCTTGTCTCCCTGATGTCTGGTAGGCTCCTTAAAGACACAGAGTGGCCACTTACCTTTGCTTTTCTCCCTCAGTGAGCCCAAATAAAGTAGAAGCATGCTCAATGTGTCAGTTGAGCAAATGACAAAGAAGCTTCTGTTCCCGTGGGAGTGGGAAGAGGAACATTAGTGTGGAAATGCATTACTCAGAAGGATTGGACCCTCCCATACATGCCAGCCTCCCAAAATGGGCCACCTGGTGAACTCCTACCTCTTGCTGAGGATCCCAAAACACCTGCAAACCCATAAGATATGACTGGTAACTCTCCGGGGAAAATATTGACACTAGACACGGATATTTAAGGGCTCTTAAGGGCCTCCCCACAGATTGCTTATGGGGAATTAGTAAATGCAGGCTGAGTAAAATAGACCCCTTGTCTGAGTGACCAGCCTGAACATCACACAGAAGAGGTCTGGCTCCGGATGTAAGACACGGAAAAGGATGCAGTGTTAGGGTCCTGCTGGGAGTAGACAGCCCAGTCTGGACATGAGGCCACAGGAGACAACTCCAAAGAAAAGAACATTCTATTTTTCTCTAAAGAGGAGGTTATAGTCTTCAAAATTATCAAAGACACAAAAGACCAAGAAGGGTCGAGGAACAATGCCAGGAAAAGGAGGCTGAAGTCGTGAGAAGTAAGTGCATCGTGAGGTCTGAGACGGCGACTCACTGAAGAGGGAAGGATGGTAGGAAGGACGTTATTAGGTCAACTGACAAAACTGGAACACAACCAGTAGATTAAATAGAGTATCTTAGCAATGCTCAATTTGCTGAAGGTTATATAAACATTACCCGTGTTCTTAGGAAATCCACACCGAAATAGTTAGAGATATAAGCCATGATTGGGCAACTTACTTTATTGAGAGAGAAGAGAAATACTACAGCAAATAAGGCAAAGTGTTAAAAAAATAGTGATTCTAGATTAAGAGAGCAGGGTTCTTCCACACTTCTTTTTTTTTTCTTCCACACTTCTTCTAGCAACTTTTCTCTAAGTTTGCGATTACTTCCAAATGAAAACTTGTAAGAAAAGAAAAAAGGGGAGGGGAGGTCTCTCCTAATAGGGGGTAGGCAGGAGGGTGAACAGGCATGAGGGTGAACTCAAGAAAACAACACTGGTTATTTGATGTCCTAATTGGGCACACAAATTCCATTTCTTCCAGAATGTTCCTTGGGAAGACCTTTATCTCTGATTCAGCTCTCCCCTTTTCTTTCTTTCCTCCATTTACTCTCCTTCTTCCCAAGATCATTAGTCTTCTAGGAGGCACTCATATTAATATAAAAAAGGACTAATTAAACTTTGAGGTTCTATTGTATGTAGTTAGTATTTTCTAGATTTGTTTTACACCTACTTTGTCCTCAAGTTCCTAATAAGAGTCATCCAGAGGTTATATGACATACCATTCCCCAACAAAGACTCTCCCTGCTATCCTGACGACAGGCCATTAGATCATGTTCCTCCTTTCTGCAATTCTGCACAGGCTTTCTAAGGTGGGTGCTCCATTTCTCACCCACCACCAACTAACTCCAAAGGAACCAGCTTCCCCACTCTCTCCAGCATAGCATTCCTTCCTGGACTGACTGGATGTCACAATTTACGTATGGTCACTCCCCCACCCCCCCATCCCTGGGTCACACCCAGTGGTACTCAGGACCTACTCCTGGTTCTGCACTAAGAGGTCGTTCTTGGCGGGGCTTGAGGGACCATTTTGAGCACTGGGGATCAAACTCAGGGAAGTCCCGTGCAAGGCAAGCACCTTACCCACTGTCCTATCACTCTGGCCCCAGGTGTGGTCACTTTAAAGGGCTCAGTCAGACAGATAACAGCTTCTTAAAGCAGTTCCACTAAAGGGCTAAAGGGAATACTGCAAACCATCACAGTGTACAAATTCATTCCTGTGTTAATTTGGAAACCCTTATATGCATCTTTAATGTGCAGACTACTCAAATGCTGAGTAGATTGTGGTATGAATGTAGAAGCACAACAGCAGCATGTTTGTTTTTAAAACACTGAGGTTGACCCAAGGGAGGGGGCTCAGCAGTAGAGCACTTGCCTTGTATATGTGAAGTTGTGGGTTCAAATCCTAGCACTACCTAACAAAACAACAAACTTAAAACCTTCGGGTTGTAACATCTTAGAAATGCTACTTGTGACATCAAACACCAGAAAACAAACAAAAAATAACAACTTATATTCTTACAGTGCTTCTTCCTTAAAGGAGTCCTTTCAAGTTCTACTCTTTATTCATGAGTTCATTTACATGTTCAAAAACATGTGAACCACTACTCAGTGCCTATAAGGACCACAGAGGCAAAGGTTCAAGCTGAGGCACAGGAAGCTGACATCCTAACTGGTTCTGGATAACCAGATATACTGTCACTATGGGAAACAGTACAGGGAAATCTGAAAAAGTTCAAAATAAAACTACATGACGCAGCAATTCCTTTCTGGGATGATAGCCAAATAAAAGGAAAATACTAATTTGAAAAAATACGTGCGCTCCCGTATTCACTGCAGCATTATTTGCAAAGGTTAAAACATGTAAACAATCTGCATGTCCATCAACAGATGAACAAATCAAGAAACGACAGTAGAGATACACAATGGAATAGTATTCAGCCATTAAAAATGAGGAATTCTACCATTTAGGATGACAATGGATTGAACCCGTCACATCAAACTATGTGAAATGTCAGGGAAAGGCAAATTCTGTCCAATCTCACTTTCATGTGAAATCTGAAACAAAGGCTAACTCATAGGGAAAAGACATCCCTCTGTGGTTGGCAGAGGTGGAGGTGGGGATGGGAGTGGGAAGAAGGTGTTTGAGGTACAGGCAGCTATAAGAGAATTCAATACTAGAAACAAAATGTGCTCCTTGGTGACTACAGCAAACACTGCTTGACCATATGGGGAAAATTAAAAGAGCAAGCCCAAAGAGTTCTCACCTCATAGAGAAAAATGATTTTTCTCCACCTTCTTTCTTTTCATTGTTCCTACATGAGGGTGAAGGTTAACTAAATCTACTGTAGCCATCATTGTACCATATGAGTAATCACACCATCTTGCTCTACAGTTTAAGCTCAAGCACAATGGATGTCCATTATATTGCTCAATAAATCTGTATGGAACTGGATAGTTAGTCGATAGAATTGAGTTTACATGGGGAGGGGTTAAAAAGAGATGGGTCCTGGGATCACTGGTGGAGGGAAGCAGTTGCTCTGGTGATGGGTGTCGTACTGAAATGATGGATGCAAGGAAAGTACAATTATCAGTGTTATAAACCCTGATACATCAATTAAAAGGCAGCTTTAAAAAGACACCCCCCCAAAGAACCAGAAAAGGCAGAATCGGAGAGATGGTTCAATGTACTGAACATATGCTTTGCGTGCAGGAGAGCCAGGTTCTATCCTCAGCACTGAGTGGTTCCCTGAGCACAAGGAATCACTTTGAGCACCATTAGAATTGGCTTTAAAAATGAAAACCAAAAACCACCTCCCCTCTCCCCAAAATAAAAGAAACCCTGGAAAACACCACACACACTTATGGTACCCACTGCTATGGGCAAGAAAGAAAACTATTTTAAATAAGAGAATTTCTTTTAAAACTAAGCTATTGTGGGGGCTGGTGTGGTAACACAGTGGGTAGGGTGTTTGCCTTGCATGCGGCTGACATGGGTTTGATTCTCAGCATCCCATATGGTCCCACAAGCACCGCCAGGAGTGATTCCTGAGTGCATGAGCCAGGAGTAACCCCTGAACATCGCCAGGTATGAGCCAAAAAAAAGAAAAAAAAAACCTAAGCTATTGTGGATTTCAGAACACGAATCTCATTGTTCTCCCAAAAACATGATTTTTAGATTATAATCTTGAATGATGGTTATTTAGTTGTTATTAGTTATGGAATCCTAAAGTGGTCAGTGGAGAGACAGGGAGGCACTGTGAGGTTCTATGAAAGTCTAAACCAGCCTAAAGAAGTAAAAGTTGCAGTCCTAAATGCCAGTAAGGGTCAAGGAGGCAATTCGCACTGTGAAGACAGGAGAGAGCTTGTCTCAAGAAAGAAGGACAGACAGGATCTCAGGAGGAAACTACTCAAAAGCAGGGTGGGTGAGGGAAGCATCACAGATGATGCTCAGACTTCTAACTCAGGCAATGCTAGTGACATTCCCAAAGGGAAGTGGGCACAGGAGGAGACCGTCCTCAGAGCCAACCCACCAGTAGCTATTCCAGGTGCTCTCCATGCAGGCTGCTCAGAGGAGAGAGAATGGGAGCCCCACGGAGCGGGAGCAGACAGGCAAGAGGATTGCAGAGGTGACATGGGTGAGGGGCGAGGGCAATGGGCAGAGGGCAGGCAACATGAAGGGACTGAGAAATGAGCAGGGAGGTGGGAGGACCCCCAGGAAAGGGCTCCTCCACGGAAGTGGGGGCAGGAAGGTTGGAGCCTCGGTCTACTGTAGAGGCAAGTTGGGCAGGGCAACAGGAAGTTTAGCCACAGGGAGGTCAGGGGGAAGCAGTTAAGGAGTGACTGCAAAGGGAAATGATGGAGACAGTAGGAGCTGGGGAGGGGGACTCAGGGGATTGCTAGTTAAGGGGAAAGACAAGCAGCTGGAAAAGTAGAAATAGGAGTATCCTCTCTCCTTTCTCCTCTTCTATTCTTTCTTCCCTCCCTCCTTTTTTCAGTTCCTAGCTTACTAGACCCAAGGGCGTTCAGATGCTAAGAAAAGAAGACAACAAGCAAGAAGTTGTGGATGGGACATTCATTGTGGGTTACATATGGATAGTCCTGACTCTCCTGAGATCTTGAGGAGACTCCACTGAGTCACAACCCCAAACACCAGCATTATAATCCCCAGACAGAGAGAGGACGCGGGTGTCTGGATGTGAGAAGGTACCACAGATACAGAGAATCATGGGACATAGATCCTGATGCTCCTTCTGGGGCCACCCCCCAGGATGGGTTGGGGAGACCCTCTGCCCGAATCTTGGTGGTACTCAGAGGAGGAACCCTGGGGTGTCAACTGCCCTGCAGTTCACACTGGGCCCACAAAGAACTCTCACAGTGAAAAGCCCATTGACAATCATCTGTATCTGGAGCCAAACTCCTTTTCTGATATATCCACGGAGAATTTCTGTAGGTTTTCTCATATCCTGAGTTGTCCAGAAATGCTGTTTCTGTGCAGATCATTCTACTGTACTGGATGTTCTTTGGATTGTACCAAGAGTGGCTCACCATTTGGAAAAATCACGTCCACCTCATCAGCACCTGTCCTGATATTCGAGTCACCCACACAACACACCTGCATGGGTATTTGTGGCTCTTATATTCTCAGTGAATCCATGTAAGGTTCAAGCATCTGACTCTTTCCTTCTGTCATTCTTAGAGTCGGATCCAAGCAATTACGTATTAGGATACAGCATACTGTATCCTAACTCACTTTCCGTTTATTTCTCTTCTTATTTTAACAGTTTCTGAGTCAAATCAATTTTTTTTTTTGCTATTTTGGGTCACACCCAGTGATGCTCAGGGGTTACTCCTGGCTTTGCACTCACGAATTGCTCCTAGTGGTGCTTGGGGGAACATATGGGATGCCGGGGATCGAACCCAGGTTGGCCACATGCAAGGCAAGAGCCCTACCTGCTGTACTATTGCTCCAGACTGTCAAATCAATTTTTTACAACTTATGTATAGAAGGACCAGGATATGGTACAGAATTCAGGGTGCATGCTGAGTTCAATCCAGTACCACACGGCTTCCCGAGCAGCAGTGGCCCTGAGATACACGGAATTCTCAGGCCCTAGCATTGAACCTTGGCCTGTTGACAGATCATCATCACTTGAAGATTTTTCTGGGACTTCTGAGCACCACTTGGGAAGCCCAGACAACAACAACAACAACAA
>JAOXYA010000019.1:5816016-5857087 GCA_028565675.1 Sorex palustris
CTTTATTATACATAGAGAGAGAGAGAGAGAGAGAGAGAGAGAGAGAGAGAGAGAGAGAGAGAGAGGCCCTTTATAGTAGTTAAGAATACCAAGTCCCATAAGCCTCTTGAATTTCGCTGGGCAAACATCCCATCATATGGCAATGCTACTATGTTGCAGTAATTTATGTAAATGCCTTGTCAGGAATGAATTAAAACATATAGTTGTAAATCTACAAGGACACAGCTATAACTCACCCAGATTTATTACTTGTAGACATGTATATCAAGCTTCTGGAATTACTGCCTTTACTGTAGACAGAGGTTAAAGAAGAAGGTAACAGCTTACATGCCATTATACATATACAGCAGTTTGTCATTCATTGCTAGTGGTATGAATACAAAACACATAGGTAGACCAACATCCTTCATCCAACACAATCTAATAGGCAAATTTCAGCTACTAAGCTGAAAGAAGGATCCCCAGACAAGAATAGAATTTATTCTTAGACCCAATGACTAACTTTGTTACTTTGATGAGTGGTTTATTGAAATAGAAGACTGCCTTTAAAAACATTTTCAGGTTTTTTCCACTTTGAGGAATCTCATGTTCTCTGGAACATGCATCTCTCTCTCTCTCCCCTCAAATTTCTCCTAGTAAATTTAATTAAATAAAACTTTTCCTTCTTTGAACATAGAACAATAAAATAAAAACCTGGTAATACACCTCAGTACACTATGCATGGTTTTGTAAAGCATCTTTGTAGACACTTGTTCATTCATCGAACATTTATTGAGTGCCTACTATATATCAGGCACCCTTTATTATTTTTTTTTTGACCACAGTAATCCAATAGTCCAAGATCCTTATATTTCTGAAAAAGCAAAGTAGGACTAGAAGGATAAGGTGCTTTATAGAAGGTTATAAAGTTTGAAGATTACAAAAAGCATCCAAGGGAAATAATCACCAATTGTAATACAAAGCCAACAGTTCCTTTACATGATGATGTAATTGAAGTAGTTGACAATGATGTCAGAGATGTGGTTGTAGATGATGTAACTGAAGTAGTTATGTGTTATGATGTAGATGCAATTGTAAATGATGTCTTTGAAGTAGTTGTGGATGATGATGTAGATGCTGTAGTTGATGTCTTGTGGATTATTGATGTACCTGCAGCTGTAGATGATAGAGTTGTGAATGATGATATAGAGACAGTTATAGATAATATATATGAAGCAGTTATGGATGATGATGTAGATACAGTCATAGATGATGTAGATGATGTAGTTGTGGATGATGATGCAGATGCAGCATAAATGACGTGGTTGAAATCATTGTGGATGATGTTGAAGCTCAGCATTTTGCAAGCTTTCTGCACCAGCAGACTGACACCCCTGCTCCAGACTAGTCCCAGATATGCAGTTATAACTCAGGGTGACAAACTAGTGGTCTCAACCTTCCTACACCTACAGATTAGCACTGGTCTGTAGAAGAGTGGGTGAAGACCACTGCTGAAGGTGATGCATTTGAAGAAGTACTTTGTTCATTTCTCCATGGATGTTTCAAACTGCACACAGTATCTTTTTCATAATCTACTGACTGTGTCATTTAGCGTTGTTTATCCCTAGACTTATCATAATTACTTAAGAATTTTCAAATAATATTCTATAGAGTTTCCCAGGTAACTCTAAGGCAGACAGCAGTTTAGAAACTCTGTATCTACTGAATAAAAAAATAGGGCTGGAGCGATAGCACAGCGGGTAGTGTTTGCCTTGCACACAGCCAACATGGCCGACCCGAGTTCGATTCCTCCGCCCCTCTTGGAGAGCCCGGCAAGCTACTGAGAGTATTTTGCCCACACGGCAGAGCCTGGCAAGCTACCCGTGATGTGTTCGATATGCCAAACACAGTAACAACAAAGTCCAATGGAGATGTTACTGGGCCTGCTCGAGCCCCTCGATGAACAATGGGAGGACAGTGATACAGTGATTTAGGGGGGTGGAGCGATAGTACAGCGGGTAGAGCATCAGCCTTGCACGCGGCAGACCCGGGTTTGATTCCCAGCATCTCATATGGTCCTCCAAGCACCGCCAGAAGTAATTTCTGAGTGCAAAGCCAGGACCAACCCCTGTGCATCACTGACTGTGATCCAAAAAGCAAAAAAAAAAAAAAAATTATTTTTAAATTTTCCCTACCTTTCCCTTTTTGGTTGTTTGTTGTGATGATGACAAGGGGTTGCATACTGCAGATGTAGGCCTCGAATATTTGGCAATAGTGCTCACACACTTAGCTGCAGGAACCACACTCAACAGGTGGGGTGGGGTGGCAGACTCATGCACTCTGACACGGGGTTGTCTGCCAGCCCCCAGACTTACCATTAGCTCTTTCTCTTTCTGTATGATTTTAAATCAGCATGAGTAACTATTCAAAGCAAATGTATAAATGAACCATCTTCTATTACAAATTCCAGGACTTGCTTTTGGGTTTCCCTAGATATGAAGGGGACAGCAGAAACCTATGTCCCCCAGTCTGGGGCTGATCTACTCCAGTTCCTCAGAGTACGTGGCAAGTTCAGTCCGAGAATCCCATCGGCCCAACTGAACTTTCACCTTTCACCTCCTGAACCACTTGGGCCAGCTTTCCATAGCATCTGGGTTCTCAAAATTGTGCATGAGAATCACCCAGAGAGCTCATTAGCTGGGCAATTTCCCGGCCTCACCTCCAGAGGTTCAGATTCAAACCTAAGGTGGAGCCAGGAGATGCCAAGGCCTGGGGTGAGTCTTCCCCTTTGAAGTGGCCCCAGTGGTATTTGCTCCTGCTCACCTTAGACTGAGATGCAGCAAGATCCAGTTCTGAAAAAGTGTTTTGTAACCGTATCCTTCGGTGCAGTGAACTTCATTTATATCTTCTTTACCCCATATCACCCTGACCAAATTTCCAACCCCTTTGGGTATAGGCTCTTTCGGAGGGCAGAGGATGACAAGCCCTTGAGCACCTATAGTATACCCAACTGCTTTGCAAGCTTCTTCACGGGCAGTGAGTGACCTGTTTGCCTTGACCCACTCCTTTAAAATAAGTAATGCAAGCACATATACATACCCACATGCACGGGTGCGCACACGCACATATGCATATGCACACACATGTGCCCGCATACAAGCGTGACTGCACACACACGCATGCATATATGTGCACACAGGCATACACATGCATGCGTGTCTGCATACACACATGCCTGCACAAGCAAGTTAACCTCCGGGCTCTTGTGCCATTTTAAATAAAATTCCAAATCAGAACATCGATGTGCCGAGGGACAGACTTGTTTGAAATGTGGTCTCCGAATATGCACGCGTTACAGGTCATCCAATATTGGAAAATTCCTTGCGGGGCGGGGAGAGGGGGTGGGGGAAGAGTGTGATCTTGCGCCCCATCCAGCGAGGGTCTCGGGCTGCCTGGAAGCTGAGCGAAACCCTGGCAGCTCGAGCTCGGGGTGGGCGCCCGGGAGACCCCCCCTAACCCACCCCCAGACCTGGCCGCCCTCGGGACGAGCCCAGCGGTACGGAGAGGTGGGAGGCTGGAGCCTGCTGAGGTCATTTCCTGTGCTTCTCCGCGAGCCGCGCCGCCAGCCCAGCCCCGCGCTCTGCCTTTAAGGAGCGGGCGGGGAGCGCGGGCTGGGAGGAGGGAGCGCGGCGGAGCGTTGAATGGGGCGCAGTGAGGCGCGGCTCTGCTTTGTGCGGGCACCCCTCTGGCCCCAGCGTCTCTCCCCGCCCCGCCTACCCCGACCCCTGCTGCCGGGGAGCGGAGACCCGGCGGCGGCCGCCGAGTGGAGCGACGCAAGGTCAGCGGCGGACGCGCGGCGGGGACTGCCGCGAGCTGGCTGGAGGTGAGGCGCCCCGCGCGTCCCGGCGGGCAGGGATGGGCTCCGGGTGGCGGTGTGCGCGGGGTGGCCCGGACTCGGCTCCCTCGGTGCCGGGTTGGGGTGCATATGCGGGAGCAGGTGCCTCCCTACCTGCAAACCTGCTCCTCGCAGCTGGGAGCGCTGGGCGCCGCCGATCCGGCTCGGGGGACCCGCCCCGCCAGGAGGAGGAGGAGGAGGAGGAGGAGGCTGCCTCTGTGAACCCGGAGTTTGCAGCCGGCTTGATCCAGTTGCTCCGGGGAAGGGCCCTCGGAACTACCAGAAGGCGTTTTTGGGATTTTTTCTTTCTTTTTTTAAACCACGGTGCCTCCGCTCTCGCTGGCTTGCCCCCCACCCCACTCCCACTCCCCGCGCTGCTTCCTCCGTGGTTCGCTCGGGGTCCTTAGGGGTCGACTCCTGGAGGGCAGCCAAGCAGCCAAGAAAACAAGTGGGCGCAAAATGACACCGGAGCGCTGTGTCCTCGACGCCTTAGGGAGAAAGGAGGCAGCGGCGACCCCGGGGGGGCTTCACGCACCGGCAGAGGCGGTGGAGACCCGCACCTGGGCGCAGACGCGCGCTCTCGCGTCCGCTTCCCCCCGGCTGTCGCGTGTGCAGAAGCTGTTACTGGGGATCCACCTCGTAAAAAACTTTTCTGCACAGAGCCGTAGTCCTCGCGAAGAGCTCTGCTCCAGAGACCCACTTAGAGCAAGTTTCCGTGGATAAAAGCCTCTGGGTCCTCTGCAGACTCTTGGCACTGTCTTGTGTCTGAGTACGCGGGAGCGTTATTTCACACTCCGTGAATGTCAAGTTCCAGTGTTTGTGCATATTGTTATCACTGCGTACAAAGGAGGAAACGACTCCAGGAAAAAAAAATGCTTTGTCCAAGGTCATAGAAATAAAGAAGTGGAAGAAACGTTCAAGCCTCTTAAACTCTAAGCTACGGTTTCAGCCACTGTTAGTTACCCTCACCCCATAGACTTGTGAAGTGGTCTCCTCAGAGCTGGGCCATTGTGCGAGCACCCGGCGGACTCAGAATCATTGAAAGTAACAGTTGAGGGACAGAGAGAAGAGAGATGATAGTACAGCAGGTAGGGTGCTCGCCTTGCATGCTGCAAACTTCGTTTGATCCCAGGCACCCTATATGGGTACCCCTCATTTAGCACCCCCCAGCATGCCAGGATTGATCCCAAAGCACAGAGCCAGGAATAGTAAGCCCAGAGCACAGCTGGGTGCCCCCCTTCCCCCCAAATACATAAATACAAGAAAAAGTAAGCGTCTAGCTGCAAAGTGTGGCTTCTTTGTCCCCCTGACAAAGACTCACCAGCTCTGGGGTCAGAGAGATAGCTCAGAGAGCTAATTAATGTGCTTGCTTTGGGTGCAAGAGATAACGGGATTGATCCCTGTACTGCATTCTCCCTTGAATACAGAGCCAGGAGTAGCCTCAAAGCACAGCCGGGTGTGGCCCCCAAACAGTAAATAAAGTCACCAGGGGGGCAAGAAATCTGTCCCTCCTACTTTGCTCCTCGCCCACTCCTTCCCCCATCTCCTCTTCTCTGGATATCTGTGTGGGGAGCTCAGTGTCCTTAATGGGATGAAGATGCCTTAAATTTGCTGGTATCAGGGGCCAGGGACTCCCTCCTGGTTAGGGTGACTTCACAGCAGTGGCTACTGAGCCATCCTTCTGCTTTTCTTGGCAGCCCAGCTGAGTTGGCCTTTTTATAATAAAAACTAATATAAAACTTACCCCATGCCTTGGGAAAGCAGCCTGGTGTGCGAATTAGAATGAGCCAGGTGGCCTTCTGTGCTGTTTGGCCATTGAAAAGGTGCAAACTTGTAGGCCTGAGGCTTGCCTTGCATATGACCTGAGTTTTATGCCTGCCACCCAATATGGACTCCCTCGCCCTATCAGGGGTGATCCCTTAGTGCAGAGTCAGGAGTGAGCCCTGAGCACTGCCAAGGTGTGGCCCCCAGACAAACAACCAACTGAAAGGTACAACTTTTTCACCCTCCAATTCCAAGTTTGTTTAGTCTTCATCAGATGTATTCTGATGTCTAAGAATCATGTATTCAAGCAGCACTGTTTAATAAAAGGCTTTAGACAATCCAAAAATTCTAGCGAATACAGTTGTGTATCAGTCACATTGTAGAATAGATAAAGCTTTTGAAAAGCATGAGGAAAGTGGGGCAGATGTGAAGGTATTGCTGTAGGAAGATCTCTGAGTTACGTTAAGTTCAGGGTGGTTAGCATAACAGTGATTGTATATGCGTGTGTGTGCTTGCAACAGACATGAATACATGTTTGGGCCCCCAATGTCTCTGGAAAAACACACCAATGCTCATCTCCATCTCAGTGGTTACCTTTGAGCGGACTGTGGGGATGGGCAAGAAATAAACTCTGCACCGTATGCTCTTTTGTTCAATTTCAGAAATAGAGAAAAGCTTTAAAAATCCCCTGGCCTCCTTGGGAGGTGTCTGGTGGTGAGACAGATGGCTCTTGTCCCCTTGCATGCCCCTGGCACTATTGGTTATCTTTTGTTTGTTGATGGTAGCTTTCATTTATTAAACACTTGCTGTGGGTGGGCTTTTGTAATATTCCCTCTAATTCTCAAAAATCCAAATAGTGTGGTCTCTAAAATCGCTATATTTGGGGGCCAGAGCAATAGTACCGAGGGTAGGGTGTTTGCCTTGCACACGACTGACCAAGTTTAGTCCCTGGCATCCATATGGTCTCCCGAGCACGAGCAGGAGTGATTCCTGAGTGCGAGCCAGGAGTGAGCCCTGAACATCGAAGAGTGTGGCCCTAAAACAAAAAATAACAACGATAAAGTCACCATTTTGGCAGATCTCAAGATGGCCAAAGGTTGACAGTTTCCTAGAACTCAACCTAGTATTGTTCCCCATCTTTACATTTTACTATTTATTTTGGTGGGGAGCAGTGTTGGAGGTCACACCCCACTGTGCTCAGGGTTTCCTCCTGGCTTTGCATTCAGGGATCACTCCTGGTGGTGTTCAGGAGACCAAATGCAGTGTGGGAGATCACACTGGGATCAGCCATATGTAAGACAAGTGTCTTACTTCTTATGCTGACTTTCCTTAGGACCTATAATTATTATTATAATTATTAGTTATTGTTGGGGGCCACACCCAGCTGTACTCAGGGATCACTCCTGGTGGTACTCAAGAGGCAGTATGTGGTGCCAGAGATCAAACCCGGCTGGGCCCTGTGCAAGGCAAGCACCTTCCCCACTGTTTTATCTCTCCAGCCCTCTTATAATTTCAAATGTTCTCCCTTTCCCTTTCTTTCATTGCTGCTGCTGTGGAGGCTGAGGTCACACATACTTGGTTGTGGCGCTCACACACTTTGCTCCCTGGGCCTCTCACTTTAGCACTGGGATTCCCAAAGAGCACTGCTTGCAGGGATGCACACGGCTTGAAAAGCTGTGCCAGGGATTGAACTTGAGGCCTTTTGCCTGTCCTCAGTTTTCCAAGATGCATCAGGGCGCAGAGAAGTGAAGCCAATAAATGTGTTTAAAGTCACAGGATGGCAGTCAAGAGTTGCTTGATCGCATTTCAGTCAGCACCAAATATTTGATGGTGGTCCCAATTGGCCATTCTTTGGATCAGTCAGTATGTAATAGGCTGTTCAGTGTGTTATATAGCTGTTCTGTGCGTAAACTTACACTGACATCCCCACAATATGAAATCCCCTACTTAGGCATTTCTTGGACGTTATCCTGTCCTATCCATATCCCTGTGTTAAGGGATATGACTGTAATTAGTACTCAAGCCGGCGTTCAAACCCAGGCCTTGGTGCCAGAGCTTGGGATTGTAAATACTGAGCTCTGCTGTTTGTCTTGCCCTGCTTTGTTCTCAAGGAATGCTGGCCCTGGTTGTCCAGGCCCCGCTGTTTGTATTTAGATCCCTTTTCCTTCATTTCTCCCAACATTGTGAAATGGAGACTTGGTACTTTACCCAGAAGAGGTCAGCTTGTATTGTTGCTGTGACCCTGATATCCCCTCACCCTTCCCCAGCTCCACGCCACGCCAAGGGAGGGGGCTCAAAGTTCTTTTTTTCCCATAGTGGGCTGGTAGGAAACAGAGTCTGGGGAGCACTTTTAGAAGATGTTGTTTGCCCATCACTAGCAAGCGGAAAATACAAAAGGTGTGGTGACCCCTGACTTCTTTGAGGCTCTGGTGGTGATCAACCCCCTTTGGGGAGTAGCAGAATGATTCAGATGGTGGACCTGAGCGTGCCAAGGCACACCTTGTTTACTCACCCAAGGTCTTCAACCTTGCACACAGGAATCACTTAACAAAAGTTGGTTGAATTAGATTTCATCTCATCTCCTTTTTGTTTGTTTGTTTTTCATTTTCTCTTTGAGGGCCACACCCAGCAATGCTCAGGAGTTACTGCTGACTCTGCACTCAGGAATTACTCCTGGCAGTGCTTGTATGAGATGCTGGGGATCGAACCCAGGTCGGCCTTGTGCAAGGGAAACACCCTACCCGCCATACTATCACTACAGCCCCTTCATTTCATCTCTTTTTCTATTTCTGGTTCCATCCCCAAACATTGCTGGAGTCATCTCAGGTCCAGTGGGTATTTTCTCTGATGCAGGCCCAGTGAAGAGACCCTAACCCATCTCCAGCTGCCTACTGTTCACCTTCCTAGCTGGTGCCCCACCTCTGAGCACCGCTCAGCTCTGGTCTTTCAAGCCAGGGGGCTGGAATTTGGGGAATTCCAAAGCAGGTGTCAAGGCCATGGCAGTTGTCTGATTCTCACCTGCCAGGCAGCTTAGGCTGCTGGCTACTACTGGAAACCAGAGAACTGTGTCCTGCGAGAAACCAAAGCGCTCAGGAGTGGCAGGAGTGCACCATCATTGTCGCCAGGCAGTGGGTATGTAGGATTTACTGTCCTGTTCTCCTCACTTCTTATGTGTGTTTGAAGCTTTCCGGAATAAAAAAAGAAACAGTTGAGATGGCTTTTGTCCCCAGCTTACTTCCCCTGTCTCATTTCCCTGTCTATTTTTGCCATGACTGTTTTCGTGTGGGCTGATCCGGCAGCCCACAGCGCATCCACCTCCACCACCACTAAAGCATCTTCTCTATAGTTCTAGAGGCTGAGAGATGGGGAGTCCTGGACCCTGGCCCTGCTGCTCCATAGCTCTTTGTCTTTAAGTAGGTCACAGAGGTGATGAGCCGGGTCATCTGTTCTTCATGAATGATACCTTTGTCCTGCATCTCATGGGTATTGAGAGGCTAAGCAGAGAAATAATACCTGTCATCTTGAGGCTTTGAGGGGTAAAAAAAACCATTATTCAGATTCATTTCTGCTCCTCGGGCATCTTAATCGGAGGTACAAGTGCAAGGTGGCTGAGCAGGTGAGGTTCAGCTGGCTGGAGTTTCCCCTTAATAACCCGTTTTATAGCTGCTGCTCTGACCACCTGCTTCTGTCGGAAGAGCCTCTAGACCTTGGCTTGGCAGCAAGCGCCTTGCTCCCAGCCCATTTCGAAACCTCTTAGCTCCGCTTGCATGCCGGGACAAGCCCAGCATGAGGACCAGCCCCCTCCCCAGTGTCCCTAAGGCAGGAAGAGGATTAAGCAGAGCACTTGATGGGTTCAAAACCTTAATGTCACAGAAATATCTCTGGGAAGACCCCTAGATTGAGGTTTAATCTCAGATGCCAGGGCTAAACAGGGACCACCAATGGCTATTTTATATTCAAAATAGCTGGAGATTTTAATAATTCAGGCTTCCGCACTTCCCGTGGAACCTGAGACCCAGCTTTGACAATCAATAAAAGGGAATTAAAATTCACCAAACTCTTTCAATAACACAAAAGGATTAAGTTTCCACCTTCAGCCCCCCCCACCCTTTGGTTTTCCTCTGGTGCTCTTACCGCTAATTCTTAGCCCTGGGCTAGGTTGCGTGCCTCTCTGGGACCCACTTTCAGACCTGCCACTTTTTTTCACTTCTAGGAGGAAAAGCTTTGTCCCTCTCAAGGACAAAGCAAATCACACATGAAGCCTCCCTGGCCGCTCTGGAGGCCCCACAAGGTCCTGTTTTGTCTTTTCAGTGGTGAGCTTAGCTCCCAGAGAAGGTCATGTTTTGTTTTTGTCTTTTGTCTTCCTGCTCGTCCAAGGCGGTCCCAGTCCTTTGAGGTGGCAAGTGCTGGGAGGTCACAATGTCGGGATTGTTTGGGATGACAGTTCCGGGAGAGTAGGGCTAAGGTCACATGTCCAGGGTTCTGAGCAGCCCAGCACCCAAAGGCTCAACCATCAGACCCATCAGTGGTGTGATTAGGGCCTTTTTGCACAGGGCTGTTGACCCCCGTTTTCCACAGAATGGCAGGCCACCTGATGGAGGTGATGGTGACAGAGTGTCTGAGCAAATCTGGGATATAGGTTCATTTTAGCCCCCGGGCTCTATGGAAGATCTTATAAAAATGTTTCTGTCATTCTTAACAATCCACACTACTCTTTGTGAAATCAGAATTCTTTCCAGTTCGGGAGTAGGTAAAGTGCACCATGAGGTAGAACAAGGTTTTAGGGACTGGAGGGATAGTGAGGGAGGTAAGGCACTTGGCTCATTCATAGTTGACACTGGTTTGATCCCCAGCACCCCAGATGGTCACCCAAGCACCGCCAGCAGTGACTCCTGAGCACCACTGAATGTGACCCAAAAATCTAAAATCAAAAAAAAAAAAGAACAAGGACTTCAGAGCAGCTTACTAGCTACAGGACTTTGTATGTTCAAGAGCTTCTCAGTTTCTCATTGTCCTCAGATGAGCGTGTGTGAACTGGACTCACCCCTTATCCTCTGGGTTAGGTAGGATTAAAGTCACAGGTGCCTGGTATACAAAAGAACCCAATAATTGATGGATGCTTGTGTTGTAGAAAGGGAGAAAGATACTTGCAAAAGTCAAATGTGAGGGAGGAAGTAACTTTGGTGGTGGCCCATCAGAGTAAGGTGCCCAGCCCACCTGGAATTTAGGTGTCAGAGAAGCAAGAACTGGACTTTATTGGAGGTCTATGGTGCCTACGAAAAGAAAAGGAAATATCAGGACATAGCAGATTAGGGGCCAGGGGTAGAGTGGATGTGTGATTCTTGGAGTCAATGCCCAGCACCCCAACCAAACCAAAATAAAAACAATGGGAACAAAACAGCACATTTTTATAATGAAAAATGTCAGAATATATAGAACTAGAGAGGCAATATAAAGAGCTAGGTCCTTTGCACCCATCTTCAAAAATTATCAACATACCTGAAATCCTTTTTCATATATGCTTCCACCCAGTCTTCACCCCCTATAGTGGAGCAAATCATACATTGTATTTTTTCACCTGGAAATCAGACATACATCTAATATGATATTATAAGATGTGTCAGCCTGAAAGGTTGACAACCTAATCATCATGTTTTAAAATCCTCTACTCCTAGAGTGACCATATACTGGGGTTTGGGACATCATGTTTATTCATATTGCCAAGATCCTTTGTAATAGCCACTTGAATGGGGATGGAGGAAGCCTTGGGAGGGATGTGTCTTCCGTTCCTTCTATCTTCAGGACTCCACGCCTGTCTCCCTCTCTTGGGCACACAAATTTATCCTTCAGTTTCTCATCCTCAGTCTCTAAAATACACCCGGCAGATCTCTGAGTAAATTCTCCTTGCTGTGACTTTGATGAATATTTCCTTGACTTGCTCTGAATCTGTGTATTATCTCCCTTCCCTGCCTCGTAGATTTGTGAACTTCAGAGTTTACAGCAAAACAGCTATTGACCCTCTCATTTGCATTTTATAACTTAAAGAGAGAATCTGTTCCAAAGCAAGAGAATTAATTCAACTAAAAGAAAACTGCTGTGGAAATTCAAAACATAATTCAAATTATGTTTTTCTTGGGGTGGGTGGTGGGGATGCTTGGGGCCACACGTGACAGTGCTTAGACTACCCCTGGCTCTGTGCTCAGGGATCACTTTTGGCCATGCTCAGGAGACCACATGTAGTGCTGGGGATCAAACTGGATTTGGCCACAAGCAAAAGAAGCACTTAAACCCCCGTGTGATCTCTCCAGCCCTCAAAGCATTGTGTTTTCTTTCCCTGTGCTTCCATCTGGCAGTCTGTGTAGAGAGAGTAGAGCTGTAACTACCCTGGGAACCAGGGTGCTGCCTCCTGTTTTCTCTGTGATCTCCGTTGGCTGTTAGCCGCTTTAAGCCTTCCCTAATCTCTTCTCCCACTCACATGGTCTCCCCCCCCCTCATGTGTATCTGCATATTGATTGACAGTTGTAACTAGCATCTAATTTTTATACTTAATTGTCCTCAGATTTCCATGAAAACTTCAAAGACAAAGGATCCCTCTTATTTTCCTTTGCATCTCTAGTGCCTAGAACAGTGTCTGGCTCAAATTGTTTGTTGAATAAACAAAAATGTGTTAATTTGGGGATAAAGATGTGACTCAAATGGTAGAGCACATGCCTGGCATGTGCAGGGTCCTGGATTCAATCCCTGGCATCCCAGGAGTTTCCACCCTCTTCCACCCACCCCCCATGAAAACTTCTTGTTAAATTAAAAAAAAAGATGAACCCTTCTTTTCCCTTTTGTGAAAATGAGACTAGGTTCTCCTGACAGTTTCTCCAAGTTTTGTGATTTTCTGAGATTGCTCAGGTGTTTTTTTTTTCTTTTTGGGTCACACCCAGCAATGCACAAGAGGTTACTCCTGGCTTACACACTAAGGAATTATTTCTGGCAGTGCTCGGGGGACTATATGGGATGCTGGGAATCGAACCTGGGTTGGCCGCGTGCAAGGCAAACACCCTACCCACTGTGCTATCGCTTCAGCCCTGCTCAGCTCATTTCTGACGGAGCAGAGCCATCCATGATCTAGGAACGGTGGCAATGGGCTGTCTTACCCTAGCACTGTTTTCTCTGCCCCTCCCCGCCCCCATTATTTCCGTCTTTCCTTCCCCACATAGCTCCTCCTCATACGCATTTCTGTTGGCTGCTTCTCAGGGCTCCGTGGACGATTCCATCATGGCAGAACCCAAAATGGAGACGCAGACAAGCGTGGACTGGCAGAAGCGATGCTTGACCTTAGAAACCCAGCTCTTACGGTTCCGTGAACATGCCAGCAAGATAAGGGAGTTGCTGGCTGACAAGGTAGGTCCCAAAGAGCAGGTCAGGGCCCACCTCCTTGCAGCAGTGGGAGAGAGTGAGCTTGCAATGCTATAAGTGCAAAGAGCACACAGGTGAAGTGAAACCTGTGGTGGTTTTTGTTCTGTTTTCTAAAGACCAAAATCAAAGCAGTTACTAAGCTGTCATCTCGTATCCTTCCCTGTGTGGCATCTTCACATGGCACAGGTAAGAAATGACCCAAGTTTCTTTGGTCCTCCCTCACCTCCTGTGAGACTGCAGTGGAGGGTCTCTTCTTTATTCTTTCTTTCTCAAGTATAGAAGGGAAGATGTTTTAGGAGAGAAGGGTGGAAATCCTATCCCTTTTGCTTGCGTTCTAGTAAGCAGAGTTATGGAAGGCAGCCTGGTTCCCTAGTGACAAGGAAACTGGTTCTGCCACTTAGCTCACACTGTGACCCAGGGCCTATCCCTTCACCTTCTAGTTGGGGACACATATGCCCACCTTTTGTAGTTATTTTAAAGATTGGCTGGTTTGACAAACATTTAGAATGAATCGATCACCTGTTTATTATGTAGTCAGCAATTTCTGTACAGCTCTCTTTTGTCTAGATCCTAATGTGTTAATCCATTAGACTTAGAATATAATGTTGTATAGCAGTTTTCTTTTAAATTTTAATTTTCTTTTTAGAATATTAAATAACCAACCGTTGAATGGTTTGCATGTGTATTAAGTTTAGAATGCTTTAAAAAATGTATTCAAAGCACAAAATAAACTTTTCTAAGCGCTTCACTGAAAAAAAAAATAAAGATTGGCTGGTTTGGACACCTGAGCACCATTCAGAATGTTCCTGTGTCAGGAACTATCCACTATCCAGCTGGACCTCAGAGGCGTTTTGGAATTCAAGACATCTCAAGGGTGTGGGGGCTGCCCAAAAAGCTAAGCCTTCATTAATATTCCAGCTCAGTGTAGTTTGCTCATGGTTTCCATCATCTTCACACACCGTCAACACAAAGGTAAAATACGCACCTGTCCTCCCTAAGCCCTGCCGAAGTCTTGATTAGTAAAGCCCGAGTCAGTGGCCTGTTTTGTTGCCAGCCCCGCTGCCTGGAGTCCAGAAAGGCAGATTATTGGCTTCACCTCTGTCTTCACCTCTGTCTTTCCATAACTGCGGTTCCACAGGGAGCCCAACAAGCCCTGGCCTATGACAGAGGCTCCCAGGCTTTTTTGGTCTATCAGCCCCTTTTCAGAGGAAAAAAAAAGAAAGAAAAGACTCAGGGCCCCCTGGAGATCTGCCTTCTTGAAGGAGACAAATGGAAAGCACCTTCCCCATCACACCCAAGGCTGCTACTTCCCTCCTGGATTATTCCAGGACGCTTTGTGGGATGGGGAGAGAGGGGTGTAGGACACAGGAGGCAGCCCACTTTGGGAAAAACTGAACCAGCCTCATGTACCTTGGCCTGAAGATGTTGCCATCCCCTCGCTGAGACTTTACAGAGACCAGCAGAGTTCCTGGCTTTGCTCCTGCTAATAGAAAGCATAGAATCCAGCCACCCTGGGGAAAGGGCAGCCAGCCTCACACAGTGGTTCTCAAAGGGTGGTCCCGGGACCACCTATGCTAGAAACCTGGAATCCTTATTAATCATGTACATTCCTGGGCCGCACCCCAGTCCTCCTGATCCAAGCTTCCTGCTGCTCGTAATCTGCATGTTTAACAAGCTCCCAGAAATTGGTTTCATACACTGTAAAACTTGAGAAGCTTGCCTTAGGATATGCTGCTGGGAGAGGCGTCCAAGGAAGGGATCAGTTGGGTTGGATGCGGCCAGCTGATCTAAAGCCCGTGTTAGGGAGGAGACTTCTATGTCTAGGAACACGGACCCCAAAATCACCTGGAAAATGATCACTCTGAAACACCTTGGGAACTCTGCAGTCAATAATTAAAGTATTCTTCTAAGTGTGAAACTGTAGCCTGGGAAAAAAGGAAGAAGAATCCTCCAGGGACAAAAAAAAAAAAAGAGGAAAACCCAGAGTGGTACTAAGATCTGGAGCTGTCTGGCCTGCCTTACTGATGAGTGAGGAAGGTTTTGGGGTTTGAGTTTCTTTCGCAGGTTTAGAGGTCTGGGGCTTAGGCCACACTCAGCAGGTCTCACTGCTTACTCTTGAATCTGTGCTCATGGATCACCTCTGGCAGGGCTCAAGGAGCTATGTGTGGTGCTGGGAATTGAACCCAGGTCAGCTGCCGAAGCAGCCAAGCCACCCAACCTGCTATACTATCTCTCTTACCCTGAGGTTTGTGTTTTTTACCTTTGTGGAGAGAGAGATGGGATCTCGCTGGTTGGAGTTGAGAACTGAAGCTTCCGCTTAGTCAGGATTATCAAAGGGCTTTACCTTATGTAAAAAAAGGAGACAAGGGTTGAAGAGAGAGTACAGTGGGTAGGGTACTTTCCTTGCACAGGTCTGACCTTGGACCAGTCCCTGGCACCCTATATGGTTCTCTGATTCTCACCAAGAATGATCCCTGAGCACTGATACAGGAGTCAACCCTGAGCATTGCCAAGTGTGGCAAAACAAAACAAAAAAAAACCCAAAGAAAAACAAAAATGAAAAAGAAAGAGACAGAGATAAAAATGAGAAAGAAATCCACTCACATGGGGGAAATGACAAAATAGTTACTCATACTAAGCCAAGGCTTTGGGCAGGGAAAAAATAAAAGTAAAAGAAAAATATTTCTTAACCTGATGATACTATTAGTTTAACATTGGAATTTATATGGGGCCAGAAAGACAGTGCAGCAGGTAAGGGCCTTCATCTGGGTTCAATCCCCAACATCTCATATAGTCCCCTGAGCCCTGCCCAGGAGTGATCCCTGAGCAGAGAATAATCCCTGAGCATAACTGATGGTGGCCCCAAAACGAAACAGAATAAACACATTAAAATTTATACTAGCTCTTACTGGATGATTATCGCTGAGAAACCTTGTAGGCACAAACACAGAATCTTTCTGGAGAAACAAGTTCTCAACCCAGATCACACAGAATCCCTGTGGAAAAACAGGGGACCTATGTGAAGATGATTGGGTGATCCAAAATGACAGAATACTTGGGGGAGTAATCTCCAGTCCATGGGAGTTAACACATGCAACAAACAACTGGATGAGACTCCCCCATGTCCCCAAACTTCGAGTAATAGAATTATTGGCAAGATTGTATAAAATAAGGGAGCTCAAAAATTATTGAAGATATAATGAAATCATTGAAAACATGAGACAAGAACATATGGTCTAAAAAGATCAGGCAGAGTAGGAACAGCTGGAAAGATCTGTAGAAGTGAAAAATATTTTCATTGACATTCAATCGTCAATGGATAAATTAAACATCAGGTTTGGCACCTTTGAAGACAGACTGAATGGGAAAATAGACCCAAAGAAATCATTCAGAATACAGCACTGAGGGAATAAGTCACACAGGCCAAGATACTAGAATTGTAAAATTCTATATTCACTAAATTTAATTCCAAAAGTGGAAAAGAGAATGGAGGAGAGGCATTGCTGAGAGATAATGGCTTAAAAGCCTCCGCATGCTAAAAGATGTCAAGTCTCGGGTTCAGGAAGCAGAAGGAATCTAAGCATTCTGATAAAATAAGTTTTTTTTTAACTCCATGCCTACTGTATTATGATCATAATTTGTCTGTTACAAGAAAGACCCCAAAATAACAATGGCCTAAACCAGTCAGATGTTTATTTCCTTCTCATATAACATTCTAGACATAAGCAGTCTAGCTTGGCATGTTTGAGGATGGTTCATCCTGATGTCCACATTCCAACGCCTTCACTCTAAGTGTATGACTCTGAGATTGCATTCACATTCCTCCTGCGCATACCCCATTGGGAAAAACTTATTTATGTGGTTATATACAGCTGTAGGAGGTTTGCAAAGTGTAGGCTTTATTCTGGATAACCATGTGCTCTGCAAAAGCTGAAGATTCTATTTATATGAAAGGAGAGAACAGATACAAACAGCGGTCTTTAAGTCTAGAAAAATAGCAATGAATAGAAGTAATGGAGGGAAGACCAGTAGAGATGGGGAATAAAGGAAGTCTATTAAATTCAAGCAGGGGAGAGAATAAGTATAGGGGGGGAAAGTACATAGCTCCAAATAGGGCAGTAGAAATAAATCTGTTGCAGGAGCTATGTACAAGCTATATTACAGCTCTGATATATGAAAAGAGTGGAAATACTCTGTCAACAGGAATGAATAAACATATTGAGTATATATATTTTTTACTATTACATATTACATTGCAGTTAAAAACAAATTAAGTAGGACTGGAGAGATTGTATAGGAGGTATAGTGCTTGCCTTTCATGTCCAAATCCCAGTTTAAATCCCTAGCATCACATATGGTGCTCCAAGCACTTTCAGGGGTTACTCCTAAGCATCACTGTAGCACTGTAGCACTGTCCTCCGTTGTTCATCGATTTGCTCGAGTCCAGTAACGTCTCCATTGTGAGACTTGTTACTGTGTTTGGCATATGAATACGTCACAGGTAGCCTGCCATGCTTTGCCGTGTGGATGAGATACTCTCAGTAGCTTGCCTGGCTCTCTGAGAGGGGTGGAAGAATTGAACCTGGGTTGGTCGGGCCGGCCATATGCAAGGAAAACGCCCTACCCACTTAACATTGTCGCTCCAGCCAACTCCTAAGCATCCTAAGCATCATCGGGTATAATCCTCTCTAAAAAAAATTACTCTGGGGCTGGAGCAATAGCACAGCGGGTCGGGCGTTTGCCTTGCACACGGCTGACCCGGGTTCGAGTCCCAGCATCCCATATGGTCCCCCAAGCATCGCCAGGAGTATTTCCTGAGTGCATGAAGCAGGAGTAACCCCTGTGCATTGCCAGATGTGACCCAAAAAACAGTAAAGTAAAGAAAAAAAAGTTACTCAAGTAGAATTATAATCATGCATTACTTAACCCTATTTGGTTGGTTGGGGCCACATATACAGTGGTGGTCCCCATTATGTCGTACAATAGAGCTCTGCTGTATCCTGGGCTGCTTGGCCTGGGTGTATGTAATTGTACTCTCTGGCATTAGTTTTCAATGGCAAGTCGATGTGAACCAGTGCTGGTCCACAGAAATTTCCTGCTGATCCATGGAAAACTTATTGCCGCTTAACATGGTGGTTTTCAATCGTTTTTCTATGGCAGTTGTCAGTCTGAAGATGTAAAAAGATAGAAAACCATTGTTTTATGACATTCAGAAACAATAGAAGCACTTAACCTGTGTTTCTCAGAATATATACCCTTTTTTTTTTTAAATTTTGAGAACACACCTTGCCTTGTGGTCCAAAGTTCTGGCTCTGCAGTCAGGAATTACTCCTGGCAGTGCTTGAGGACCATATGGGATGCCAGAGATAAAATACGGGTCTTGCAAGGCAATCACCCTACCCACTGTACTGTCAACTCTGGCCCCAGAATATACAACATTTTTAAATGACATGTGACTCTATATTTAAAGGATCAGTACATCTCAAAAGCCAACACTGAATGAGAAAGAGCAGAAGGATGTACTTATAGTAATACAGTGTCTTATAAAGTTTCAAACCTGTAAGATTATTCAGCATACATACAAATGAGGATAAAAATGAGCAAAATAAGGCTAGAGAGAGAGTACTGGGAGCAAGGTGTTTGTCTTGCACATGGTTGTACCCAGTTCGATCCCTGGCTCCACATATGGTCCCACAAGCACCTCTAGGAACGATCCCTGAGCACAGAGCCAAGTATAAGCCCTGAGTCAGATGTGACCTCCAAACAAACAAACAAAAAAATAAGCCAAATAGAAGTGGTCACAGACAAGCATATGAGGAGTACCAGAAAGAGGAGTGAAACACCGAAGGCCACAACAATTTGTTGTGGTTCATTTCTTAAACCCACCAGCAGCAGAGGGGCCTGAAGAAATAGAACAAGGGTTAAGGCACCTACCTTGCTTGTGGCAACCTTGGTTCAAACCCAGTACTACTTGGTCTGATGAGCATCTCTGGGAGGCCTGGGTAATCCTCAGCACTGCAAGGCCTGAGCAGGACTGTATTATCCATACTTACCTGTACCAGGTGAGCCAGGCCAGTACAGTTCATCTGACGCCTTCTCACGTTCCTGCCCTGCCACCTCTCACACAGCCACTCGCCCATGCAGACTGCACTGCCCGGAGGACAGCTGGCCACTCACTCACTGTCTGGGCAAGCCAAGACTAGGTGTTTCCCTGAGAATGGCCCTGTCCAGGCCAGATTCTGTGTCCGGCTGTTGAGGCTTGGAGCTTGCCCTTCCTCCTTCCCTACCACACAGCCTCCAGCAACATACTCCCTCTGACAGTAGTGTCTTTCTGGGCACAGTTTTGAGCAAAACAGGGACTTTTTTTTTTTAATTTGGGTGCCATACCCGGCAGTGCTCAGGCTTTACCCCTGGCTCGTTGTGCAGGAATCACTCCTGGCTGGGCTTGGGGGACCATATAGGGTGCTGGGAATTGAACCTGGATTGGCTCTATACAGAGCAAGTGCCCTACCCCCTTAACTATAGCTCCAACCCCAAAAGGGAAGAATTTTATTTTATTTATTTTTGCAATTTTTATACATTTTATTTTCATAAAGTAGTTTCACAGTAGTTCATTACAGATAATATACAAACACCCACCCCACCAGCGAGCGTCTTCCCACCACAATAAGAGGGAAGTGTGTGAAGGTTGTTTTATTTTATTCTGGGGACATTTAAGCCCATATATGAGAGGATACAAGGAAGTATGTTAAAACCAAACAAATGTGTGATACTTTAGGCTCATCAGTGGGCTAGTATAAAAGGTTGCAAAGCCATGAATGCGACTGCGTGCTCCAGGAAATTCTGCATTGCTCTCTTCCGGGAGCTTTATTTTATAGTCTCTGGATCTTGACGAGATTACATGGCGCTGGGGGTGGCGGGGCGGGGGGCGGGGGTTAGGAGGGAGTTTGTTTTTGTGACTATCAAGCTACTGGAAAACTGGGGATCTGGGTGGAGGAGGCCCAGTCCCGATCCAAGAAGGCTTGGACATCTCAGCCACGGGTCCCGCATACCTGGGTTCCTCTGCTGGTTCCTTCATGGGTGAGGCTCGTCTGAGCGTGTGAAAGTGGCTTTGAGCATGGCTGTGGCTGGGTTCTGGAGGTTTTCAGGGGAAGAATTTTAAAGGAAAAACATCTCAGGTTCCTGAGAATCCTTCTCCTAAGGATGAGGGAGGAATAGCAGGTGAGGAGAGGAGGCAGAACCGGACCTTGTTTGTACCATGGCCAGCACCACCCCATTCTGGAGCCAGGTGAGCTATGGGCGCACTTTCCAACCAGTACAGAGAGGAGGAGAAGGCTCATGTCTAGGAGTCCACAACTTGCTTGGTTCACTGGAGCTGTTTCCCTCGGCTCTTTCCTTGGTAAGCTGTGGAAGCCACAAAGGCCAGTGAAATCAACTTAAAAGTTGACATGATGCCAGGGCCAGAGCAGGTACAGCAGGTGGGGCACTGCACATGGCAAGTATGTAAAACCTACCCCAGAAAGGCTGTTTTAGGAACCAGAGAGATAGGACAGTGGGTAAAGCACTTGCCTTGCACGCGGGCTGACCCTGGTTCTATCCCCAGCACTACATTTGGTCCCTGAGGAGCACTCGGAGTGTTCCCTGAGTATCACAAGGTGTGACTTCCAAAGAAAACAAACAGTAAAAGAGCTTTTTGTCAGAATTATGATGGATTCATGGTGGCACAGAATTCATGCAAATTCTGTGCAAAAGATAATTAATCTTCTCTGCTCCTCAAAGGGATTTGAACAAATTTATAAATTTTATAAATAAAAAATAACATAATAAAACACATTATTTCTCAGCATGGACTTCTTTCAGTTTGTATTTTGCCCTCTGGGCAAGACCAAGTAGTGCTCAGGATTTACTCCTGGTTCTTCACTCCGGGGACTGGGATTAGCTCCATGCAAATCCTGTATTATCTTTCTAACCCTCCACACTCTGTATTATCTCTCCAGCCCCAGTGTAAACATTTTTTGACTGAAGCAGCTTTCTCTGAGTCCCATCTCAGTACTTGTGCACATCCTTTTTTTTCTTTTTCCTTTTTCCTCTTTTCCAGAACCCTCTGCCACTTTTGTCAACCAAGGTTTTGAAATACAGTTTATTTTGTATTTATGCACCAAAAATTTACAGTTTAATTTTATGAACATTAAACAAAAGAACAGTGACTGTCTCCATTCCCGCAACACACCATGGAGCATACAGAGGCAGCAAGGAGTTCAGTTAGGTACCAGCTTTGCAACATTGGGGTAAAATACAAAGCCCAGAAAAACACTATTAAATGCCTCATCATTTGTGAAAGGCTAGTATTGTAAGGAGAATAGAGTGTGATCAGGACCAGCTGCAGATAGCTGTCTGCATCAAGTCACCGCAGAATAGGTCTTAGCTGATCTCTTGGCTGGCAGCTATGATCTTTGTGAGCAGGTGTCTTCTAGGGCTTCTTTGTATTTAGTGTGAGAGACTCATGCTTGAGTGTGTGTGTGCGCGCGCACATGTGTGCATGCGTTTATGCATGCACAAACAGATTTATTCCATTTTTCTTGTAGCGCCCTAATTTTTTAGGACTCTCTGTAGAATTTCCCAGAAACTTGATGCTAATAGAACTTTGCTCTGGAGACCCTCAATTAAAGCTTGATGCTGATGGGGCCTGGTGCTCAGACAGATTCTCAAAAGAGTCAATTAGGGGCTGGAATGCTAGTTACAGCAGGTAGGGCATTTGCTATGCATGTAGCTGGCACGGGTTCAGTCCCCAGCATCCCATACGGTCCCCTGAGCACCAGGAATGATTCTTGAGGGCAGAATCAGGAGTAATCCCTGAGCATTGTTAGGTGTGACCCCAAAAAAAAAGTCCGTTAGCTTTGCTTTGCATTCTGCAGCCAGTGTAGCATTTTTTAGAGTTTGGTCTGTGTGCTGCTAGGACTTGACAAGAGGTTTCCTTTTCTTTTCTTTCTTTCATTCTTTTTTATTTTTTTTAGTTTTTATTTTGGTGGGGGTGTTGCTTCCAGTGGTGCTCCAGGCATTTGAGTGATCTCCCCTGCCCAATCACCAAGGCCTTTCTTTTCTACCACATTCCTAGCCCCATGGCCCAGGCTTGCTAACTAACAACTTCTGTCTGCAAGGCTTGGTACAAGGGGGATGTGCCTGTACCAAGTTTTACATGGCTCCTTGGGCCCCTGAAAGTCTGAGAACCCATAGATGAGACTTAGTCTTTCTCCTTTGTCTATTCTGCAGTGAGAAACTAGGGAAGCCGCATGGTTGTGTCTTTTTATATTTGGGAATTAGTGTATGTTCTTCATTGAACAAAAAAAAAAGTCTTTAAAATGAAGTCGAGGGCTGATAGATAGCTCACTGGGCTGGACCACATACTTTGTACGCAGAAGGTCTAGGGTCAATCACCAGCATCACTTGGTCCCCTGAGCACTTCTGGAAGCAATCTCTAAGCACAGAGCTGGAACCGTCCCTGCTAGAGCACCACCAGGTGTGGCCCAAAGACCAAGTAAAAAGAAAAGAAAAAGAGAAGGAGAAGAAGAAATCGAAATTGAGAACTTTTATTTTAACTACAACAGAGTTAGAATCATTTAATAGATAAAACGGGAGGGGGGCGCAAACATAAAAGCTTGGGTAAATGAAATGAAGAAAGCTATAGGTTCTGAGGCCAGAGAAAGAACACAGCAAGAAGGGTGCTTGGCTTGCATGCAGCTGAGCCTGGTTCAATCTTCAGCATCCCATATGCTGCCAGGGGTGAGCCCTGAGTTCAGAGCCAGCAGGAACCCCTGGGCACTGTCAGGTGTTGTTAAAATAATAATAATAATAATAATAATAATAATTTGGATGAGAAAGCTATGCGTTCTGGGGAGAGTTCCAGGGCAATGCTGTATGTGGGGAGGAGCCAATTATCACCAGACCAGAAGAAAGTGTAACTCTAATAAGCTTGTATCTGAGTTTTCTTAGGAAGTGGAATTTGGAGATTGAATGTGGAACATGGGTTTTTGTGTGACAAGAACTTTGGAGGGGAGAGGCACGGTGGCCAGTAGCACAGTACATTCTGAATCCTATCCTTCAGAGTTGACATCCTGGTCCTGCCTCTGAATGGTGCGACTTTAGGAGAGTTACTGAACCCCTCTGTGCCGCTTCCTAATCTGTATAATAGGGATAATAGTACCTGCCTCCTAGGATTAGTACAAAGATTCAATAAGTTGGTAATATAAAGGAATAAAACAGAGCCAGATACATAGCAAGTGACCTTTTTCAGTTCTGCTGCTGCTGCTGTAGCTGGCTGAATGCCCATGACACTGCAGTCAGACAGGGGACTCTAGGCTGGTCTTTGGCCAGTCTCTCTGTAGATAGACTCCAAGTAGGATGCCATAGAATCTTTTTTGGCTGGGGGAGGGAGGGGCTTGCCACATCCGGCGGTGCTCAGGACTCACTCCTGGCTCTGTGCTCAAGGACTCCTGGCATGGCTCAGAGGACCATATGGGATGCTGGGGATTAAACCCAGATTGCCTTTGTACAAGGCAGATGCCTTATCTGCTGTACTATCTATCCAGCTCCAGGCTGCCATAGAATTTGTGTTCTAAATCAGGATACTTTGCCGAGAGAAAGGAGACCCTTTTATTATTTATGTTTCTGGGTTGACAAGCAAATACCAGACTGTCTGACAAACTGGTCCTCAGTGGTATCTTTGTCTAGAAAAAGCTCACTAGAAGTTTATATATGTCCGCCACTCAGTAAGGACGGGAGCTTCTGTTGGGGCTTCTGATGTCTTTTTGCCGCAGCCCTGAGTAGAAACTTGTGGTCCTCTTTTGAACTGGTGAGGAAATGAGACAGAGAGAGGCTCGGGGACTTATCCACAGCAGCCTCACGTTGGAGCGAGCCAGGTACCCAAACTTGGCTCTTGCCCACACCGGTCTTCCCAGTGCGTGCCAGGCAGTGGCAAGAATGTGAATCCCTTTTCTTTTTAATTAAAAAAAAATTTTTTTTTTGCTTTTTGGGTCACACCCAGTGATGCACAGGGGGTTACTCCTGGCTCTGCACTCAGAAATTACTCCTGATGGTGCTCAGGGGACCATATGGGATGCTGGGAATTGAACTCGGGTTGGCCACGTGCAAGGCAAACACCCTATCGACTGTGCTATCGCTCCAGCCCCTGAACCCCTTTTCAAAGGCAGTTGAGAACCAGCCTGGCCCTGCTCTTGGCGCAGGCACTGCCTAGCACAGGTTGTGTGGGAACACCAGAGAGTGCCCGTGACCCTGCCCCCCACGTCCACTGGAGCTGACACTTCACAGCAGCACTGAGGGTATCAAGGAGCTGCGGACATGAACATTAAATGCCAAGCTGGTGCCAAGTGCATTTCATCAGGTCGCTGCAGCCAGTTCTGGGGCCTCTCAGAGGCTTATGGACGAGTGGCAGCTGGTGAAAGTGGATCCCCCGCCTGACAGCCGCCTGAACTTGACACCTCTGTGGCTGGCGTCACACCAGACCCACAGCCGGAAAGGACAGCTGAGGGCAATGGTCTGAGGGAACCCTCTTGAAAAAGAAACAGAACCCAAATAAGGGTGTCATCCACCATAGCTTCAGCTTTTCAGATCTCTGGGAGTCGCCCTTTTGTTTTGTTTGGGGGTCACATGTGGCAGTGCTCAGGGGTTACTCCTAGCTCTGCACTTTGGAATTACTCCTGGCAGTGCTCAGGGGACTGTATGGAGTGCCGGGAATTGAACCTGGGTCGACCATGTGCAGAGTATGCCCTACCCTCTGTTCTATTCCTCTGACCCACATGTGGCCCTTTCATCACGGAAGAAGATGAGCTTGACACAGGGAATAGTGGTGGTGGTGAATTTGAAAGACGGGTTTGAAAACGCTAAAAAGGACAAGGCAGCCTCTGCACACCTGGAAGGACTCCGGCAGCCATGGGGAAAATGTGTTTTCATAAAATCAGAAGGAAATATGAGGATAAGAATGTTCTCTTCAAACCAGTCTGTCAGGGTGTTGATCATTATTAGGACACAGCGATAGTGACGTGATCATTATCTTCTTCTCTGTGAAAAACATTCCAGATGTTCACATGTTTTCCACGACCAGAAATTAGACAAGAAAGAATACTTCCTGTTGATGGTCCTAGAGTGTTTCTCCAAATGCCTGTGTTTCTCCAAAGCTGTATCAGCTTCTTTGAGGCACGCTATAATATTGTGCTTCAAAGTTTAAAGAGTTAAAAACAAACAAAGAATATGCTAACATAAACAAACAAATGCTTTGAGTCTGGAGTTGTCTTGCTAGAGTGTTAGGAACTGCAGGAAGGGTTGGTAGAAATGAGGACCAGGATTCCTTCCATCTTTTTTAGAGAGAGAACACCTAAAAGGAATGTATGCTATTAAAATTTTGATAGAAAAAGTGCTCACATTGGGGCTAGAGAAGAGAGATAATATACAGATAGGGTGTTTGCCTTGCACGTAGTTGACGTGGCTTTGATTCGCAGCACATTGTATGATCCTCTGAGCCCTGCCAAGAGTGATCCCTGAGTGCAGAACCAGGAGTAAGCTTCAAGCAAAGCCCAGCATAGACAACCTCAAAAAAGAAAAAAAGTGCTCACCATGTGTTCAAACAGTGATTTATAGCACTAACTAGTGTCATTGGTCTCTCAACCTAAAATGGAAAAAAAAAACCCTGGAACTCATACATCCTATTCCTCATTCTGCCTTGGTTTCTCCATCTATAAGATAAGAATACAAATTTTCCCACCAGATGATACTGGAAAACATTAGACAGTCATTGTAGAAGGTTGCAAAGATAAATAATCAACTATGGAAATACCATGTCTTTGGGGCCAGAGACTAGTACTTGCCTTGCACACAACTGATGCTGGTTGGATCCCTGCATTTGGTCTCCTGAGCAATGCCAGGAGTGATCCCTGAGTGCAGAGCCAGGAGTATGCCTTGAGCCCTGCCCAAAAAGCAAATAAATACAGTAAGTGTTTAAAAAATAAATACCATGTCTTCTGCACTATAAAGCTGGCCCTCAGAGGCCCAGCTGAAGACTTAAGTTGGAAACTTTTCAGAAATTCAGTCTTCCTGGTCAATACTTCATTTCTTTTTAAAAACTTAAATGCACCCTGCATTACATTATTCAGAGTTGTTACTGATATGGACAAAAACTGGATAGCTGAAGGGAATTTATTGGAAAGCCCATGGAACCTCTCCCACAATTGAAGGAACTTCCTGGCAGTCTTCCCTCCCCCCCGCTTTTTTTTGGGGGGGGGATTTTTTGGTCACACCCAGTGATTATCAGGGGTTACTCTTGGCGGTGCTTGGGGGACCATCTGGGATGCTAGGGACCGAGCCCGGGTCGACTGTGTGCAAGGCAAACACCCTACCTGATGTACCATCGCTTAGACCCCTTCCAGGCAGTCTTGACCTGGAAGTATGTGCACCTTCTCCAGGGAATCCCGTGTGTCCTGCTCAGCTCTAGAGCCCAGAATTCGGTCTCTTGGAGACAGAATCTGATTGGCCCAGCAAGGTCTGGGACCAGAAGGGGAAGAGTCTGGACTAACCTGGCCACTGGGGACCGAAACTGTGTGTCGATCTATCACCCCCACCACCGAATAGAGCTGTCTGCAGCCTCCTCTGCAGCCACTCTGCCAGTTTATATAGATTCTTACCTCTCTGACTGCAAAACAACCATTTGAAGGTCAAGGGACTCCTATGGGAAGACAGACCCAAGGACTGACTTGAGAAAGCCCAGCTGACTAGAATAAATAATGCCCCTGAATCTGGCCAGAACCAATTCAGGCTCTCAGATTTGTGTTTGGAGAAGCCATGATGAGTGTTAGAGAGAAAGAACAGAACAAGAAATGAGCAGATAAATACCTGTCAAAATACCTGTCAAATACCTATCTGCTGGGAGCCCAGAGAGTATTTTTGTCCCATGGGTTTTTAGTCTCTGGGGTTGGTTCTGGTGGTACCCAGGGAACCAGTCAGTGCCATGTACAGCCCGCGCTCAGCCCCTTGAGGTAACTCCCCAGGGCTGTACATCTCGAGTTTGACTTGATTCCTTGGATCCTTTCACAGACAACTTACAGAAAGTGTTAGTGGCCACCCTGAGAAAGGAGGTGTCCCAGGCCCTCAAACATAAACCCTTTTTTTTCCTTTTTTGGCCACACCCGGCATTGAACAGGGGTTACTCCTGGTGGGACTTGGTGGCGACCATATTGGATGTTGGGAATCCAACCCGGGTCGGTCACATGCAAGACAAACACCCTACCTGCTTTGCTATCTCTCCAGCCCCTAAACATGAACCCTTTTGAGGTGATCTCCTTTCCCTTCAGGCACCGTTCTGGGGGCACCTCCTCCTCCACCCAGTAGTAGGGAGGGAAAGCAGAGCTTAAACTAGTTTGAGAGATTGGGAATGAGAGGAGAAATTTCTTCCTGGTGAGTGGCCAGTCAGAGTCCAAAGGGGAAAGACCCATAGGGGGAGATTGAGTAACCAGAGAAAAGGCCTGACATGCAAGGCTGGGCTGCAGTCTGGAGTGCAAAACCTGTCCAGCCTCGAGGAGAACCAGGCCAGGGACATGAGGCCTCTAGCATTAGGCTGACTATGTACCTGGAGCCAGGCAGTCCGGTAGGAAGTGACTGACGCCAGCTAGGCTGGGGCTTGTGCCCTTGACAAGAGAGCTAGGTGTGTGCCGGCCCGGCTTCTACCCATCCTTCTCGTGATGGTGTGGGCTTGTGCAGCACTTGGCTGAACCCTGGTGAGGGCCACACGTAGAGCCGAGCTTGGACACTCTGTCTCCTCACCAAGCCGGGAGCTCTTGAAGCAACAGGGACATGGTGGGAGCTCTTGAAGCAACAGGGACATAGCCTCTGGACCTGGTGCCTACTGAGCCTCAGATGCAAGGACTTTGGTTCCTTTGCTTGGGCCATTTGGCCTCAGAATCCAGAATTGCTGATCCCCCTCAGACCCGAGTGATACGCCTCTCTCTACTGATGGCAAGATAGGAGTTTGGAAATATAGTACTGAAGCAATAGTACAGTGGGAAGAGCATTTGCCTTGCACGTGGCCAACCTGTGTTCAATCCTCAGTATCCCAGAGGGTTCCATAAGTGCCAGAATTAGACTCTGAGCGCCACTGGCTCTCCCCACACACAGAAAATAGTATGTCTTGGAGCCAGAACAATTATATAGCAGGTATATAGTTTGCTTTGCATGTGGCTGACTCAGGTTTAACCCCCAGCATCCCATATGGTCCCCCAAGCAACAACAGGAATGATTCCTGCACACAGAGCCATGAGTAGCCCCTGAACACTGCAAGGTGTGGTCCCCAAACCAAAACAAAACTCAAAAGACGTATGTCTCCTTCAGAGTAAAGAAATTAAATATGGGGATACCTGTGATACCACTACAGTAGAGATATCCTGGAGAGGGGGTTAGGAAGGATTGGTTGCTGGCCAGCCGCGTCTTTCAGGATTGGAAGGAACGTTCTCTAGGAACAATTTCTCACTGAGACTGTGATAGACACTCATGTGGGCGTTTGTCCCATACCAGGCACAGGGCACAGTGGCATGGCACAGCCTATAGCACAGTGCTGAGAAAAGAGTGGGCTCAGGGAGAGAAGACTGAGGCTGGACTAGGGGAGGAGGTGTCCCAGAAAGAACAGCAGGGGTCTGCTGCCCCTCTCTGGAACCAAGATCTTCTTATCTCAGCAGAGGCTCTGGGCTCCTCCCCAGCCCATAATTCAGAATAAGGGGGCCAAGAGTTGCCATGCAAATCTTGATGACCCTCTGAGCGACTTGAGTTGGGCAGTATAAGCCCAACCTTTGGGCAGTGTCTGCCCAATCCACCATGTTGTCCTTCCCCTCCATCCCACCCCCCTTGGTTTTTGGGCCACAGGTGGCAGTGCTCAAGGCTTCCCCCTGGCTCTGTGCTCAGGGATCACCCAGGTGGTGCTTGGGGAACCATAACGTGGTGCTGGGCATTGAGCCCAGGTTGACTGTGTGTAAGGCCAGCACCCCTATCCACTGTACTATCTCTCCTGTCATGTTCACAGTATGGATAATACATTCATCTCTCCTCTTCCCCTCTGAGCAGATGCAGGAGCTGGAACAAAGGCTGCTGGAAGCAGAGCAGAGAGCTGAGAATGCAGAGACCCAGGTAATTGGGGGTTGGGGGAGAGGCCTAGAGGGAGTGTGCAGGGACAGGAGAAGGGGAGTAGCCACTAGCCCTTCCTGGAGACACACTCATCACATTGATGAGCTCCTTGCAGAGACGAGAAGAATCTGCAGTCATACCATAGTCCTCTGAGCTTGCTGTAGGTATGAAGGAGAGTGGCTGTGGATTGGGGCCCTGAGTGGGTGAGTGCTAAGAAACATGTAGTAAGAAACGACACCTGACATCTCAGTGGTTGATCACTTTTTGTTTTCACTGAGGTAGTCTGATGCACACACGATTAGGGACCCTGGCAGCTGCCCCTCTCTAGTGGTACCATCTGGAATATCAGCCTCTTTGCTGTGACAGGGGAAGAGCTTATGTGCCTTTTACGTGCTTTAGCCCAGAACTTTCATGTCTTCCCACTCAGCTTCATTGGCTGAAGTGAATTCCAGGGCCTTCTAGCTGCAAGAAGATTGGGGACAAGGGGGCTGCTCATGGTCATTCATAGAGCAGCAAAGATCACTGCCATGGGGAGGCTGGAACAGTTCCTCTCCAGGACTGTCCCAGCTCACCCCTGCGGGCCCCCCCCCCAGTGTGGGATAGCCCAGTGCCTGGTTCTGCCTTCCTTGTCACTTCCTCCTCTGCCCCAAGTGAAAGCCTTAAGAAGTAGTCTGGTCACTGAACTTGGGCCGTCATCATGGTAAAGCCAGTAGGGCTCTTGCTTGGCTCACGGCCAATCCGGGTTCGATTCCCAGCATCCTATATGGTCCCCCGAGCACCACCAGGAGTAATTCCTGAGTGCAGAGTCAGGAATAACCCCTGAGCACTGCCACATGTGGCCCAAAAAACAAAAAATCAAAAATGAACAAAAAGAAGTGGGGTCACTGAATTAACTGACCGCCCCAGATTAGGACTTTGTTGAGAGTCACAGACCTGGGCATTGGGGAGCGTCTATATCCATGTCACACACATGTCTTGTTTCTCGGTCTCCTGAGCTGATGGGTATTTTTCAGATGGGTGAGATGGAGGAGAAGGCAAAACTGTTCAACCTGAAGAACGTGGACTCAGCAGGCAGCCTGCACCGGAAGTACCAGGACTTGCTTAAAGCCCTGCAGGGCAAAGATGAGCTCATCCGCCAGCTGCAGGCACAGCTAGAGAAGCAGGTAGGGACCAAACTCTAAGTGGGCTGCCAATGCCCGCTCAGCTGCAACTCCAGTTGTCACCAATTTCGGGCATGGTGCCACTCTACTAGAACCCTGCCAGCATGTGCAAACACTCCATCCTCCGGAGGCTGTCCACATGTCTCCATGTGATGTTCTTGCTAGGTTTTCCCTCTCACTGTACCACTTGAATCTCAAACGAGTACCACAGGAGCCAAGTCAGGTAGACAGTAGGGAAGGGGCCTTGAAGATGAGCAGTCTGGTTTTGAACCCCATCTCTAGCAGCTACTGCTGTGCCTGTGGGCATAATTTCAGCCCAGATCCCTTTTTTTTTTATTCTACAGAAAATTTATTTCTTTTATAGAAAACAAATTGGCACAAGCTTTTCATTGATTTCATTACAATTGTGTCTATTTGCTTACAGAATTGAAAACTATAGAATCTTGGACTTTCAATAAATATTAATTGAGATTTTTTTATACCTACTCATGTCTAAAAGTAAAGGAAAGTAAAGGCCCTCCCGTTGATCATCGATTTGCTCGAGTGGGCCCAGTAACGTCTCCTTTACTCATTTCTAGACAATAAAAACTTAGTATTTGTAAAGCTATCATTATCAAGTAGCACTTTATTGTCAATTTGTTTTAGACCACATATAGCTAGTAAAAAGACATGACTCTGAGGATAGAATAGTTTATTAATATATTGTTAGTAAATGCTGATGACCAAATAGAGAATGAATTACCTGTTGCAAACAGAATAGATCACTGTTACAAATGGAATGGATTTATGATAAATACAGAAAGCGATCTACTTAATTAATGTTCAGTCCAGATTATTATTCTGTAAAAGCACCTGTAAGGGCCAGAGCAATAGTACAGCAGGTAGGGTGCTTGCTTTATACATGGTCGACCCAAGTTCTATCCCTGGCATCCTATAGGGTCCCCTGAGCCCACCAGGAGTGATCTCTGAGTGCAGAGCCCATAGTAACCCCTGAACACCACTGGGTGTGGCCCAAAATAACCCCCCCTCCCAAAAAAAAGTTTGTTAAGATTCCATCTCAGCGGACTGTGGGTTATGATTAGCAACTCAGCTAGTCTCTGCTTAGAGTCAGACTTGGGTCTGTGTGAGTGAAGGAGAGCTTTTCCTTCTCTGTCCTGTCCTTCTTCCCTGACTGCCTTTGCACACGCATGTGGTATGTCCCACACATCTGTCACATCAGAGCAGCATGAAACAGGACAGTGTGCTGGTTGGCCAAAGTTTCCACAGTGAACTTGCACAGACCAAAGTTGTCCCTTCCTCTGAACAGCTGAGCACCACTCCTGAACCCCCGAGAGCCCAGATGAGGCCACGGTCTATCCTTGCAGCTGTGTTCGCTCCTTTGCTGAGGGGGCTCTTGGAGCATTTGTCCCCACCCTGCTCCTCAATTTCCTCTGTATAGTCTCTTCCGCCTCTCACTAACTTTATCCCGTTTCTGTCCCTTCCTACTGGCCTTACATACCCACTATTTCCTTGTTGCCAAGAGCTCTGTTACTCCCAACAGATGCCTCCCAGTGTGGTCGGAGGTCCTGAGTTTCCTATTGTACCTTCTCCGTGGAGGCCCACATTGCCCTCGGTAGTGTCTTTAATATTCTCATGGGCAAACTGGGCATCACTTCAGCATTCTCTGACCTTTCCCTGGTAGGGTGTGTCCTGGTTTGTTGTGGGACACCGAGTGCTGCCTCAAAGTGGTGATAATCTAGAAGTTTTGACTGAGAGACTCTCTAATAAACTCCCCATTGATTTTTAGAGATATTTTCTCTCTCTTGCATGATTAAAAATGCAACTGTTCTGGGGAATTGATGTGCAAAATGTTTTTTGCTAAACTTTGGTCAGAAAAACATTATTGTACTAATTGGAATTAATTATATGACTGTCATTATAAATGACAGTAATTGTCATTATATTATTAAAAGGACATTAGTAATCACATATACGAAAACATTGCAGATATTGTCAGTACACAAAGGTCCAAATGGGAAAAACATGTTTTTCTAAGTCAGTGGAGCTGGGGTTAGTCCCAACTGTGCCCTTTTTTAAAGGAGATGCTGCAGACCCAGAGGATTATATTTCTAGTCCAGTGTCTCCTAGCAGGTAAGTTTCAAAGACAGGTTTAAAGGTTTGCTGCTGCTCTTCTTTGAATACAAATATTGCTTTTGAAGGATGACTATTAAAAGCCATGTTTCACTGAAGGCATGAGGAAAACTTTATCCTTCGTCCCATCATGGGGTGAAGATTCAGAAATTAAGTCTATACTTCTAGTCTTCACAGACAAGATGGAAGAGTAATGGTAGAATAAAATCTGTGTATTGTTAAAAGGGTATGCAAAAGCTCCTAGTCTCATCATTTAACCTGGAAGATATTGTTTGATATAACCTGTTAACAGATAATCATCTCCATATTTATTTTAAAAGCCAGTAGTGCTTTTTCCATCTTTAAAAGAATCCCCTTGCCTCTCCCATACTGTTGTTGATGTTCTTGTAGTGACTGGGACTTGCATTCATTGCAGACTGTGTTAGTCACACATTTTCGCTCTATTTGTTTAGAGGCCTTGCACCTTGGAGGCCTTTTTCTCCATGACTTATGAGAATATCCTCATAAGAAGTAAAGTTCTATCTGATGTCTCATTCTCATATGAAGATTTCACTTCATAAAAAGGCCAAGATACATCTTACAGAGAGCATTCTGCAAAGAAGGCACTAGGTCTAACATAGCTGCCTTCATTCAAGTGTACAGAAATCTTACTGAGAATTCTTCCTAGTTCTATGCATATCAATGCAGTCTTCAGAGCTCTATTTCAGCAAAATCCTGGAGCTCCATACATCCTTTAAATCTCTAGTGGTGATAACAAAGACTCTCTCCCCAAATTCCCAAGCATTTAAAAATAGTAAAATGCTAGTCAAGGAGGGCTCTCTGCCTGTATACTTTCTGCATGTTTGTAGGACACATTATTTTTTCAACTGTGGAATATAAAAATGGAAGCTTAAAGGGATCAGGGCTTTGGCCTGAACTCAAGTAGTAGAGCACTTGCTTTGCATGTGTAAGGTCCTGAGTTCGAGCCCCATCTCTTTGTGCCCTCCTCCCCTCAACACCTCCAAGCAGAACTTCCTCAATAAAAAGCACAAAGATAAACAAAAACTTAAATAGTGAAAGGCAAAAAGATCCATTCCCTTTATTTATATCCTGATTTTTTAAAAAAAACTTTCTTGATGTAAGAAAGTTTGAGTGAATTAAGCAATGCTTAAAGCAAAAAAGACTAAATACAAATTTCAAATTTTAAATATCAAATTGTAAAGTCTAGCTTCTAGCAAGCAAAGAGCTGTACATGAAATTCAAACATATAGTTTCACAAGTTTGAAGAGCTCATTTAAAGCATGGAAGTCTTTGAAAAAATCTTCTAGGGTGTCAGCATGTGTGGTCTTCTAAAAAAAAAAAAAGCAGGTTAAATGTGCTGTGTTGTGGTAAACACATCCATCCGTAGGTATTTCTCCATAGTCAGACATTTTTCTAATGTTGTTGAACATCTTTGTGAAAATTCCTCTGGGGTGAGACAGTGTGGAAATTTTCATTGCGTTTCTATTTTTTTCTTTCAGTTCCTGTTCCTTAAGTATATTGCTGTACCTCCCACCCCCACCACCCCTCATATATCACACTCTTTATGGAAGTTGATATGGAAGAAGTTTATTTTCAAGTGGATAGCTATTCACTGCACCGAAAGATTGATTTCAGAGTAGTCTCAGTAATTAGGTGTTTGGTCGAAAGGGTTTCAAAACCTCTAGACGCTAGTGGGGGGTACATAATAAGGTCATAACCCCCCTCTTGCCCACTACATCTGTCCCCAGTGTGATAAAGGAAGCTGCCTCTCTCTCCTCTTCCCTATCAGTCTGGATGTGCCTTTATGTGCAGAGCTTGCTCTCTGCATACCCCCATCCTCTTACTGTTGTTGGAGGATTCTCCTTGGTGCACCATATTTAACAGTCAGGGCTATCCCCTGCTATCCCCTCCCCATCTTATTCCTCCAGTTTCCAGGACCTCATCACTGTGGAGTACAGTAATAAATAAGTTAGGGAGTAGGTGGAAAGTGGAGCTGTAGGTGATAAAGTGAAGTGACAGGGTCCCCCACAGGTGAGGGTCCAGCTTTGTCCAGTGGATGAGAGGGCATATATGGTTTTCACTGTACAGTATTTCAAAAACAATGACAAAGATCCAAGTGATGGGTCAAATAAATAGTACATCAGGTAAGGCAATTATCCAGCTCCACTACGAGTGATCTCTGAGTATAAAGGCAAGAGTGAGTCCAAGCACAGCCAGAGGTGACCCAAAATCAGCACCAAAAATGGTCTTAATACAGCTCATGGTAGATCTCTGTCAACTCAGTGTTCTTTCAGCTTACAGTGAGCCCTGGGTTATTTGGGCACTGGAAGGAAATAACCAGTTATATGGGAGGAATACACACCTCACTTTTCTCTCTTCTCTTTCCCTTGGATTGCTTTAAAGGAAATGCTGTGATTAAGTGCTAATTTGGCTTTGCTTATTTATTTAATGTACTGGAAACACATGTTTGAAAAAAAAGTAAAAAGCTTAGAGGTTATAAAATAACCAGTAACATTTATTTCCCCATCCCTAATCTTTTACTTCCCACTTCTCATTTTGAATGTTTCTTATGTATGGAAGTACACCTTTCCATTTTCATTTTGTTTATTTAGCCAACCTTTTATTGGTGGACCTTAGGTTACTTCTAGTTCTGAGTATTTTGCTTTCTGTTGCTTTATCAGGTAATGTTGCAACAAACCATGCTAAGCAACTAGGTCAAAGGTGTATACATTTAAAATAGTGACAGGGGCCAAGAATGTATCGAAACCACAGATTATATGGCCCTGCGTTCAATCTCTGGTACCGCAAAAAAAATAAATAAGATGTTGACAGGTATGATGAAATTTCTGTCTAAAAAAAAAAAAAAAAACCTTGCCATGACAGGGCCAAGATGGCTGAATCAGGAAACTTGTGTTTATCTCCTCCCGCAATCAACAACTTAATGCCAACATTTAGATTGATATATCCAGACACAGACCTTGGAGCCCTGAGGGGCAAAGCTTCTCCAGTGGGGACAGAGACAGAAAGACTCTTGCCAAGAAAGCAACCCCACCGTGGAGCAACCAGTTACAATCTGTGAGAGATCTATGAGAATGGAACTTTCCCCTGGAGAGCAGGGTGGGGGCACTGAATACCGAGCTGCACAATTCTGCAGCCCTCTACTTTGAGCACTGGAATGAGAAGCAAGAGTATCGTGCAGTATAAGCAAGGGTGGGTGTCATTGGCAGGCTCATCTTGGTGACCTGTCTCCTGCACAGCTGAGGGCAGAGCTCATGGGGCCATTTTGGATCTTATTCTCCATAGCAACAGACCCGAAAGGCAAATTCCTGAGAGCTCCACCCACCCCCTAGCAAATAGCTCCGCTAGCTAGGGGCTGGGAGATAATATCAAGATCCTTCACTTTTAGCAAGCAAACAGACTCCTCTTTAACCTGTCCTTGCCTGGGTTCCCTGGTCACCACCCAGATCTGCATGCTCGAGTGACAGCAGGAACTGGTGATCTTGATGGTCTCATGCTTGAACTCAGGGACACAGCAGGTCTTTGGGACAGTGAATCCCCATAATTGCCCCAGGCCTGGTGCTCTGGTCAGTGTTAGGTACTGCAGACCACAAACTCCCAGCCATTCCCCAGTCTCTTCTGAGCACCAGCACTAACGAAGAGATGGATCACTGATGATTGAGATAGCAGCTGGAAAGAACACCTAACCTGACGCAGGTTAGCTGCGGATTTCAAAGCAACAGTTCAAATAATGCTTAATGATGCTGGTGGTAATGGGAACTGTGTAAAGAAACTTTAACAAAGACTCAGAAAGTATGAGAGAAGCTTGAGCAAAGTCCAAACAAACATCACAGAGCTAAAGAACATAGTAGCTAAACTTCACCGTAGCACTGTCATCCGTTGTTCATCGATTTACTTGAGCGGGTGCCAGTTTTGTCCATTCGTCTCAGCCCTGAGATTTTAGCAGCTTCTCCTTACTCCTCTTTCCCAATGCTACCAAACTAGAGGCTCTTTCAGGGTCAGGGGAATGAAACCCGTTATTGTTACTGTTTTTGGCATATTGAGTTCGTCACGGGTAACTTTAAGTAGCAAAAATAGTCAAAAACTGAATATTTAAGTTTTTTTTTTTTTGGTGGGGGCTGTGGGGAGGCACACCTGGCAGTGCTCAGAGATTACCCCTGGCAGAACTCGAGGGACAGTATGGGGTGCCAGGCATTGAATCTAGGTCAGCCACATGCAAGGCCATAGCCCACTGTACTATGTCACCGGAATTTGAAGCTAAGTGAAAAACCTCCAGAAAGACCACCAGGGGGATGGGGATATGCCTCAAGTGGTAGAACACATGTCGAGGCCCTGAGTAGCACCAGTACCACATGCCCTGTCCTGCTTTGTCAGTACTACCTGATATAGCCTTGTGGCTACCCCCATCCCCAGCGCTACCAGGAATGGTCCTGAGCCTTCCCCTAAGCACTACCAGATGTCACCCTTATTGGGGGGGGAGGGGGAATGACAGAAAAGAAGAAAAAAAATAAATAAATGATGAAGATAACAAGCTCTGAGACAGCATCTAGAAGTACAGCGTTCACAATTGGGTCATAACTCATAGGGCAGCATCATGCCTGGCTTGTGCAGGGCCCTGGTTTTCTAGCACACATGTTGCCTCCTGAGTGTCCCAGGTGTAGCCCTCATGGCCACCAGCTCTGTAGCCCTCATGGCCAAAAGAACAGAAAGAAGAATAAAATTTGCATAATATTGGTTCCAAAATAAGATGAGAGATGAAAGAAGTAGAATTCTTACTTGAATGAAAAATAGCCGTGGGGCTGGAGAGATGATAACACAGTGGGTAGGGCTTTGGGCTTGCACGCAGCTGACCCGGGTTTGATTCCCAGCATCCCATACGGTTCCCTGAGCACCGCCAGGAGTAACTTCTGAGTGCAGAACCAGGAGTAACCCCTGTGCATCGCCAGGTGTGACCCAAAAAGAAAAAAAAAAAGAAAAGTAGCCGAGCACTTTCCTAACTTAAGAAAAGTGTTAAGACACAGAGATCCAGGAAGATCAAAGAGTTTCAAATGAAATAAATCCAAACTAAGATACACTGTAGTAAAGTGGCAAAAATTAAAGATAAGAATCCTAAAAACAACAAGAAAAAAAAACAGAAACTCACATGTAAGGGAAACTCCATAAAACTATTAGTAGATATCTCCACAGAAATTATACAGGTTAGGAGAGAGTGGTATGATATGAATAAATTGTTGATTTTTTTTTAAAGACCTCCAACCAAAAATACTCTACCTAGCTAGGCTGTCACTTAGATTAAAAAAAGAAGAGAATTCTAAGAATGAATGTCAGTTAAAGGAAATTAATTTCACTTAACCAACCCTCTAAGAAATACTGAAGGGATTCTTAGAAAAGGAAAAGAAACCTCACACTTGTAAGCTGTATATATGGAACTTGTATACCCAAAAAACAAAAAATGTAGGAAACAAGGAGAATAATAATAGGAATTCTATTTTCAGGTTTATTAAGTCTTGTTATCTCTGATGTTTAGAGAATTCTCAATTCCAGCAATTAAATTTTTTCAGCTTTAAAACTTAAATTGGTCTTAAGCATCAGGTCTTGCTTTTCTGTTGATATTTTATATGTATTCATTTGTTAATAGTATATTTTCTATTCCATCACTGAATATAATTATAATAGATATTTTCTCGGGTTTTGTTTGTTTCTCAGTTCAACAGTTGAATTAAATCAGAATTGACCTATATTGATTTTATTCTGAGGATTGGTTATGTTGTCCTAATTATTCATTTGTTAGATGATTTTGGATTATATCCCAGGTAGTTTATATGTTCTATTCTGAGTTTCTGTATTCTATTTTTTTTCTCTGAAAAATACTGGGTTTTGTTTCTTTATTTGGATTTTAACTCAGTTAAAATCTGGATTTTAACTCAGTTAATTTTACACTGCAAAGTGTTATCTCTGGAATAGGACTCAAATTTCTGTATTTTCAAAATCCCTGTTAAACTGTTTTATTCTAACTTGTCAATGTGTGATGCCGGTCAGTTTAAGAAATTAAGGCATAGTTTTTAGTGTCCCAGTGCTATGTACAGGTTTTCTTTATTTATATGTTTCATAAAATAGTTCACAATATTTGATTACATTTAATATTCGAATACTAATCCCATTACACCTTCCCACCACCACATTTCAGATGTTTCCATCCTGAACCCCAATCCCTGCCCCAAAGCAGAATTGAAATAATTTACTTTGTATTGTTTGTTATGACAAACAACTGAAAATGTTACAAAAAAGTTTCCTTACAGGAAAGAGTGTGAAGATTGTTGTATTTCACACAGGGGCCAGTAAGCCCTTCTATAAGAGATTAATAACATGTTGTTAAAGGTTAGCCTTATATGCTTATAGATATAGATGTAGATATATAGACATATATCTGTAAAAAAAAATACATTTCCCTCTAAGAATGGTTGACTCTTACTTTAAACCCCATCAAATGTGGAGCGGTGCTCTTGGAGTATGGGTGGTGTAAGGTATAGTTGTGCAGCCACAGATGCTGCCGCTCCGTCCAGAAATAGGTTCACTCATGGGTGAGACTCAGCCCGAGGGCCTGAGCGTGTGGAGAGTGGCTGTGAGCATGGAGGCAGTTGAGTTCTGGAGAATTTTTTTCGCTGCAGGGGCTGGATCCCCTGGGTCAGGGAGAAGTCTCCCCACCTGGCGCAGGGTCCAGTGGCATGGTTATGGTGTGTACCATGTTATGCTCCCTTCAGGGAGAGAAGGACATGCTACTCTGGATTGGGGCTAATGATGAGATTATCCTGCTCCAGCCAGAGGTGGCTTATGGGCGTGACCTGCTGAGTTGCCGTAAGCAGGGGGATACGGGTGCATGTGCAGGTTTTGAAAAGTTGAAAGCCATTGGTTTATATACAACTTTTGTCATTATCTTCTCTTTCTTCCTTACTCTGTAATTACTAGAATGCCACCTTATCAAATTCCCAGCTGATCTGGTTGTCACGAAGTCTATTCTAACTTTCAGGAGTTTTCCTGGGGGTAAGGGGTACACACTCAGTGGGGTTCAGGGGTTACTCCTGCCTCTGCACTCAGAAACTACTCGTGGGGATTAATTGGACAACCATTGGGATGCCAGAAATTGAACCTGAATAGGCTGTGTGCAATGCAAATACCCTACACATTATACTATTGCTCAGACACCACTCTCTTCTGATTTTCAGATACCAGGAAGATGTCTAGTTTTCCACTGGAGTTTTAGTCACTCTTTTTTTTTTTTTTTTGCCTACCTCAGCAGTGCTCAGGGCTTATTCCTGGCTCTCTGTTCCTGGTGGGCCCAGGGGACATATGGGGTGCCAGGGATCGAGCCCAGGTTGGCAACGGGCCCCTGTATTATCACTCCAGTCCATCATTCAATGTCCTGAATATGCTCTTCCCTCAGGACAGACTGAAACCTGGAAAACCCACTAAGAACCACTTTCTCTGCTCAGTTTTGACACCCTTCCAAAGTTTTCCTGCAGTTCTGGAAATCCAGTGACTTCAGATGTTACAGGTTTTGGTTTTGCTTATGTTTTCTACAGTTTGTAGTTGTTCTACCATAGTGCTGATGCATATGAACTTTCTTCGCCAGGCAAGTGGCACTCCCAAGACAGAAGTCCCCAGTAATAACGGATAAGGACTGTCACAGTCCGATTTCTTGCACTCTTTCCTATCACATCTTGCTCATTCGCCTGTTTAATCAGAACTCTCATCAACCACATGCCTTCCAGAAACTTTCAAAACTATTCTCCTTTAGCATCTTTTTTTTTCTTTTTTGATGCCCCTGAGAGACTCTTCACTTTATGGTTGTTCATTTTTTACTATCATTTTATATGCTTTAATAGTTGTATAAAAATATTAAAATAAAGGCAAAAAAAGAAAAATAACAACAACAACAACAAAAAGATGGGCTGGAGTTTTAGTACAGTGGAGAGGGCATTTGCCTTGCTTGCAGGAATTACTCCTGCCAGTGCTATGGGATGCTGGGGATGGATTCCCAGGTCCACCACATGCAAGGCAAATGCCCTCTGTACTATCTCTCCAACTCTAAGTAATTTTTCTTTTTCCTCTCCAATCTAGTAGCTTGGTCTTCTCATCACTTTATGCCTCTTAACCCCATGACTGCTGAGATTAATTAAGGTCTCCCCTCTTCCCCCTTCTTGTAGAAACTGATAAGAGCTGAAGAAGCAAAAGTCATTCAAGAAAAAGCTGCGAAAATCAAAGAGTGGGTGACGCTGAAGTTAGCAGAGGTGAGTGGAAAGCCCCTCTTGGAAGCTGGGAAGGTGACTGGTTATGCTCCTCCCCTCTTGGTGCCTATCGGTGGGACCTCAACTTGTAACTTCCTAAGGTTACATGTAAGGTTACTTGTAACTTCCTAAGGTTACATGTAAGGTTACTTGTAACTTCCTAAGGTTACATGTAAGGTTACTTGTAACTTCCTAAGGTTACATGTAAGGTTACTTGTAACTTCCTAAGGTTACATGTAAGGTTACTTGTAACTTCC
>JAOXYA010000019.1:5863885-5874205 GCA_028565675.1 Sorex palustris
AAGAAGCAAGATTTTTATCTTATATGAGAGTATTTTTTTCCTCCATACTTCAACACTTGTTGCTTCTGATTCTTCCCTCCCTCCCCTTTTGGGTGTTATGGTTTACAATATAGGCACTAAGAGGGCATCATGTTTGGCCCATAGTCTACTTTCGGCTCTCATCACCATCCCGAGCGAGCCCTCCAACCGACATTTCCTTAGTGGTCTCTTCTCATCCCACCTACCTTTTTCCCCAGCACTGAGATTGGCTTCTGAGCTGTGGAGTGATCCTCTTGGCCTTATCTCTGCTATCCTTAGGTTTATTCTCCAGTTATGTTACTTTATATTCCACAAGTGAGTGTGGTTATTCTGTGTCTGTCCATCTCATTTGACTCATTTCATTTAGCATGATACTCTCCGTGTTGATCCACTTATAAACAAATTTCATGGTTTCATCTTTTCTGCATAGTATTCCATTGTCTAGATATCCTAAAGTTTCTTGAAGAACCAATCATCTGTTGTCCGGCACTCAGGATTTTTCCAGATTCTGGCTATTGTAAAAAGTGCTGCAATAAACATACAAGTGCAGATGTCATTTCTACTGTGCTTTTTTTGCATCTCTGGGATATATTCCCAGAAGTGGTTTTGCTGGGTCAAATGAGAACTCAATTTCTAGTTTTTTGAGAAACATCCATGTTGTTTCCAAAAAGGCTGGACCAGTCGGCATTCCCATCAGCAGTGTAGGAGAGTCCCTTTCTCCCCACATTCACACCAACACTGGTTGCTTTTATTCTTTTGGATGTGGGCCAGTTTCTGTGGTATGAGATGATATCTCATTGTTGTTTTGATCTGCATCTCCCTGATGATCAGTGATGAAGAGCATTTTTTTTCATGTGCCTTTTGGCCATTGGGATTTCTTATTGAAGAAAGTTTCTGTTCATTTCATGGCCCCATTTTCTGACGGGATTGGATATTTTCTTCTTGTAGAGTTAAACCAGTGCCTTGTTTATCCTTGATGTTAACCCCCTTATCAGAGGGATAGCACTGTAGCACTGCCCTCCCGATATTCATCGATTTGCTCGAGCGGGCACCAGTAACGTCTCCATTGTGAGACTTGTTGTTACTGTTTTTGGCATATCTAATAAGCTTGCCAGGCTCTGCCGTGTGGGCGGGATACTCTGGGTAGCTTGCCGGGCTTTCTGAGGGATAGAGGAATCAAACACGGGTCGGCCGTGTGCAAGGCAAACACCCTACTGGCTGTGCTATCACTCCAGCCCAGAACAAGAAAAAGCAAATAAATATAGAAAATGCTTCAGAGACTTCCCACCCCATATGGAAGCATTAGTTGGTTGAACTCTATAGGTGAACGCCCCTCCCCACCCCCAGCCTGCTCTTTCCTCTGCCCTCTCCCACCCCCCAGGATCTGCTGGTCCATTTAGGAGGCCCTGCCTTAGCGCTCTCCTGCTGCAAACAAAATACAGGGCTGGCCTGTGTCAGCTCCCAGAGACAGCTCCTCTCCTGCTGTCTCCCGCCCTCCCTAGGTGGGGCTACCTGGGTAGTGACCATGGGGGCAGGGAATGGAGGAGTTGTGAGGATTTGCCTCAGTCGCAGGGATTCAGATACACCTCCTTACCAGTTTAGAGTTTGCAGGGCCCTTTTTCAGTTGTCCCTCAAAATCACCTCTGAGGGGCAGCCCTTTGTCAAACACTCCAATCTCTGTTTAGCCCGAATTGCTTCTCCTTCACTTTGATTTCCTCTGTGAAATTAGAGGCCTTGTCTTGGTTGACATCTGTGCTTAAATTTTACTAGTGGTACCCAGTAGAATCCCTTGATCCATCCTCCTACCCTTCCTTGGACCCCCATCTCTCCTCCGTCTCAGAATCTAATTACAGGATGGTCAGCTGCTCCCCATTCCCATCCTTGCCCAGTGTTGCTCCTCTTGTCTGAGGTGACACCCCAATAGCATCCCCCCCTGCTTCTACCCAACCCCCAGCCCAGCTGCCTTGTGAGCTAGGTCACTTCCTCTGGTCTAGTGACTTAATCTGTCACCTGAGGGGGGCCTTTGTTTTCTCTTTATCATAGGGAAGAGAAAGATATGGAAGAGCTTAAGGGGGGGAGGTGGAAAGTTTGTTGTCTTCCTGGGTTGTTTGGGTGTGATCAAAACCTGTAGATAAAGCTCCCCAGGCCTGTGGGGGCGGGAGGCATAAGACCCAGGAATCCAGGATGGGCTGAAGGAGAAGTTGAGGGCAGCAGTTCTTCTGGAGGAGGTCTGGGGTCTGGGGAAGCTCAGTTGACGTTGTAGGAGGGCCCCAAAACTTAACCCTGATGACACATTATTGTAGGGAAGAGAGTGTGTCCTGACTTCTAAACAATCTGTTTAGCAAGACTTGGTGAGTCCTGACTGGCCAAGGGGCTCTGAAGTCCTCGTAGTCATCACCTTGCACCTTGGGACTCGAGGGCTCAGAAATAAGATTCCAGGGAAACAGGTCACTGACCCTCCTCTTGAACTCCCTTGCACCAAGGGCAGGGTGGAAGCAAGAGGGAATGAACCGTGGGGTGCCAGTTATGTGCCGGGAATTAGATATTCACCTTAATAATTTTATTTCATGACTGTGTGAGGTAGAATTATTACTTCCTTGTTGGAACTGAGGAAAATGAGGCCCAGAAACCATATAGCTTGGCCCTAGATCCTCTGCACTAGTAACTGGCCCAGGTCTGCTCACCAGCAAAGCCGTACTTTCTCCCTCACACCTCAGTGCAAGGGCCCTGACCCTCCTGGAACTCTCTTTCCAGGAGAGCCGGATCTATGCCGTGGCCACATCAGGCCTGCAGCTCTCAGATGTGTCTCCCAGGAGTAATGTCACCTGCTGCAGTAAGTTCCCCGAGGTGCCCGGGTGGGCAGGGTGGGCCTGTGGAAGAAGAACAAGCAGCACCCTGGGCCAGGGTCCCCAGGCTTAGTCCTCCATCAGTATTCCTCACCACCTCATCTGTGAAGTGAGGTGAACTCACAGCGGGGCCCTGCAAAGGAATACAAGATGATACCATCTCAGCTTATGACCTGCCTGGTGACCAGGCATGGGACTGGGGTTGCAGTCAGTTACAGAACTGCCACCATAGAAGTGGGTCCTCTAGGGGCTGGAGCGATAGCACAGCGGGTAGGGCATTTGCCTTGCATGTGGCCGACCGGGGTTCAAGTCCCAGCATCCCATAGGGTCCCCTGAGCACTGCCAGGAGTAATTCTTGAGTGTATCAGCCAGGAGTAACCCCTTTATATTACTGGTGTGACCCAAAACAAAACAAAAAAAAAGTGAGTCCTCTAACACAGCCCCCTACCTGCACTGACTTCCCTTCTGAGGTGCCAAGACTGTAGGTCAAGGAGCTGTATCCTTTTTTTTTTTTTTTTTTCGCTTTTTGGGTCACACCTAGCGATGCTCAGGGGTCACTCCTGGCTCTGCACTCAGGAATCATTCCTGGCGATGCTCAGGGGACCATATGGGATGCTGGGAATTGAACCTGGGTTGGCCACGTGCAGGACAAATGCCCTACCCGCTGTGCTATCACTCCAGCCCCAGGAGCTGTATCCTTCTGTGCTGGCATCCTGAGTCCCAGGACAGCCAAGAACTCCCAGAGTGATTGAAAGCCCGTTGGCCACATTATTGGTCACTGCCTTGGCAAGAAGAGGTCTGTCACCTGTCAGACAGTCTACTGGGGAAGGCTGCTCCCAGGGTCCCCTTGCTCTCCCGCCCTCGGCCTCTGCATGCATCTCACCAGCTGTGCCTCCCGAGTTAACCCTGTTGTACTTTGCTTCCACACCAGCTTCACGCCCTCCTGCTCTTACCTCCCCTGGACCTTTTTCTGGCCTTGTCTACAAGAGTGTCACCGTGCCAGTCTACACCGCCTTGAAAGGGGTAAGAGGCAGCTGTCTGAGGAGGGGGTGGCCCCTTGTCCTGGTGTGCAGTGGCCAGAGCAGGGCCCCTCACCAGGCTTCCACACACATCTGGCTCTGCTCAGGGATCCCAGTGCCCTCTCTGGACTTTCATTGCGTACTAGATTTTCATCCTGAAAATTCTACACTTACAAACATTTGAATCCCGAATGGTCATGGACCAAGTAAGAAGTATGGTTTCCGGCACTGTGGGGCCAGAAAGATGCTTAGTGAACGGATCGGGTGTTTTGCGTGAGCCCTGCCCTGCATGGTTCCCTGGGCACCACTGGGAGTCTCCCTACAGGGCCGGTCCTACAGTCTTGCTTCAGAAACACACACCTTGCCAAGATTTCATATCACTTTTCAGCTCGACCCTGTCCCACAAAGCCAAACAGTATTAATGAAGCCGCCCGATGGCGAGAAATATAAAATGCAGCCTCAGCCTCATCGTGTTAACCTGCCCTGCACTCATTGACATGTCTTGTCTCTACTTATTTCTAAAATGCCATACAGACATCACTCTGCAGATGTATTTAGTTCAATTACTTATACATATTTCTGTGGAGTAGAGTTTTTGAAGTCCAGTTCATGGATTAAAAAGGGTTTTGTTGGGGGCCGGGGAATGATAGTACAACTGGTAGGCTGTTTGCCTTGCATGCAGGCTGACCCGGGTTTGATCCCTGGCATCCCATATGGTCCCCTGAGCACTGCCAGGAGTAATTCCTGAGTGCAAAGCCAGGAGTAACTGCTGAGCATCACCGGGTGTGACCCAACAAAAGGAAAAAAATGGGGGGGTTTTGTTGTTTTCTTGGTTTGGGAGCCACATCTGGCTATGCTCAGGACTTACTTCTGCCTCTGCCTCAGGGGTCACTACTGGCAGGGCTTGGGGTAACCACATATGGTACCAGTGATTACCCAGGTAAGCCTTGTGCAAGCACCTAGTATTAGGTACTTATCTCTCCAGCCCCTGGGTAAAAAAGTTTAACAGGATGAGCAGGAATGGGTAATTCCTCCTAAATGGATTTTTTTCTCACTGCAAATTCTCCTTTCCTCCATATTTTCATCAACATCAGATTGCCTTCTTTGTAAAGAAATCTTTTTAATGTTTGTTATTTCCTCCCTTTTTTTTTTCTTTTTGGGTCACACCTGTTGATGCTCAGGGGTTACTCCTGGCTCTGCATTCAGGAATTACTCCAGGCGGTGCTCAGGGGATCATATGGGATGCTGGGAATTGAACCCGGGTCAGCCGCATACAAGGCAAACGCCCAACCTGCTGTGACATCACTCCAGCCCCTCCTCCCATTTTTTATGTCCCTGTCTCACACATGCCTGTGGTGTGGCATTGTGGCCCCTATGGCAGAGAACAAGGGTCCCCAAGACCAGCCGGAGAGTCTGGCTGGAGCAGCTCCTTGAGGAGCCCTGGTGGATGATGCTGTGGGGAGAGAGGCCCAAGAGAAGCGGAGAGGGGAGGATGTAGCAGGGAGGTCAGGAGGGGACAGCTGTCTGCTAAGTGCCTCTACCGGGCCATGGCGTCTGTGTGCCCTGACAAGCTGTGTCAGCCCCGGCCTGCAAGGCCCCTGGGCCCAGCATGTAGGGGTGGGTGGAGAGGGCTGTTCTGCAGCCTGGGCCACACAGCAGGAGGGGCCTGTGTTGCAGAAAGCCACTAAGATCAGCAGTGTCCCCCTTGTGGATGAGTCCTCGGGCTCCGATGATGACTGCAGCTCCCAGGCCAGCTTCCGCATCTCTGTCCCCTGCCCCGAGACTAGGAAGACAGGTGGACTGGGCAGCCCCCGGGCCATCAAGAGAGGTATGGAGATGGGGAGGCAAGGACTTTGGGGGCTGTGAGGGGTCCTTGTGCTCACCCATGCCAGGTATACCCAAGGGTCCCTGCTTGAACCCTGAGCCCTTTGCACCAGACTTGGGGGCCCAGGTGAGCGAGGAAGATGGTGCATGTCACTGTACCTCTTGCGCGTCCACGCTTCGCCATGTCAGGTCCTTCCCATCCCGTACCTCTTCCCCATCCCATGGGGGATGACCCTGTGGGGGTGACCAGTGCCCTTGGGTGTAGTGTCTGGTTTCCTGGTGGTGTTCAGTGTCTGTGTGGGGTGGGCTGGGAGTTCTGTGGACCCGAACCCCGACACCACCTCCCTTGACCAGGTGTCTCCATGTCCTCGCTGAGCTCTGAGGGGGACTATGCGATCCCCCCAGATGCCTGCTCGCTGGACAGCGACTACTCGGAACCGGAGCACAAGCTGCAGCGCACCTCGTCCTACTCCACGGAGGGGCTGGGTCTGAACGGGGTGAGCACCCTGCGCGAGTGAAGGGAGAGGCTGAGGGGTGGCTGCAGGAGCGAAGCTCCAGGGAAGGGACCAGGCTGTGTCAATATGGGTTCCATGCACACAGACCCCATGAAAAGGGAGCCAGCACCTTTTCCAAGCAGAACTGGCTGGTTAGCAGAGGGTCCCAGGCCTAGGTGGCCTTCCACCCCATTCCAGGCATGAATGATCATTGTGCCCTTCTGCAAACCTACCTTCAGTCAGCAAACAGAAAGCACCCCCTGACTGCACCCACGGCTGCTCATTCCAGTGACTCCTCTGGGGATCTCAAGATAGAGGTTCTCGGAGGTGTCTGACCATGTTCCCTCACTTTAGCACATTGCTGACCCCAGGTGCTGTGGCCTAATGCTCTCTGACCCTGCTTAGCGGGGCCTGGCCCTATGCTTGGTTATTTCTTCATTTAGGGTCAAGAAACCTGAGGCACAGACACGTGGCTGAGCCGCACATCCAGACTTTCCTCTATGTGGCTGCGTCATCTTCCCCCTCCTCCCATCCTCCTCCTCCCCCTCCTGTCCTCCTCTCCTCCTCCCCTTCTCCACCACTTCCTCCCCCTCCTCTTCTTTCTCTCCACCTCCTCCCCTGCTTCCTTCCACCTCCTCCTCCTCCTCCCCCTCTTCCTACCTCTTCCTTTCCCTCTTCTCTTCCCCTCCTCCTCCTCTTACCCCTCCACCCTTCCTTCCTCCTCCTCCTCCTCATATTCCTATTCCTCCTCCACTCCCTCCTCCTCTTCCTCCTTCTATTCCTATTCCTCCTCCACCTCCTCCTCCTCCTCCTCCTCCTCCTCCTCCTCCTCCTCCTCCTCCTCCTCTTCCTTCTCCTCCTCCTCCAAGGCTGACTGTTGCTCGCAAAGCCAGCTCAGCTTTGTTCCCCAGCCAGCCTCTCCTCCCTACAGCCACGCTAGCCTACTCGGTGTGGTCAGGCACTGTCCAAGCAGGGTCCTTTTCCCTTGGGATGCCGTGCTTTAACTAGGCCTTTCTGAACCCTTACAGGGCTTGGTGCTCTGAACACACACGTCATAGGTGCTCGATTATTTTGTGCCGTTATCACCAAGAGTGAGTCAACTGGATCCTATTGGCCTCTGTGACCTCCAGGAATCCCAAATGATTTTCTCTTTTGGTCCACCCCTTTTCTCCCCTTCCCTGCCCCTGAAGGAGTCACTGGAGAAGTCGGGCTACCTGCTGAAAATGGGGAGCCGGGTGAAGACGTGGAAGAGACGCTGGTTTGTCCTGAGACAGGGGCAGATTATGTACTACAAGTCCCCGGTGAGACCCTCCCCTCCTTGCTGTGGTTAAAGGACTCTGGGAGTGTGTGCGGGAGGCTGGAAGAGCGACTACCCAGCCCAGGAACAGGGCAAAAGGCTGCCCAGGGGGAGGAGTTGGGACCACCCAGGAGACACAGGAGGCTGCTTTTCCTTCTCACCATGAGAAATTGGTGATTTCTTCCTGGTCCTGTAAAACAACTGGCCAGGCTACCCTTCGTTTGTCTGCGTTGTTCTAGCAGCAGACCCGTTACCTCTACCTCTACATCTTCCTATAGATGCCTCACTTGACAGACCCCTTTTAACCAAGGCTGATGTTTCAAAGCGAAGAAAAAAAGAGACCATAGGGATAGTTTAGTGCTCAGGACCACATGCCTTGATGCAAAAGAACCGAGTTTGATTCCTGCCCCTTCCACCCCTGACTGCTTCTGGAGCCCTGGAGGCTCCTCAAGCTCTGCTGGGAGTGGCCTGGGTGACCCCAGTGGAGCATCACTGTGTCACTGCATTGAACCATCTGGCCTAGTTGGAAGTACACTCTGAGCAATGTTCAGGAGCATGCGTCTGCACCGCCCCTCCCCCAACCCAACAAAAAAAGAAGAGCAATAATAATACCCATTGTGTCCCCAGCCGATCGATAGTGGCTCCTTTACCTTGAACACTGCCAGGGCATGTATTGCTCAGTGAATAGGCACTTTGATTAGTGATGTCTGCAGTGTCATTGGGAAGGGTAGTAGTGATAGCTAGGTCACTGAATGGGATAAAGAATGTAGTAGGAAGAATTTGAGGGCTTTATTTAGTTATTTATTTATTTATTTTTGCTTTTTGGTTTATACCTGGCGATGCACAGGGGTTACTCCTGGCTCTGCACTCAGGAATTACTCTTGGCGGTGCTTGGGGAACCATATGGGATGCTGGGAATCGAACCCAGGTTGGCCGAGTGCAAGGCAAATGCCCTACCCTACCCACTGTGCTATCACTCCAGCCCCATGTTAATCTTTTTTTGATCTAGATCGTTTGCCTTCTACCTTACACCCCATCCAGTGTAGTCTGCTACTCTTGGCACATCAGTGGCATAGAGTATGAGATGCTCCAGGAATTCTATAACATTAAAGACGGTGATACAACTGGAGTAAAATTTTTAACTTAATGGTGACTTTGGGGTCTGGATTCATCTCTGCAGCTTGTTGCTCTCTTCTGAGATTTATTTGTGAGTCTCTGAATCATGGCCAAGCAACTGACTTTCTAATGCCCTTCAAAAGTACATTTTCTTTCTCAGGAATGGCTTATAGAATAAGGAGATGAAGAAATCTACATAATAGAAGAAACAAAATAGGCACCTTAACTATAGCATTTCTATGTACATATATACCATAGTCACATACATATGAATGACATATATAAACACAAACACATAAGGAGAACGATGGCAAGTCAGGGAGACAGTTTGTACACAGGAGACCTAAATTCAATTTCTGGGGCCCCAAAGTTCCCTGCAACCAATGAGCTTGGAGCAGCACCATGTGCACTGCTGACTGGGACCCAAATCCTGCCCCCTACAAGGAAAGTAAGTTCCCCAAGTGATGTCTTTCTTTTTCTGGGATATACATATACATCTCCCTTATCCTCATTCTTGGACGTCAGTCGCCCGAGACCAATTCCCAAGTAGACTTAACTGAGAAGAGGATTCAATAATGCGAAGTATAAATGCAACGATAAGACCCAAGGATTAAGAAAAGTGTTTAGGAAAGAATATAAGACACATGAAGAGTTGACTATGGAAAAAGTAACCCACTCATTTTAGAGGATATCCTCCTGAGAAAACAAAGGCATGGGGCTGTGACTCACACTGCTGTGAGCTGTGGAGTGGGTAAGAGTTCCTCTCCTTCAGAAAGAATGTTCAGCAGTGTGCTGAGAAAAGGGAAAGAAGCCAGAACAGAAAGGGGGCAGATGGCATTCTCTAAGCCCATGCTCTCCCCTGAACAGGGGTCTCACTTGATAGTCTTGTGTCTTTGCTGGCTATTTCCACTCTGGAGAAGCCTATGTTCGCTCTTGAACACATACTTCTCAATTTCTCTCCCTCAGAAGGTTTCAATAATAACTATCTATATCTAAATAAGTTTCAATAACAAACTTTTGATTCACCAAAAGAAGGAAGGAAGGAAGGAAGGAAGGAAGGGAGGAATGAAGGAAGGAAGGAAGGAAGGGACCGAAGGAGGGAGGGACCGAGGGAGGGAGGGAAGGAGGTAGCCAGAGGGATAGTATAGCAGGTAGTACTTGCCTTGCTGCCTTGCATATGGCCAACCTGGGTTTAATCCCCAGCACCCCAAATGGTCAATATGATGGAACCAGAGTCACCCAAGCCCTGCCAGGAATGATCCTTAAGTAAAGAGATTGGAGTAGCTCTGACAATTGCCACAGGTGGTTAAAAAACAAAAACAAACAAAATCAGAAAATCTTTAGGGGCAAGCAAGTAGGACCTAAGAAAAGCTACAGCTGATGTTTGTGAAAGGATCTTGCCTGCTGAGCTTGGAGCTCCAGTCTGATAGTTCTTGTTACAAGGAGGACAAACAGTATAAACAGAGGGGGTCTGTCATGGCACTGCATACTTTGACCATCAATGAGAGGTAGCAAGTTCCTGCTACTGTATCTGGTACTTCAATATAATATTTAACATTGAAATTTAAAGTGAGGAAGGATAAAAGGTAAAGGTAAAGGCCCTCCCGTTGTTCATTGATTTGCTCGAGTGGGCCCAGTAATGTCTCCATGGGAGATTCTGTTGTTACTGTGTTTGGCATATCGAATACATCACGGGTGGCTTGCCA
>JAOXYA010000019.1:5874305-5892675 GCA_028565675.1 Sorex palustris
TTTTGCAAGAGAGGCATTGAGTGGCAATCATGTTTGGTCTATAGACTACTTTTAGCATGCTTCTCCCACCCTGGGAGTGTCCTCACAACACCCTTTATTTGGTGCTCCCTTCTCTATCTGAGCTTCCTTTTCACCTAGCACATTCTCACCCAATTTTTAAGACTTACTCTAAGGATCCAAGTTTCTAATCATTGCCCCATTTAGCTCAAAACAGATCCAGAGGCAGTTTACCCATTACCTAGTCCAGGGAGACTGGGGAGTACCGGCCCCATTCCTGCCCACGACCTGGAGTTAGAGGGGAAGATGTGATGTGCTCTGGGAAAGCCATACACACCAAACTTTATCCTCCCTGTTCCTTTTACTGCAGAATGACGTCATCCGGAAACCTCAAGGCCAAGTGGAACTGAACTCCCGTTGCCAAATTATTCGTGGGGAGGATGCCCAGACTTTCCAGGTGCCCAGACTTCCCAGACTTTCCTTGCAGCTAGAGTGCCGGGTTTGAATTTGGATCTGACTGCAATGGAGACAAAGTTGGGGTGCAATAAGCACTTCGGAGAGACATCATAGCAGTGCTGTGGACCATCACCTGAATTTGTGAGCTCTAGAAAGGAAGAGGCCGATGCTAAAAGGGAGTGCGGATGGAAGAGACTGTGAGAGAAGGATGAGGAAACGAAGGGAAGGAAGCCAGCATGGAAAGAAGGAAGGCCTTAGGCAGTTTAGGGATGGGTCCACTTGAGAGCCAGGTCCCTGTTGTTCCTTTCTCTTATCTCCTGGCTCTGGTGCCCGATGCCTGACGCATCTTGCCTTCACAGCTTATCTCCGAGAAGAAAACCTACTACCTGACAGCTGACTCGCCTAGCCTGCTGGAGGAGTGGATCCGGATCCTGCAGAACCTGCTGAAAGTGCAGGCTGTTGGGCCCCCTGGCCCGCTGCAGGGTGCCACCAAGCCCACTGTGAAGGGCTGGCTGACCAAGGTATGGGTGGGGCTGGGAGAGGGGGCTGGAGGGGGGCTTGGAGCCAGAGTGCCAAGGGGTGCTGGGTTTAGGCATGTCCTCACTGTGGTTAGCTGGGTGAACTCCGTCTAACCGTGACTCTGGAAACAGGCATCCGGGTTGCCGAACTGCAGCCACTATTGGCGATTCTCAAGACAGAGGAAGGAAAGGAATGTCTTGTCCCTGCCCCCACCCTACCTGTACCCACCGAACCTTGCTACTGAATGTGGGAGGCGGTGACTCAGGTGGAGGTCGCATGACCACAGAGACTGATACTATCCCAGGTGCCTAAGGACATTACCTTTCGGGATCTTCTGGTATTAAGGGCCAGAGATGCATGTACCCTGGGAACAGGCGCTGACAAGGGAGAGCTCCTTCTGCAAGCAAAGCCTGTGTGGGAGCTCAGCGCTCACAGGCTTTGGCTCTCCAATTCAGCCTCTGTGCTCACCTCCCTCTGCTCTGCCTGGGGGGCTGCTGATGTCCCCTCACGGCTCACACTTGCCCATGGCTTCCCTCCCTCTCTGCATTCGCTTTTTGTTTTGATGAGAATGGCCTGTGGAGATGTACTGGACTGGCTCGAGCAAATCAATGAACAGCAGGAGAACAGTGACAATGAGGATGGCCTGGGGGAACTGAGTAGTGCTTCAGGGCTTGGCTCTAGGCTCAGAGTCCCTCCCAGTGGTGCTCAGGGGAATGTGTGTGTACCTGGACCAAACTGGGGTCCGCTGCATGTGAGGCGAGCACTTTAACCCCTAAACTATCTCTCTGGACCTCCTTTTAGCATTCTTATAACTCAAGCTTTTTCTTCCCGTGACCATATTCCAGAACAGAGTCTCTCTTGGGTCACACTAGTTAATTGTTTTTCTTTTTGATTGAATCACTGTGAGATACACAGTTACAGGGTTGTAATGGTGGATCTTTTAATGGCACTTTGTCCAAGGATGGATGGAACGTTACAGGGGACACACTATGGCTCCTTGCTGTGAAGGGCATGTCTGGGTGGCATCTCCATTAAGGACCTGGCTTTAAGCAGGGTGCATTTGAGATGTGCCCTCCCAGGGGCTTCTTTTGCCTGTCCTGGATTTGCGTCTGAGTTCACCTGGCTCATTTCTGTCCTGCAGGTAAAGCATGGCCACTCCAAGCTGGTCTGGTGTGCTCTCGTTGGGAGAATGTTCTACTACTACCGGAGTCATGAAGACAAGGTACTTCCTGCTCTCCCAACATTGTCCATCCCTGCTTTTCCCAAGAAGGTCCTGGTTTTCCCTGCCATCCCACCTCACCCCAAAAGTACAGTCAGCTGGATGGATCCTTCCAGAGTGCATGACCATTACTCATGGTCCGTGGCTTCTACCTCGGCTGACTATCTGTTTCTCTGAGAAAACTCCAGCCTGGGGATCACCGTCACCCTCTCCTGTCATCTGTTCCCATCCATGGGTACCTGAGGAGTTAGAGAGAGGAAACTTTCCCAACCCCTTCTGGCTGCCTCTTTCATGGAAGGCCCCTGTCCCCAGCGCCCCCTGGGCCGCCTGCCTATACGGGACGCGCACATAGAGGAAGTCGATCGATCATGTGACTCGGATGAGGACTACGAGGCTGGAGGAACTGGGCGGTTACTGTCCTCCCACTGTACCCTGGTGATCCACCCCCCAGAGCACAGCCCCACCTACTTGCTCATTGGCACCAAGCATGAAAAGGTAAGAGAGGGGACTGGTGTCCACAGGGTGCCCACAAGCTTGGCCCTAAGGTGCCCACAAGCTTGGCCCTAAGACTCTTTTCTTCCCTTCCCTCTTTGCTTGGAGCTTCCTAAAATCCAGGCTATGTCTCTCTGGCATCTTGGCAATGTACTAGACTTACTTGGTCAGAAATATTCCTGTCAGTGAATAAACTTCCAGTGATGACCCCCTCCCCCCAATCTTTGCACTGGGGCCAGGAAAGAAATGCAGACAGAGATGCCTGCGTTGGTGTTCCCTGGTCCCAAGTTTTTCCTCTGGGGCCTTGACTTGTTCCAGACAAGTCAGGGTTCCACCTGGACTCTGACCCCTTCAGGGAAGCGTCTGTAGAGCATCTGCCTCCACCCTGCCCTCCCCAACCCTGCTGACAGCTTTCCATACTCTTCCAGGATACGTGGCTTTACCACCTTACCGTGGCTGCAGGGGGCAGCTGTGCCAAAGTGGGCACTACCTACGAGCAGCTTATTGGGAAACTCATGGATGATGAGGGGAATCCAGGTAAGGCAAGGGTAGCCATTTCTACTTGGGTCCGAGTGGTGGATTGGTCAAGAACCCCCGCAACAACACCAAACACAGCTGTACCCTAACGTTGTTAGGAAGAAGGGTCTTCCTGTTTCACATGCCAGTTTCACATTCCTGTTTCTCTCTCTGGTGATGATATAAGGGTGATCACTCAATCTCTGGGGGTGCATGTCTGGGAAACAGGCCTTCCAGAGAACTGGGTCAGTGTTTTGTCTTATTCGACCTATAAATTTGCTAGCTGGGAAGAGGTCTGTGGAAAGAAGGTAGTTGATTCATCTTTAGAGTTTGCTTGTCAATTAGTGAGGCCCAAATTGAGTTCAGACTACATCAGTGTTTCTCAAAGTCAATGAGACACCACCGCCACCACCCTGGAAGATCCAGGGGGACCGTAGTGGCCTCAGGCGCAGTCAGTGGGCGATTGCTATTTTGTTCACTTAAAGAAGACAGATTCCGTGGGGCACTGAGTGATTTTTTCTTTTCCTGAAAAAGGGGATGGTAGACCTAATTAATTTAGGAACCTCTAGGCAAAACTAAGCCTGGAGTGTTTTAGGATCTTGATTCTGCCCCGATTCTCATGACCCGGAGGGGGTGTGGGGACTGCTGTTGCACACCATGCATGCCTCATGCAGTGCTCAGTCTGCACATACGTGTGTGCATTCAGGCCCACAAGCACACACTCACCTGTCACAGCCTTGAGAGTCATGTGGCAGCCACCTGTGCCAGCATTGTTTGTGAGGATGCCCACCACCAGAGCAGCCTCCCAGTTGGCCAATTGCTGGGTGGTAAACCCAGCCTACCCTGCTTCCCACGTCTCTGTTCCTCACATCCAAGTGGGGCGGGGCGGGAGGTGCATCTCGGCATGAGAGTAAGGGCTACTGTGCTCCCGGCAGATTCCCCCCTCTGGAGGCACCCCATGCTGTGCTACAGCAAAGACGGGCTGCTGGCCCCACTCACCACCCTGCCCTCCGAGGCCCTGCAGACTGAGGCGCTCAAGCTCTTCAAGGTAAAGTGGAAGCAGAACCCACACCCCTGGGGTGCCCTTGCGTGTGCCCAGGCATGGCCCTCCACCTGCTGTTCCTTGAGTGTGGACAACCTGTGCGGTTTGCGGCTGTCCCACAGAGAATCTGGAAAGGACAGGGTCCCCCCACGCCTTACCACCTGCTTTAGGGTGCCAGGCCAAAAGCCCTGGGGCTTTCTCCCCAGCCCCCACTGCTGCAGTGACCCTTGAGCCTGTTGCTTCTGCTCCTAAGAGAGGCAGACCTAACTGAGAGGGTTCTGTGCATCCGAGCAGCCCGCAGAATGGAGGCTTCTGTGATGGGAAGACTCCCTCCCAAGGTCGCCCTTCTCGGCAAGCGTGTCCATGCCCAAGCGGTACCTGTGCTCCCACTTAGAAAGGGCTGGATAATATGCATGGCATGCTTGAGGCCTTGAGGCTGATCCCCAGTACCATGTGGTCCCTGAGCACCACCAGGGGGTTCTGATGGCCCCTAGCACTGCTAGCCAAATAGTGTTAAGTCATGTCCTAGGGACCTCACCATAGACACACACACACACACAGACACACACTCATACGCACACACTCACATACACACACATACACACTCATTCACACACTCACACACTTACATACACACATATGTATACTCTCACATAGACACATACACACACTCACATTCACACATACACACTGACACCCACATATACTCACACACATACACACATACATACACACACTTATACACATGCACTCACACACTACATACACACTCATACTCACATTTATACATACACACACTGACACACTCACACACACATACATACACACACATTCACACATACACAGACACCCACACTGACACCCACATACATATACATTCACACTCACACTCACACACATACATACACATTCACACTAACATCAACATCCACATTTACACACACACACACACACACACACATACACACATACACAGGAAAATGAGGGGCATTGTGCCAGGCTGCCCACTGTCCTCTCCCTGCAGTCCTGCCAGCTCTTCATCAACGTGCCCGTGGAGGCTGCCTCGGTGGACTACCACGTGTCTCTCGCCCAGACGGCGCTGCAGGTCTGCCTGGCACACCCCGAGCTGCAGAGTGAGATCTACTGCCAGCTCATGAAGCAGGCCAGCTGCCGGCCCCCGCAGAAGTACTCCCTCATGCAGGTGGGCGTCCCTGGGGCACCATAGCGGCTGGGGGTTGGCAGGTGCTGCCCAGGCAGAGGGAGAGGCCAGGCTCCCAGCTGCCGCGGGACAGCTGCCCAGGCTGGGTGTCTGCGTGCAGACGCTATAACTGCTATTCCGGACATGGCCTCGCCCAGCTCGCAGTCCCCACGGCAGGCTGGGGGCTCTGTCTGGGAAAAGGGAAGACTGAGAGCTCAGTAGCCCAGAGCCAGCTCTCACCCTGCATTCTCTGTTCTCCCCCGTCAGTGCTGGCAGCTCCTGGCCCTGTGTGCCCCCCTCTTCCTTCCTCAGCATCACTTCCTCTGGTATGTCAAGCAGCAGCTCCAGCGTCATGCCGATCCCAGGTGAGTAAACATCTCCTCTGCCTACCTCATCCTGCTGACAGCAGTGTGATCGGGAGGGATGTGGGGGAGAGGGGGCTAGCCCGGGACACACATGGACACGTGGAAATCTGGGCGTACCTGGGCTTCCCTGCTTACCCATAGATGCGTGGCTGCTATGCCGGAGTCCTCACATAAAGCTCCATTTTCCCCATGATGGTCCCGGGTTGGTACTCTGTTGCTGAGGTTTTCTGGCCTCTGGAGATAATATCCACAGCAGCACTCTGCAGTACATTGGTTCTGATAAAACACAGTCGGAGCAGAGTCTGGGCTTGTAGCTCTGGTCTCCACAGAGTTGGGTAGAGAGCCGGAATGTCCCAGCGGCACGAATGAGCGGGTACCCTAGAAGTCCCTTCCCCTTTGTCTTTTGAGAAATGAAACTGGCCAGTATGCCACCTACTGCCAGAGGGCAGTGGAGCGGACCCTGCAGACCGGGGAGCGGGAAGCCAGGCCGTCACGCATGGAGGTGGTGTCCATCTTGCTGCGGAACCCCTTCCACCACTCCCTGCCCTTCAGCATCCCCGTGCACTTCGCCAATGGAACTTACCAGGTGAGTGGTCCCGGCTGCGCCCTGGCCCTTCTTCTCCTGTCACTGGCACAGAGAATTGCTTTGGCCCTGGTGGGTACTAGGCTCATCTGAGCTTGGTCATCTGAGCTTCTTACCTGACAAGCTCGTGAAACAGGGGTGGGAGGTTGATGAAGGGAGAAGGGAGCTGCCGTTCCCAGTGGGCGGTTATGTCTTTGATGCTGTGGATGCAGATCTGTTGAACCCACTGCATGAACAGAAAGGCTGAGCTGCTGACTGAGACCTCAGGAAGGAGACTGATATAGAGGTCAAGCAGAGTACAAGACAGAATTGTTGTATGCTGGCCTCTAGTGGGCAGCTGTCCCTCTAGCACCGGCCGCTATGTGAGAATGGAACGCTCACTTCCTTTGGCGCATACACTCACCACTGCTCCTTTCAGCCAGGCCTCTTCCCATTGCTCCTCACAGTCCCCCACTTAGTCCCTGCCGAGCCTGCTCTGAGAGACCCCGGGCACAGGTGGCCTCTCCCTGCAGGTGGTGGGTTTCGATGGCTCCTCGACCGTTGATGAGTTCCTCCAGCGGCTGAACCAGGAGACAGGCATGAGGAAATCTTCCCGCTCCGGCTTTGCCCTCTTCATGGATGACCCTTCAGGCAGGGACGTGGAACACTGCCTGCAGGGGACTGTCAAGGTGATGGCGTCCCCTCCACAGTAACGGCCAGGCTTGGGGTGCGGGGGAGAGTGTCCACCCGGTGGGTGCTACTTGTGTTCTTTTTGGTGCTGAGATCAAGGTGCTCTCTGGAGCAGCATTTCTGCCACCCTTGAAAGTGCCTAGACAGCAGGAAAAATCATCTGTGCCTTTGTCCTGCAGCAATTGCAGGACCCCTTCCCAAGGTCTGCAGCATTAGGGGTCGGGGGGAGCTGCTTCTGAGCTTGAACTAGGGAGGACATGCAGACACTTAGCAGTAGCCCCAAACTTTCTGCCAGTTTTATGAGCAGGAAGGTAATGGCCTAGACCCATCAGACACTGTCATTCTCAGGCACCTGGTTTTTAAGTTTTTGTTTGTTTGGTTTTGTTTTGTTTTTTAATGAAGAAAATTATTTAGGAAGGGAGAGAAAGAGAGAAAGAAGAGAAAGAAGGAAAGGAGGAAGGGAGAGAGGAGGGAAGGAATAATGGGGGGGGGAGAACCTCATAAAATAAAAAGAATTAAGATTTATAGCTGCCAAGTCGGGGTAACTCTTAAGGAAGAATGCCTGGCACCTCGTTTTCACCCTGTCTGAGCGCTTACAGGTTCTATCACATTTTGGAAAGATAAGTACAAGGCTGGAGATAGTCAAGTGGGTAAGGTGCTTGCCTTCCCCACAGCAGGCTGGTTTCTGTCCCGGCATCCCAGATGGTTCCGAGCCTGCCAGGAATGATTCCTGAGTGCAGAGCATGGAATAACCTCAGAGCATTGCCGGGTGTGACCCAGAAACCAAATAATAAAAAGATAGGTCCTTTTGGTACGCCCAAACCAAGGCCCTGGCAGGGGGGTTGAGACCTATGTTGCACTATGATTAGGCTTCATGCTCTGGGAGATATGAAGTGTTTGTGGGGTGTACTAGAGTCCTTGAGGCAGGGTTTGGAGCAAATATCTGCTTTCTTTTTCTTTTTCTTTTTTCTTTTTTTTTTGGGTCACACCCGGCATTGTACAGGTTGGCCGTGTGCAAGGCAAACACCCTACCCGCTGTGCTATTGCTCCAGCCCCGTATCTGCTTTCTTTATGGTGACAGGACACGGGTTTCTATTTAGCCTTATATCATGGCCTACAGGGACTGCGCCACACACCTTATCTGTGAAGCGTGTTGCACAACAGAACTCTGGGTCTATTTGTTGAAAAGAATGGGGGTCAGGAATAGAAATGGGGGCAGTGACAGGCAGCCAGGGGCCTGCTGTGCCCCTTGGGGAAGCCTCCTGGGATGTTAGGGGGTAATGTTTCTTGCTTAGCTGCTTCTGCTGGCCCAGGGCAGCGAACATGGTTCCCAAAGCATAAGACCCCACTAGGGAGCCTCGCAGCTGAGGACACTCACTCCTCTCTGCCCTGGCTGGACTCTGCGCCTGTGATCAGAGCCTTTTATGACTTTTCCCTTTGCCTCCTCAAGATCTGTGATGCCATCTCCAAATGGGAACAGGCCCTGAAGGAGCTGCACTCCGGGAAGTCTGAGGGTGGCACACGCACTGTGAAGCTGATGTACAAGAACAGGTCCTGAGAACTTCCCGAGGTGGGGCGAGTGGGCGGGCTGCCACGTGGGCGGCTGTCCTGCAGAAAGGACAGAGCCCCACAGAAGGAACACTGGGTGGTGGCCATTAGCTGGGGGCCTGAGCTGGTGATATCCATCAGCTTCGGTTCTCTCCCCACACAACATGTGCACACACATACATGCACTCTCACCTACAAGGCAGAAGATCAGCCCCATGGGCCTGGTACACGTGTTATGTTAGAAGACGGAAATTTTATAGGAGCTAAGATATTTTAGATACTTAACCTTATGGTATTAACAAATAAAGAGTTTCTCCAGGAAATTTAGGAGACTTTTTTTTTAATCAATGAGAAAATTTTGTTCCAGATATATCTCCAAATAATTTCCTATAATCTTAAGTCATCCTGTTTCCCTAATGACTTGGGTAAGGGAAGCTCATTCTATGCACCCAAATGCTGGCCAGACATGAGTCTAGAGCTTTGATAACAGGCACCAGGTTCCCCTCACCAAATCCAGTGGGCCTAATGGTGTGTTCAGAATGAGCCACATACCGCTGTTGGTATAGAGCAGATGGCCTGTATCTGCCCCATGTCCAGCTTCATTAATTTTTCCTGTAGGCAATAGACAACAGGCTGAGGACTGGTATCAAAAGAGTCACTCTTGGTTTGGGAAATCAGAATAAACAAGTGTAGCAAATAAACCTGTTTTGGAAACGAGAATAAACAGGCTTCCTCTGTCTAGGATCGAGTCCCAGCTTCCGGGGCCTCTCTTCCCTGCAGGTTGTACTTTCGGAGTCAAGTGAAAGGGGAGACGGAGCGAGAACGACTGCTGCTTGCTTCCCAGACAAATGGAGAGATAGTGTCAGGGAGGTTCCCTGTCAACAAGGAACTGGCTCTGGAGATGGCTGCCCTAATGGCCCAGGTAAGGCCCTGCGCGGCCCCAAGGGGCAGGACACTGTCTGGGCACAAAGGTGAAATGGAGACACAGGAGATGCAAGAGATCTTGTGGTGCCCAAAGTGCCCTTGCTGTCCCTGGCTGTGGAGAGAGGCTGATTCTTCTCCCAGCGGATCCTCGCCGCGAATAGAGGCACATGCCAGCTGCTGGAATTGGAATCCAGGCCTGGGTTGAAGTGCTTGTCACCTTCCTACTGGAATATGTTGGCCAAGTCCCTCCACTTGTGTATGTTTCAGGTCCTTTTCTGTATACTGAAAACAAGAATACCTCCCTGCCTGCCTCCTAGGATTGTACCAATAGTTTCTGTGTGCTTTCAAGCTGCTTCTTCCGTGAATAGGGAGTGGTGAGCAGATCAGTGGTTGAAAACTGCTGCTGTGTACTTCATATTGTATTGGGTGAAACAGGCCCTTAGGACCCTCACAGTAGAATATGGAAGAAGAACACACATTCAAACTGCACTCTTATCCCTGTTACTTTTAGGAAGCTACACTGTCCAAGGGAGAACTTCGTTGTCTCCATAGGAGTCTTGATCTGCTGGAGAAAAAGGGGAAAGGACAATTGATCTTTAGCATAATAAATATTTATTGACTATTCTATAGAAAGCCCATGCAAAACATATTGTATTATCCCAGTCAGTTCTCATCCCCCCCCCCGAATAAATGAAGAAACTGAAACTCTTGAGAGTTTAAGTAACTTGATAACGGTCACAAAACTGGTAAGTGGCAGAGAGCTGGGACTGACTCCAGAGGTCATGTTTGGAGCATTCTGCTGAACTCTGGAATCTGCAGCATCTTCAGGTCCGTGTCCCGTATTTTTTAATTGGAAGCAAGAATACATCGTTTCCCTTTGTCTGGTGTTAACTAACCGTCTTTATATAAGCCACTTAACCTCAGCTGCAAATGAAAGTTGGTTTAGACAATCTCTAATATTCTAGAACCTCAAGGTTGCTGCTCTAGTGTCTTTGAAGCTTGATATAGAGGGTTTGTGAGAAATGTTTTTCACTTACACTCATGCCCCGCGAATACAGTAATCGTGTACAGGTTTATTTCACCTCTCCTGAGCGTCCCTGGCACTGCCACCTGCTCCCCTCCAGAGTCTTGACTGGTTCTTCCGTGTGCTTCCGCCACAGGTGGAATATGGAGATTTGGAGAGGTCTGCCTTGCTGAGTCCTAGCTGCACCCCTCCTGCCAAGGTTCAGCACCACCTCCAGCAGGTCCTAGATAGGTTCTACCCAAGACGCTATAGACACGGAGCCCCCCCTGAACAACTGAGGTATGGTGCCGGGGCTCGAAGTCATGGTGGGCAGGCTTGGGCTGTAGAGTGGGCATGCAAACGTGCTAGTACTGCACCGGCACCATCCTTTCCACCCACCCAAACCAGGCATCTGGCGGATCTGCTGAGCACCAAGTGGGCTGCGCTGCAAGGCTGTTCCCCCCCTGAATGCATCCGCATCTACCTGACAGTGGCCCGGAAATGGCCTTTCTTTGGTGCTAAGCTCTTTGCTGCTCAGGTAAGTGCCTGAGGAGAGGGAGGAGTTCGCACACCCTCAGCTTCAGCCTGCCTTTCTCTAGGAGCTGCCTTCCTCTTTATGCCGGCCCAGGCTGCAGTGCCTGCTTAGACACCCACAACCACCAGGGGTCGCAGTCTCTCCACTCATTTCTGGTCCACAGCTCTTGTGATTCATGCTTTGGGGTGAGGGTTCTTTTTTCTTTTTGGGTCAGACCCGGCAATGCACAGGAGTTACTCCTGGTTCTGCTCTCAAGAATTATTCCTGGCGGTGTCTGAGGGACCATATGGGATGCTGGGGATCGAACCCCGGTCAGCCGCATGCAAGGCAAATGCCCTACCTGCTGTACTATCGCTCCAGCCTCAGAGGATTATTTCTGAGTGATCCTCATCATCTTCTTTCTTGACTTCTTTCTCAATGCTGCCCCTGAAAAGAAAGACAGGATCAACTAATTCATACAGACTTGATATGACATCCTTGTTAGACTGATTTCATTTAAAAATAAAAAAGGGATCAAAAAATAGAAAATGTGTATAACAGTAAAGACATTTCTAAAGATTTAGAATGGCATAAGAGAATATAACTCTTCAGGAAACAATTTCACATACATTAATGGTGGTCAGTAATAATTTCAGCAGAACTTCTTGCTGGATGCTTCTACAGAAAACATTGCAATAATCCTGTCCACTTGGAGGTGCAGGTTAGATAGTGCTCATTCCGTTGTTCATTCAACAGAGAACTGTTTGCGCACTCCTATCATGTCTGGTGCACTGTGCCAGTTGGAAATTATAGGAGGTGAATGTATCAGATGGTCCTTGCCTTCACAGAGCTTTCCATCCAGCGAGGAAGACATATTGGCCAGGCACGCCCACTCTAAGTATTCATAGAAGTTTGTACAAGCTGTCACAAGTGCCTGAAGGGAGAAAGAAGGTGCAAGGGTGTTACAGAGATATATGATGCAGAATCTGCTTGGTCTGGAAGGTTAGGGACAGTTTCTGGGAAAGGCTTGATCCATCTTTTTCACTGCCATCTGGGTAAGAGAGGAAATAAATCTGGATTATCTTTCTGTAGTCCTGCCAAGTAACCATCAGTCACTCCAGAAACTGTCCAGCAAATAGTCTTTTTCTCACTGCTGGAGCCTGACATTCTTAATGGGCAGCTATAAGAAAAGATGAAATCATGCAGTTTACTGCAGCCCAGATGGAACTGGAGGGTGTCCGGCTGAGCAAAATTAGCCAGAGGGAGAAAGACTAGCACCCAATCTCACTCATTTATGGTGCTTAGGGAAACAAAAGAAGGGGGTAATCAATCAACTGATAACAAACTCTAAGTACTGGAATACAAATTGAGAACAGGAGACTGGGGGGAGGGGTAGTCAGTAGACAAAATGTGCCATGAACATGGCTGGGGTCTCAGGCACTTTAGGTGGTGGTGAGATGAAGTAATGGTACTCCAAGACCATGAATGTCAACAGCATTATAATACGTTACCTGAATTAGAATAAACTTTTTAAAAAAATTAAAGAATGCACTTTCTTATTCCTTTTACAGTCCTTAGGAAATTACTTGAGGGGAGGTACACATCAGCTGGAAGAGAGTGTGGGTGCAGCCCTGCCCATCTCCATGGGCCAGAAGGATCCAGAGAAAGCTGCCTGTTCTCCATGGCTGACCCTGTAGCTGGGGCTGCCTCTGCTTTTCAGCTGGGCTTCCTGGCCAGTGTCCAGACAGTGTGGGCTAGAGGCCTTGCAGCAGCAATCCCCTCCACCTCTGGGATAGTTAGTGCATGGCCAGACGCTTCCTGCCATCAGTAACCTTGTCTGTTTACTCCCACATCCTGTACACATATCATTTTCTATTTCCCAAGAAGAGGAAAAGGTTGGAAATTGCTGCCTAGCAGAGTTCTGCGTGTACCTTCTTCACGGTTCAGAACCTCAAGTTGATGTGGACACATCTGATGAACTTTTCCCTTTTCTTTAGCCTGCCCTGATGTCTTCCAAGGAGAAGACTCTGGTGTGGATTGCTGCAAATGAAGACGGTGTCAGTATCCTGGACCACAACACTATGGTATGGATGGATGAAGGCTGGCTCACTTGGCTTTACCTTTTTTTGTTTGTTTATCACTATTACTATTGTTATTGTTGTTGTTATTTTGCAATTCCAGAGACTGAAACCTGAGCCTCACACATCTCTTCTCTTTGGCCTGAAAGGCCCAAACTAAGCAACTGTCCCCCTTACCCTCCACTCCTGCCCAAGCACTGCTTTCCTCTTATTTAGACACCCCCTTAGTCAAGATGTTGATATCCAATGACCACATCCAAGTTCCGTCCCCATGGTCTAGTAGATGGGTGGTGCTGGTTCTTACTCAGGAGATGGGTGGAAAAGCTCCCAGCACTAACTGGCTTCTTCCCATAGCAAGTGCATGTCACTTACCCCTACTCTTCTGTGATGACCTTTGGTGGCTGCCGGGATGACTTCATGCTTGTGATTAGATCCACTCCAGACCAGAACTCTGGAAAAAGTCACATTGAGAAGTTGATCTTCCGGATGGCTGCTCCCAAGGTGAGTCTGATGGCTCTAAAAATATTTGAGGGCCAGAGCGATAGTACAGTGGGTAGGGTGTTTGCCTTGCATGCAGCCGACCCGAGTTCAATCCACAGCATCCCATATGGTCCCCTGAGTACCACTAAGAGTAATTCCTGAGTGCAGAGCCAGGAGTAACCCCTGAGCATTGCCAGGTGTGACCCAAAAAAAGCAAAAAAAAAAAAATTGCCGCTGATCTGGTAAGAAGTGTGCTTAATGCTTAGGGGAAGGAAAAAAAAAACAAACCTGGGGCTATGACAGTACTTTTGGAAGGACCCTGTCCCAAATACAACTTCCGGCTTCATTTAAAAGCAGTTTCGCAAATGGTTCCGATGGAGTTGCATCAGTAGTCGTACTGGGCTGGTAGGTAGTGGGGCCATCTACGACTTCATTCTTTGTGATTTTTGTTGTTGTTCGTTTGGGGGCCACAAATAGTGGTGCTCGGGGCTTATTTCTGGCTCTGTGCTCTGGTTTTACTTCAGGCAGGCTTGGTTACCATATGGGGTGCTGGAGACCTAACCTGAATGCAAGCAAGGCAAGCGCCCTGCCTGCTATACTGTCTGTCCAGCCCTATACAATCTTGATCCTTCTCTCAAGTCTCACCACCATACAGGCCAGAGCCAGGTGCCCAATGCTCTCCTCTGTGCTCCAGACTCAGTCTAAGGCAGCTTTTTCTTCAAGGTGCTCCCACCTTCTCCTGAGTTCCCCTGGCCCGAGCACTAGCTACAGAATGAGAAAGTCTGCACATGCTTCTCTCTTCCTTATGGGCTTGAGGAAGGTCCAAAGACAACTTTTAAGGGCTTCATTCCTACTTAGTACAGGGAATATTGACTAGCAACAAAATCTGCGAAGACTGAGCTCTCCACCCAGAGAGACCCCTTCCTTGGCTTAGCAATGGCTAGAGTGGAACGTTGCTCATCTTTTCTTCAGGAGGGATGGTGCCTCTTGAGCACCTCCAGGCCAAATGGAGATGACCCATTTGGACATGTTCTCCCGGGTGGGTGCTGTAAGAGGTAAGAGAAGCCCACAGAAGTTATGTGACACCTTGTCTGTACGATTCAGTCCATTTCCTTTTTTGTTTGGAGGCCACACCCAATGGTGCTCAGTGGTCTTAATCTTGGCTCTGCACTCAAGAAATTACTCCTGGCACAGTGGGAAGGGCGTTTGCCTTGCATGCAGCCATCCTGGGTTCAATCCCCGGCATCCCACATGGTCCCCCAAGTACTACCAGGACTGATTCCTGAGCACAGAGCTAGGAGTGACCTCTGAGCACCTCTTGCTGGGTGTGGGCCAAAACTAAAAAAATAATCACTCCTGACAGCCTGAGTTATAATAGAGTAGGCAGGTGCTTGCCTTGAATGTGACCAACCCAGGTTCAATCCCTCGCACCCCGTATAGTTCCTATGCACCACCAGGAGTGATTCCTGAGCCCAGAACCAAGAGTAAGCCCTGGGCACCACTGAGTGGCCCTAAAACTAAATATACATATATATATATATATATATATATATATTTTTTTTTTTTTTTTTAAGAGATCACTTCTGGCAGTGCTTAGGTGACCACACAGAGTGCCAGGGGTTGAATCTGGTCAAGCCACACACACAAGGCAAATGCCCTACATGCTGTACTATTGCTTCAGCCCCTAATACAGTTCCTTTGTCTATGTGCAGATTGCAGAGGCGACCTTCATCTTGGCTAGCTACATGAACCATTGCTCTGCAGCTGGGAGCCCACCCACCAACCCGCCTGCTGGCCGCCCACTGAAGGAACTAGATGGACGACAGCTCTTTGCTTCTGTTCCATGTGTTGCCAAGGGGCCAGCACTGCTGTGAAGATTTCCCCCACCCTGTTCCCTGCCACTTCTCTAAGATTGCAGCTACATATCCGGGATGTGATACTACTGTGATGGGCCTAACAGCCCTGTGCCTAGCATGCTGCCCCCTACACCCCTCTTTGTTCTGTGAAATGTATGTTTCAGTGTCCGCAGAGCCTTTACTCTCTAGGTGCCTTATTGTGTTTCAGGGCCCAACCTTGAAATTCCAGACCCAGTATCAAACCACTCTTTTCAGTAATACTGAGCTCTGGCTGCTGCCTGCTTCTGGACAAACAGGGCTGGCCCACTGGTACAGACGACAACGACATCAGTGGTATGAGTCAGTGCCGTCTGCACCGATGCTCTCAGGAAGGCCGATTTTTAAATACTGTATATGGTCCTTAGATGGGGATTGATACTTGAAGTTTTCCCAGTATCCCTGACTAGGACATGACTAGAATTTCTAATTCACTTGATCTCTGACAAAGGCCTAGAACTCACTGAAACTGGACTGACTTTCGCAGAGGGCAGGCCTGGAGAGGAGCTTAGGCTCAGCCTTCCCTTGCCCTCCTGCGTCTGAGAACAAAGCTGTTTTCCCTGCTGCTGGATCCAAGCCCAGCAGGGGACTGGACACTACGCAAGCCCTTTCCCACTTTAACCACTGGACCGGGCACAAGGTCGGCTGTGCTCACTATTGCTGCATTTCCCCACCCTTTTTATAGACCAAGCAAACTTTTGCTCAGCTTTTGCTGTTCTGTGAGGACACGAAAGATAAAGTCAGAAACAGGAGACCCTCCAGGCTGGTGAGCCTGGATTTAACCCTCACGACTTCTGGCAAATTCTGCTAGGAATTAGTTGGCAGGCAGAGGCCACACAGGTGATATCTGCCCTAGCCTAACAACTTTTCACCTCTGCTTTCCTGACGATACCCAGGTCCCCTCATCCCTGAGACAGTCTGTGGAGTACAGAGGAGAGGCTCTTTGCCTCCATCCTCTTGAGAGAAAAGACTAAGGAGTTGATTTATACTCTGACTTCCCATCACTAAAGAAACTTCAGTTTTATTTCATAGCTCTAGAACAGTTCTCACATTTGTCATTAAAGTGCTGAAACCTGTATGGGTATAGCAGCAGCATCCCAGACCCAAGTCTTCCACCCCAACAATGTGTGTGTGGTACATGCGGAGAAGACTGGACCTAGTTTATCTGAATGCCTCATTTGCTCATGAACCCTTTACGCTGACAGGCATGACGAAAACAGCAGCTCTGTCTGCCTCTTGAAAATGAATGCAGCTTTGCAAAGGCTGCCAGTTCCACAACCCTCTCCCATTTGTTTCTGCTTTTCCTCCCAAAATTGGGGATCTCGTTGAGACATTTCTACCTCAAATAAGTCACAGGTAGCCTCTTGGATAGCCCCTCCAGGGCTTATGTCAAGGGCGGAGATGATAGCCTACTTAAAATATCTTGAGTGTCTCTAAGGCTAATGAGAATATCCACCCCAGAGTTCAAAATAAAATTGAGATTCTGAAGAAAATGTAAGCAAGAATGGAGCCATGTTTCATGCTAAAACTGGGGATCCAGTTATCTTTCCACTCTTTTTCCTTCCCAGACTCCTTACAGAAATCCTCCCTTGGTTTATTAACTGTATACCGAAGAAACTGTCTTATAAACAAAGGCTTCTAATGTTGGCTTGTTTATCCTTCCTTAAACATGTCTAAAACCAAAATCAAGTTTCTATCTGACATTTTCTCACCACCCCCTCCTAACGAAAGAATGATTCTGAAACCACTGACAATGCTGATTGTTAATGTGCTTGACAGCAATGACTGTAGCACGACGATCATGTTTGTCAATAAAAAAGCAGCTGTCCGTGAACCAGGCCATTGTTGTGTATGTTTTGGAAGTCGTCTGTTTATTAAGAGAGTCATCATAAATTAACTCTGTACAGGAAGTAGGTAGACAGAGACAAGTCTTATGTAGGCATTTTCTTCCCCCAGCTAACCAGTCAGAACCTGACGAGCTTGGTTCTCTTTTTCCTTCGCTTTTACGCACGGGTACTATGCGGTTGAAAATTGTTCTCCGGATATCTGGTAGTGGTTTTCCAACATCTTACTCCACAAATTTCAATAGTAAAATGGACTGTGTTTGGGAATCTCACAAAGTGCTCTGTGTTGACATTTATTTTGACATAATTTCTTAAGGTCTCCCCCCTCAGTTGTTGAAGTAGGCAAAGCCGTCTGAGGGCAGCACTAGCACAAACATACTTTGCTCAGCATCTCACAATGAGCAAGGCTTCCGGCCACCTGCTCTATGGCTCCGAGATGCACAGCATCCATACTGCTTCTTGGTACAGTGTCCATTTGATGGCTTCATGTACTGGAATTATTACCAGCCCTTGTGGCTTAGGAGTCATCTCCCGTGGAAGACAATACTGGCCTTTGTTTGCTGGGAGTCAGGAACTCACGGCTGAGTCTTTGTGGTGTGCCAGGATCTCCTGACAGCTCCTGTATACTTCGATCAAGCAGTCCAGCCGGGGCTTGGCACTCTGGATTCCAAAAGGGATAAATGCAGTCAAGAAGCAAGTTAAGAGGGCGCTTCATCCATGTACAACCCCAATTTCTCACCCAAGCAAGGGGGCTGAGTGGCACAGGTGAAAGCTCAGAAAAGAAGTTCAGGCCTAGGAGCACCTTCTTAGAAGGAGTCCCAAATCAGGCTCCCAGTCCAGCCTGTGAACTCCGAGAAGCAGAAGCTCAGAAAACAGGTGTTTGGTGTTTTTGTTTGTTCGTTTTTGTTTTTTAATCTGACTGTATTCTGATTGTATCCATCTATAAAGGTAAAGGTAAAGGCCCTCCCGTTGTTCATCGATTTGCTCTAGCGGGCCCAGTAACGTCTCCATTGGAGACTTTGTTGTTACTG
>JAOXYA010000019.1:5892775-5909582 GCA_028565675.1 Sorex palustris
TATAAGCTAGGTGCACAAAAAAAAAAAAAAAAAAAAAAAAAAAAGCCTCAGATGGCCCAGATTCTCTTGTCTGGAATAAATTTCCAAAATGTGGAGCTGTGGGAATGGGAAGAGCTGGCTTCTTTCCACATTTGCAGAGATAAATCAACTTTTGTTTGGTATTTAGGGCAAGAGAGAGCATTGTGTTCATGAATGTTCCTCACTAGGACTGCAGTCTGCATTATAATGAGATGATAGGAGAAGTGAGTGGACTGTAGTTCGGATGCTTTATATATTTTCTAGTATTAGTGAGATTTAAGAGATTTCATTGAATGAACGATTATTCTTTTTCTATATTGTTAGCAAACTTCCTAGAGATCTTAGGTGTTAGTAATTTTTAAACAATATATATAATATTTTGAACTGGTAAGCTAGTTGCCTGTAGAGAATCTATATCACTCCTAATACCACTATTACGATACACTTTTCCCCTTGTAATAATGTTGTTCTTCTTTACATTTTCTCCAGGATTTATGATTATTGACTGATTTCTCATGCTTAATTCCTCCCACTTTGACTGAATTGCAATTTATAGCCAACTATGTAAGAATTGTCACAATTTTCCCACTAAATCAACAAGCAATGCCTCGCAGATGCAAATGCTCAGCAACATGAAATATTTGCCTAGTGAATGCACTTAATCTAACATATTTGACTCATCTTTCAGCTTTAAATGGTTTAACTACTTTAAAAATATTGTTATTATTACCAGATTCTCATAACTAACAATCAGTTCTCTCTATTTGGGATTGTTTTTCTTTTTTTTTATCTAAATTTTGAAAAATATGCTCAATGAACATAGTCTTCTTAGTCTACGTTTTCCTATTTTAAATATTTTTCCTAGTCAGATATCACAAAAAATTAAGAAAAAAAGAAGAAGAAGTTTATTTCTTTCCTGGATTCTCCATTTTTGAGGGTCTGGGAAGTGCCCCAGATTGAAACTGGTCAGTTGTCTGCCTACAAGAAAAGTGTCTTACCACATACTCTCTCTCTCTCTGTCCTCTGTCTTTCTCTCTCTTTCTCTGACTTCCTCCTCCAATTCTCTTAACAACCAACATAAATATGTCCAACTCTAATTTAATATTACGTTTAAATGATAATATATATTTGCTTTAAATGATAACAAAGTGTGGTTTTATGTTTGGAAGAAACTGAAAAAAACTATATGCAATAGCATGTGAGATATTTTAAAAATATATTTGTATAAGGTAAGAATTATTTTTATTTTATGCTTAAGATAATAGAAATTCATAAAATTGCACCCTATACTCTTAAGTCAGATATAGGGTCAACGTAAAATGTCTAATGCATTAGTGCAGCATATCAGAAATAATTGTATCCCCAGAAGTGCCTTCTAGATAGTTTGCCCACATACCTCAGAAAACAACAATCTTCATTTTTTTATATTTTAAATTTTCATCTACAATTTTATAAAATAAGTCTATAAAGATTAAGAAAGAGAATAAATAAAAAGCAACACAAAAAATAAGATGAGAACTTAACAACAAAGTCTCCAATGGAGACGTTACTGGGCCCGCTCGAGCAAATTGATGATCAACGGGAGGGCCTTTACCTTTACCTTATCAGAAGTATAACATAAATTTTTTCACTATTCTTAGCACTCAAGTACTTCAAGTAATTTTTCTAATTTGTTTAAAATGTACTGATTCCGGGGTATGGTGCCGCCAGCCCCAGCGATAACTTTAAATAAGTTATTTAAAATAACTTATTTTAAACAAATTTATTGAACACATCTTTAACACCAGGTACTGTTAAATGTTAGACTCTGTATCTACTCTCAAGGAGAAAGGTCGCTTTTTTTTTTTTTTTTTGCTTTTTGGGTCACACTCAGTGATACTCAGGGGTTACTCCTGCAAGGCAAACACTCTATCCGCTGTACATCAGCCTTGAAAAAAATCACTTTTATCATTAAAAAATCATGCGGCCAGGGGAGGGAGTCTGATTAATAAGACAGTAGGTAGGGCACTTGTCTTACATGTAGCCGACGTGTGTTCAATCTCTGACATCACATATGGTCCCCTGAGGCTCACTAGGAGTGATCCCTGAATGCAGAGCCAGAAGTAAACCCTGAACATCACCTAGTGTGGCCAAAAAAAAAAAAATCCCCCATATTATTTGGGGAGTATACCCTGTTGGATTACTCCCAGTTCTGTGCTTCCAGATTGCTCCTGCAAGAGCTTAACAAACCTTGGCAAGCTGGTACTTGCATGTGCCCAGCTTCTTGAGCTAACCTGTGAGAAAGATCACTTTTAAACAGGCTATTATAGTTCCAAGGATGTCTTGAACCTTGAGATGGATAATTATCACCCTTGATCTGGCTTCGTTTTGGATTCTGCTTTTGAATATTCATTGTGAACTTGAACAAATTACTCAACCTTTCCAAAATGTGGTTATCATATCTTTTCTTTTTCAATTGAGGTAAAATTGGGATGTAATATATTGATTTCAGGCATAGAAACATAAATGGAGATAATAATGTCTACATCATTGCTTTATGATGAGAGATATAACTTAAGAGTTTAGCAGGTATCCAGCATTTAGTAATTATTCGATAATTTTAGCAAGTACTGTTAGTATCTAACTCAACTTTTTTAAAAAAAATTTTTGAATTTTTCTTTTTGGGTCACACTCGGCATTGCACAGGGGTTACTCCTGGCTCTGCACTCAGGAATTACTCCTGGCGGTGCTCAGGGAATTATATGGGATGCTGGGAATTCGAACTCGGGTCGGCCATGTGCAAGGCAAACGCCCTACCCACTTTGCTATTGCTCCAGCTCCTCTAACTCAACTTTTAAGGGTGTGGAAAGGGTTATCAGTGTCAGAGAATTCAAAACTGAAGTCTAAGAATGAGAAGAAATTAAATGAGAAAAGGAAGAGAAGGGAAGAAAGGACCTAAATAGGAAGGTCAGTGTTTGTTTTCAATTTGGGACCTGAAAAAACAACAAAGTGTTCTGGTGTCCTTTTGCAGCCTCCATGAGCACTAAGACAGATTTCACACCGAAGTTTTATTTGGGTCTCAATGGCAGCCATTTTTTTTTAATCACCGTAAAATACAGTTACAAAGCGTTCATGTTTGAGTTCTGGTCATACAATGATCAAACACCCATCCCTTCACCACTGCATTTTTTTTCCACCACCAAAATCCTCAGCATCCCTCCCATCCCAACCCTCTCCCTGCCTGTGTAGCAGACAATTTCCACAATACTCTCTACTTTGTTTACATTCAATATTTCAACACCAGTCCCAACATTATTATTTGAAATTTTCCCCGCCACCACTCAAACCTGCCGAAAAGGTAATGCTAGACAATTTCTTTTGTATTGCTTATTATGAATTGCATATGGTGTCACAAGGCTGCAAGTGTGTTCGTGTGCTTCTGAAATTCTAAAATTTTAATAATTAGGGTCCAGAGAGATCTCTGCAGTAAGCTGCAAGGTTCTTTTGGGTGTCTCTGGATTCTCTGGATTCTTTTGTGTGTCTCTGGATCATGGCCGTTAAGGAGCTTAAGTAGTAGCTGGAAGCAGTTGGGCGTCATCTCAGGGTCCCATGGGGAGGGGGGTCGGGGCTCCTCTCCCATCCCATGAGGCATGGCATTTGCTGTTACTGCTCCTGCATACCTTGGCTAATGGCAGCCATTTCAGGCATCTACTGTGAATTGCTCATAACAGAAACCTCCTCGTGGTTAGGGGATGGGAGGAAGTGAGCATTGCTCAGGTAACTGCTGGTTGGGCAGGCAGTGGCAGTTCATTTACTCTTTTGCTGCTTCCCATAGTCTTCTAGCTCTAACCTTTCTACTGAACACAGTGATCCCGATTGCATGGAAAATAAACTGCATTTTGTAATTTATTATACTCATCCTCTGCTTCCTCACCTAAAGTATATCCTAAGTGGTTCTGTTATCTCTCAAGTCCAGGATCGAAGAGCGAGAAAGAAGGGACTAAATTTCCCGACTCCCTAAAACAGACTCAGAACCTTTACATGCCTTTGTGTAAAACGTTCCTTTGAAGCTCATATTTTCTTGCTGCCTCTGAACCCACCCACCTCCCTCTGCTCTGCACTTCCTGGCCACCCAGACATTCTTGCTTTCAACCTTGGGGCTCCTCTTGGAGCTGTTCCTGAAAGCCTAGACAGCTCTCTCCCCAGAACTTGTTCCAGCCAGCTGCTCCTTTCATCCTTCAGGGTGGCTGACTCAAATACTAGTTCAGAGAGATCTTCCTTGCCACCGTTCTCCAAAGTAGTACCTCCTGCCCATTATTCTGCTTATTTTCATCATAGCATTTATTACTATCTGAAAGAATTCAAGTATTCAATTTCTCTTTTTCCTCAAAGGTACGCATAGCAATGAGAGGTTTATCTTCATACCTATCAAAAGCACTTAGAGTACTTTAGGTTTGAAGTAAATATCGGCAATGAATTAATGAATACAATTTCTAAATGAAATCTAGGCTTCAACCTTAGCTTAAAGGTGTATGTAAAAGTAGAAGTTCAGAAAAAAATATCCTAGGGGCATCCATATGCTAGCAGAGCTGTGAACCTACAATGAGTAAGGACTTCAGTATCTGAAAGGTTCGATAATGTTGTTCGAAGGGTCTGGAAAGGGTTATCAGCCAAGCAACATATTTAGGAAGGGGAATAAAATAATAGAATCATGATCCTTGCTTTTGAGACAATACAGTTGAGTCTTTAAAAAAATAAATTTATTTATTGAATCACCATGAGAACAGTTACAAAGCTTTCAGGTTTAAATCTTAGTCAAACAATGATAAAACACCTGTCCCTTCACCAGTGCACATTTTCCACCCCCCAAAACCCCAGTATACCCTCATCCCACACTCTCCCCTTACCTGTGTGGCAGATGACTTCCACATTACTCTCTCTCTACTTTGGTTACATTCAATATTTTGACACCAGACCCACCATTATTATTTGGGATTTTCCCCCAACACTCCAACCTGCCAAAAAGGCAACATTAATTTAATTTGTTTTCTTTTGCTGATTATGAATAGCAATGGCCATGCGATTTCGGAATTCTGAAATTTTAATAACTAAATCTGGAGGGATTTCTACCAGAAGCTTCTGGGTTCCGAGTTTCGCTTGTGTGTTTCTGGGATCATGGCCATTAAGCAGCTTGATCAATAGCTGGAGGGCCTGTTGGTGGGCGGTGACTTGGGGTCTTGGTGGGGTGGGGGAGGTCAAGGGCCAGCACCACCCCCATATCGTGAGGCCCCTCATGTCTCATCACTTCCAGTCCAAACCTGACTGGCTAATGGCCTCTGGAAGATGGTGGCCACCGAGCAGCCAGAGGGAAAAGTCGGAGGGATGGCACCTTTTCCCACCTGGAGTGGCTCGGTGCCAGCAACCTAATGCGAAGTCCCGATGCATTTCTGCCAAAGGTCACTGGGTTCTGCCAAAGGCCACTGAGTTTCACTTGTGTTCCTCTCAAGAACATATAGTTGAGTCTTTCCTGAGTTTCCTTTCATCTGCAGAAAGCAATGAGTGCTAGCTAAAGCCTGCTTATAGAAACCCATAAGTTCCTGATTGGTGTTACATTTTGAGTAATTTTGTCAGCCAGTTGTTAAACATTACCATAATTAGGAGATGGAGTGATAGCACAGCAGGTAGGGTTTTGCCTTACATGCAACCAACCTGGGTTTGATCCCTGGAACCATATGTGGTCTCCTAAAGGCTTCCAGGAGTGATCCCTGAAAGAAGAGCCAAAAATAAGCCCTGAGCACTGCTGGGTGTGGTCCCTAAAACCAAACCAAATCAAACAAAACCCCTTTTAAGTGGCCATTATTGAAAGTCAAACTATAACACACAAGTTATATTTAAAATACTCAGAAATGTCCATTGCCTAATTGTTTATAAAAACCACTCATTTACATATGTGCATCAAACTTACACATCCATACAAGATAAGTTCTCCACCCCTGAACCTGAGCTACAACCTTTATCTTTCAATTATTTTATTTTGTTTTACAGACACAACTGGTGGTGCTCAGGGCTTATTCCTGCCCTGCACTCATGCATTATGCCTGGCATGACTTGAGGGACCATGTGGGTGTCGAGGATCAAACCCCAGTTAGCTGTGTGCAGGCAAGTGCCTTATTCAATGCACTATTTCTCCAGCTCCTAATTACTTATTTTGAAAATAAAAACACTAGTTATTTGAATTCGGGACTTGAGAAAATTATACATTATTTCAGACACTTAGCAGTAGTAATTTGAAATTGAAAGGATAATAGTGCTTTCACTCTCCTCCTAATCTCCTGTTCACACTCAGGTGGTCTTACTAAATGCTGGGTATTCAGGCAGGATTAATGCAATACCGCCTTATACAGCATGTCAGCCGGCATCTGCTAAAATCATTTTCAGATGTCGATATAAACATTTATTCTGAAAGGAATACTACTCATATCCAGGTATGTCATAATGTCAAAGTTAAGAACTTGGAATCACACAGCTATGCCATTTCACAAACCGTGACTTGGGGAGTTACTTACTCCCTTCCTCATCTTTAAGAGTCCTTCTTCGTTGAGTAAGGACTATTTCACAACTTTAATTATTATAAAAATATTAGTTATTATTAAAAATAATAGAAAATAAGTCTTAAATAACAGTCGCCCCTAAACTTTTGTTTTCTTCTCGTTTGGGGGCCACACCCAGCGGTGCTCTGGGGACCATATGGGATGCGGGAGATCGAGCTGGGTTGGCCCTGCGCAAGGCAAATACCCTCCCCGCTGGATCTCTTCGCCCCACCCCCCTACGCCCCTCTAACTCTTCAAAGGGTGCAGATGTTTGGTTTTTAGTAACCAGGCACCTGTTATCCAGGGAAAAAGAATCGAAGTCGTCATCTAAGAAGGACTTTGCAAATCCTAACAATTCTCTCTCCACCAGGCTATCTAAGTTGGGTGGCTTTTGATTAGCGAGCCTGGCGCAGAGAGTACGGATCCCTATTGGATCTCTCAGCCTTCGATGCCCGAAAGTGGAGGAGCCATGGTGTTTTCTGGACCTTGAGCTCCACGACGGAACCGGACGAGGCAGAGGGGGATGCCGGCCCAGTTCTGCAGGGCGGCACTCCCGCGGGCGCAGGTCGGCTCTTCCTCGCCGGGGGTCGCCGGGGTGCGCCGCAGTGGGGAGAATCCCGTCGGGTTGCCGAACCTGGCGGAGGACAGACGCTTTCCAGCGCCGAGACACACCTCCTGGCCACGGCGCGCTCATTGGCCGGAGCCTGATAATGGCCCTAGAGGCGACGGCTGGGACCCGGACGCGGCGGGCTCGAGGGCTGGGGGCGGGGCCTGCGCGGAGGGGTGGGGCCTGACGCTGACGTCACGGGGCGGGGCCGCCCTAGGTGAGCGGGGCGGCGGGCGGCGGCGCCCAGTGCAGGCTGCGCGCCGCACCGAGCGCTCCCCCAACTCGTCGGCATCCCGCGCCGCCCAGCATGTCTCTCCGGAGCAGCCTCCTCTCGCGGCTCCTCCGGGCGCACACGCGCTCCGTCCCGAGGAAGTCCGTCCACTCGGTGGCCGTCATCGGAGCCCCGTTCTCCAGGGGACAGGTGAGGACCTCCGGGACCCCGCAATGGTTGGGTGGAGGGCACGATCCCCGCGCCCCGCAATGTGCAGAAAAAGGAGATGGGGTTGCTCAGAGATTGGCCGCCGGGAGAGCACGTGGGGTTTTTTTTTTTTTAATTCTCCCCTCCTTCCGCAGCACTGGGAGATGGGGAAAGAGGGAGGAGATGGTCCCAGGCTGACCAGGGCCAAGCGTGTGAGCAACGGGCTGGCGGGGTTCAGGGGCTCCCCCAGGAGACTGGAGAAAGTGATGTGACCCCCCCCCCCCTTAGGGTGCTGGAGTAAGAGAAGCTGGCAGCAACCACTGAGGGGGAAATCGAGGCGGGGGAGATGGAGGGGGGATGGGGAGGCTGCAGAGCCCGACCTAAAATTTCAGGCGCTTCTTAGCCGGGAAGGGCATTGATGCTGGCTTTCTCCCGCCGCGGGAGGCCGAGAGGGTCCGTTTTGTTCTCTTTGCAAAGCGCGGATCCTGCAGTCGCGAGAACTCAGACACATACACAGGCGCGCGCACACACGCACACACACACGGGCACACACACACACAAACGGGCACACACGGACACACACACGAGCCACCACCACCAGATACACACACACACACACACACACGAGCCACCACCACCAGATACATACACACACACACACACACACACACACACACACGAGCCACCACCACCAGATCCAGATCCAGACCTGGCTCAGCCCCTTTCCCCCTCTGCCTTGACCTCCGCTTGCCCTTCCCACGCTTGAGGGGCTTGAAAGGTTAATTTAATCCCAATGACTGTTGTGTTTTTCCCTTCCTTCCTGGAAGTGTTTTGAGATGAGCATCCTCAGCGGGAGATAATAAGGGAAAGTCGGTTGCTGCAGGTTTTTCAGAGGGCGCTTGCCGGGAACTTAGATTTCTCTATTCTTTTCTGTGTGTTTTGTTTTGGGGGGGTCACACCCAGCAGTGCTCAGGACTTCTGGCTCTGTATTTAGGGATCACTTCAGGTGGATTTGGGGGCTGTGTGGGATGCTAGGGATCGAACCCAGGCTGACCAAATGCAAGGCAAACACCCTACACACTACACTATCACTCTGGCCCCTGATTTCTCTATTCTTTGTCAGCTGAAGTGGTTTTACTCAGTTATCTCTCCTTGTACTTATGTGACAGAAAAGAAAAGGAGTGGAGTATGGTCCAGCTGCTGTGCGGGAAGCTGGCTTGATGAAAAGACTCTCCGATTTGGGTAAGTGGATTGATTTTCAGTGTCTCTGAGGGCAAACTTACCTCATATCCAGGGACAGATTGCACACTGTCAGCTGTGTTCTTGTTAAGTGCCCCTCCCCCCCATTCTCCTTTAGGGTCCCATCAGTAACTTAAGATCTACCAGGGATTTTTCTAGCTGTCATGTTACAACAGAGTGTGTGCAAGGCAGTAAGGTCAAAGCAGGGTCTGGACAAGCTGCTCGGGAAGTGCAGGTGGTGCTAAGAATGCCAGCTCCAGCTGGGACTGCACAACCTTGCCTCCTAAAACTGGAGCTTTCCTACCTCATTCATGATGTGCTTTTAAATCACAGACCTAACCAATTTCTTCTCTTCAAATCATTTGCTTCCTCCCTAGGGTTAGAAGCTTTATTAACGTAAGCAAAGCTTAGATCAGTATCTTTTAAAATGTCTCTGATTATGGAAATCTCTCCGGTTACCTGCAAAAACAAGTTCCTAGACATCTCCATGAAAGAGTTTGATTTATTGGCTCTGAGGTGGGATTCAGACATACACATTATCACATTATCACTAGCACTGCAGATAATCAGAAGTAAACTTGGCTTTTAATTAGGACAGTACTCTAAACTTACAGAACCAGAAGTAAATCTGAACCAAAGAGAAGTGCTATTTGTGTAGTAATGGAGAACCTTTGTGACAGAACACCACATTTTAATGCTTTTATGATAGAAAGATTCTTCCTTATACTGAACCCAAATGTTTTTAGCTGAACTATAAATTTCCTCTTAACTCTTCTATTTGAAACATCGTGTGCTAATTACTGCATCCACTACAGTGTCATCTTTTTAAAATACGGGAATAATGAAGTCATCAAAGTCATCCTGAATTGAGGTAGCCTTGAGTTGAGGATATATTTTCTTGGATCATAACTTTTTTCCTTTTCTTTTTGATTACACCCGGCAAAGTTCAGTTACTCCTGGCTCTGCACTCAGGAATTACTCCTGGTACTGCTCAGGACACTATATGAGATGCCAGGGACTGCACTCAGGTTAGCCGCGTGTGATGCCTTACCTGCTGTGTTATTACCCCATAACTCAACTCTTAATTGCAGTATCTCATTTTAATCACTGTCACTGTCCTCCCATTGATCATTGATTTGCTCGAGTGGGACCAGTAACATTGTGAGACTTGTTACTGTGTTTGGCGTATCGAATACACCATGGGTAGCTTGCCAGACTTTGCCGTGCGGGTGAGGTACTCTCGGTTGCTTGCCGGACTCTCCAAGAGGGGCGGAGGAATCGAACTTGGGTTGGCCATGTTGGCTGAGTGCAAGGCAAACGCCCTACCCACTGTGCTATCGCTCCATTTTAATTATTTACTAAATTGAGTCATCAGAGTTAGTCTTAATGTCTCACAAGTTACCTAAAGGGAAGAGTTTTTTAATTCCTGTTCATAAGTGAAAATACTGTACCTTTAAAGCAATCGTACATATGACCTTTATTAGGGGCCATACCCAGTGCTCTGCTGCAACTGGAGGTGAGGGTGGGGAGTGGAGGACGGGGACTGGACAGGGGATCAAGACAAGGCCCTGCACATCCTAGGCATGTTCTCTACCACTTGCGCTATTCTCAGCTCATGTATTTCGCCATTTTTAAAAGCACCATTTTATACGCAAGGCAACAATTTCTGGTAATCACATTTTTTAAAAATTGAATAAACCTTCACAGCCCATCTGATGAATTGTGCCATCACTTGTATTGCTGCTGATTGCTTGATTCAGACTTGAAATAAGAATTGGTTTTAGGCTCACATAGGAGAGTCATAATATTCAGCAGAGGCTGCTGAGGGGGAGGGGCAGATTTGTAGTATCTTCTCTTACTCATGCTTTGTAGACCTCCTTTCCTGTCACAGCTTACAGTATTTTTCCACTCCACCCTGGGGAAGCTATTCTCCTTAAACACTAGCTCTGTAAAACTCTCAGCCTAAAGTGACAGTGGAGCTTCAGTTTTTTAAATTTCTTCAAATATTTGCGTTCTATAATTTAATCCCTACCCCGTAGCTGACTTGGGACTCTGATATCACCAACTGTCTGGAATAGAATCTTATTGCATATTAATAAGAGTGTGGCATGATGCAGATGTCTGGCATGTGGTTTTTGGCAAATCTTTAGGAAGAAACTGGAAAGAACCAGGAGAAGTTTCAGTTGCTCTATTCGGAGACAGTAAGAACTGTCTAGCACTTTTCAATAAGGGTCAAATGTTAAGGAAGAGAAAACCCAGGGAAAGGTAACTTCAACAGATCCCTTTGTCCCTTGCCTTCTGCTCTGATGTCACAGGCTGCTGCTGTTTCCATGGCATTAAACTCCCTGTTTTCATGAATAAAATGTGCTTGATTTAGTGGTGAGACTTGTTTTTCCTTTGCCCTGGACTTAATACGGACCCTAAGGTTTCTTTCTCAGGTAACCACTTACGTTAGTATTTAAAGAGAGCCTAAGAGAAGTAGAGGGAATCACTCTGACCAGGGGCACATGTGCCTCTGCTCCTGATTCTGGTTAGCTCTGGTCAGCCACGATAATATACCCTTTAGTTTTCAGAAATAGAATGAATTTCTGTGGATAAAGAGGGCTGTAAGCTGAGATGAACAGTTTGTTCTCCCTCTCATTGTAATTATGGTAACCTGACCCAGTTGTGGCCTTGGTGAGGGCCACTGGAACAACTGTAAGTGAAAGAGCCACTGTCACCACACCGTGTCCTGGAGTTCAAGGAAACCATTCTGGAATGATCAGCTGGGCTAAAGGGCATTGATTCTTCCTGTTATTCTGGTTATCAGAAACAGGAATCTTGATTGAGAATTACAAAGCGAGCTGAATGGCTTCATCCAGAATCACTGACAGAGGCCTGAGGTGGGAGGTATCTGAGGGGGGTGGGGGCGGGGGAACTCAGGAGTCACACCTGGTGGTGCTTCGGGGAATCATAAGCTGTGTTGGGTATCCAACCAGATCAAGCGAAAGTGCCTTAACCACTGTGTTATCTGGTTCCAGAGGTAACAGTTTAAACAGTTTAATCTGCAGTATAAAAACTGTTCATTTGGAATGGATCATATATGTGAGTTCAGGGATCTGCATTGGTTTTTCACTGGCTGCTAGAGAATATTAACAAGCATGAATTTAATTCTATGACAGTGATGCTTCATTTAGCTTCCATGCCTGCCATTCCACTGAACTACGCTAAGTAATTACGCCTATTCAATTGTCAACCTCCATTCTTCTGGATCTCTGTTGCATAAATGACCTCTTTACTCCTGAAATATACCCCTCTGTCAAGCCAAGACTCCACTCCCGAATCTTCTGTCTCTCCCAGCTGGTGCTCCTTAACTCCTTTGTAGGCCTCTCCTTTCCCCAAGCCTCAGTTGTTCATGTCCCTATTGTTCTTCCCTGACATTTTCTCATTGTGAATGAAGGTCTCAACTAATCAATCCCATCTGCTCCCTACCTCACACTTTTACAACTCTGACCTTTCTCTAGAATGGGGTGGGAACCTTTTTTTTTTTTTATCCCTGCCATTTGCCAAATGCCAAGGACGTCTGGATATTTATAACATTATTCCCAGCCATACAGTGCAGACAGATGGGCAGCTGATGAGTTTACATGTCTTCTAGTCATGTACCAATACCAACCCATAACTTCATGTGCCTGTTTTGTTTTAGGGCCATACCTGGATGTGCTCAGGGCATACTCCTGGTGGTACTCAGGGAACAATATGTGGTGCTGGGGATCAAACCCGAGTCAGCTGTGGGCAAGGAAAGTGCTTTTCCACCTATTATTTCTCCAGCCTCTTATGGGCCACAAATCAGCCCACAAGTTAGACAATCCCTACCCCTACCATAAAACTATATAAAAACTATAAAAGAAGGCTTCTTAAACTTTTTATACCATTGACCTCTTTTTGCATGGGAAAAAAACCCTGTATTATGACCCCATGTATATAAAACAGGTAGAAAAACCAAATGTTTGCTGGTAATGAAAAAAATTTATTTTAAAGCAAAGATTTTATTTTCTTCAGGACTTCCACATTTAGTTACGCAACACATAGAGGGTCACAACTCACAGCTTAAGAAGTTCAAAAGCTAGACTCTAGAATGCTGAACTTGTCCTTCCCCTTGATTCTCAGTGGCCTTATCTCAGGTGCCTGATCCTCAACATGTTTAAAGTAAAATTCATTCTCCCTCAGACCAGCTCCTCATGCTGTCTTCTCATTGTCCTGTTTTCCCTGTCCACCCATTTAGTTAAGTGAAACTTCAAGTTCGTCACAATTCTTTTTTCCTTTTTTGTGTCTCTTACACCCTATCAAGTCTTACTGCTTTTCCCCCCTTAATGATTCGAGTCCTTTTCCCTATTGGTGCTGGTCTGTTTCCATCCACCTCTCACTGGCTGTTACTTTTTCCAGTGGTATCTCTGGTCCCATTTTTTTTTTTTTGCTTTCCTTTGTTTACCTTCATCACGGTCACGGTCCTCCCGTTGTTTATCGATTTGCTCGAGCAGGCCCAGTAACGTCTCCATCGTGAGACTTGTTCTTACTGTGTTTGGCATACCTTCATCACTGCCACTAAAGTAATCTAAATCTGTTCCTCGTTTGCTTAGTCTTTCTATAACTTTTTCTTTTATATGTATCATGCCATGCTGTCTTTCGTGATTTATAAATCTTTTTTTTTCTGATTTGTCACATTTGCTGTCACTAATATTACTAATTACTATTAATTTTTTTAAAAATAACTTGCTTACAATAAACAATAACATCTCTGGTTTGTGCTATATACTTTTCTTTTTTATGGTTTGAAAAAAAATATTTGGGGGCGGGGGTCATGAGAGAGCGCACCACTCATGGAATGCTGGAGACCGAACCAGGGTTGGCAACATACAGAGCTTGTTCCTTAACCCCTGTGCTATCTCTACAGCCTGTCAGTCTTTCAGCCAGCGGTGTTATGTGTTTCATACATAACAACCAACAGGATAGGTCCTCGATGATGTGAACCGCCACACATTCCTTGCAGTTAAGACTGTGGGCACTTGGCCCACAGAAGCACCTATTCTAAGCTTTCATTTGACATTTTCGAAGGGGCAGCAAAAATTTCACTCACTGTAAAGGGCAGTGGTAGCAGCAGTTCCAACAGACTGTCCTGCCCCATGTAGGGGGGTCAGCCATGCAGACTGCAGAGGGGACTCTGGCAATGGAGAGGACAGTAATGATTTCTTCACTGGATCATCCTGCAATGGACTTCTGGGGCTATTATTCATGGCAATGTGGTCTTTAAAAACCAGATTTTGGCTCTCATAAAGATTCTGGAGGTGTGTGGGGTTTAGTGACTGAGTGCCAGCCTTCCAAGCATGAAATCTGTCCTGGGCAACACCTACTTGGGCCAGGAATGATCCTGGCTGTGCTGCCACTTGGGCCCCCGACTTCATACAAGTGATCCCCACAACAACAGAGAGCAAAAAGGGAGGGGATTTTTTTTTAATCTTGATCATTACCAAAATTGAACAAATTTCTTTTCTGGTGAAACTAGCAAGAACAGATGTTTGCAGCGTAAGGATCCTGACTGACAAACATTTTACAGTTTCAGTAATAAGCCCGCATATGGGTTGGGATACTCAAAGCTTGCTCTCCCCTAGCCCTTAATAATAGGTTCTTCTTATTTTGTTTACTTGGCACAGTCTTTTATAAGTTAATAGAACTCGTTGGGTGATTTTCTTTGATCTCTACTTAGCTGGAGACTACATCTTTGTCTATTTGGACTTCAGCAACTCTAAGCTTTCTTGGTGCTTTGATTTTTGAACCATTATGTTCCTTGATGTAATCTCTGCAAATAAGTCTCAAATTTTTATCCCTAAAAATAGGGGTCGGAATAATAGCTCAACGGCCTCACAGTGTATACTCAGCCAGCGATCCCAGGCACTGCCTGGGTCCCTTAAGCACTGAGCCAGAAGTATCCTCTGAGCATTGCCAGGCGTGGCCCCCCAAAAAACCACAAATATTCTAGGTTTAGCTGACTGGCAAGCACCCTACCTTAAAAGTTACTTTAACTTAATCATGTTCAAGATTCTATATCTTGAACATGGTAGCACTTTAAGACTAAATGTTTGCCAGAATTCATGGAGCTTAAAAATGTGAGTTAGGGGCTGGAGCAAGAGCACAGCGGGTAGGGTGTTTGCCTTGTGTGTGGCCAACCCGGGTTCGATTCCTGGCACCCCCATATGTTTCCCTGAGCATCGCCAGGGGTGGTTCCTGAGTGCAGAACCAGGAGTAGCCCCTGAGCATTGCCTGGTGTGATCCAAAAAGCGGGGGGGAAAAAAGAAAGAAAAAAGGCAAAAGAAACAGTACAGTGGGTAAAAGGTGCTTGCCGCCTTGCACATAGCTGACCTGGGTTTGATTCTGGGCACCAACCACATTTCATCCCCTGAGCACTTCGAGGAATGATCCCTGAGCACAAAGTCAGGAATAAGCCCTGAGCATATCGGTGGGTACCCTAAAAAGAAACAAAAAGTAAATTAAAATAAAGTATGCACTAAAGCTAATTAAACCTTAATTTCAGGATTATTTTTCTTAGGAGCAGTTTTAATCACTAAAAGCCTATACAAAGTTTATTTCTGAATTTATATACTAAAAAATTTGGGAACTAAGTTCTAGCTACTAGGAATACAACAAAATAGTTGATCATTATCTATCACAGAATTCTCAGGCTTCATAGAAAAATTTTGCTGGCATGGGTTTAGGGTTTGGAGATGGCAGGGAATGAATGTGAAATTTATATTTGATTGTGATTAAATTAGTACCTTTCAAAGTTTGGTATATATCTAAAATCATCAGTAAATCTTAAAATGTAGATTATATTTTGTTGGCGACTTCCAAGAGGTACTCAGGAAGACTGGGGCCTGCTCAGTAATAGTCATTTGGGCCAGTGGTTCAGTGCTACGGACCTGCAGATATCGTGCTTCTGAGTCTTTCAGTGCTGTGGACTACTGGGGCAGCCCTGGCAGTTTTTGGGGACCTGTTAGACACATCTGATAATGCTTGGGAGACCACATAGTGCCAGGAGTTGAACTCTGGTTGGACCATGTCAGATACTGAACAATTTTCACCCAAAGCTTATAGATCCTTTTTACAAAATTAGCATTTAATTGACCTCCAGAACCAGCCCCAACCATGCTGAGACCACTCTCCACTCGCATGAAGGTACCGACAGAGGAACAAAGGCATGCAGGTGCTGGGGCTGAGATCTCCAAGCCTGCTCAGATCAGGGCTGAACATTCTCCACCCAGATCCTCCATCTTCCAGTAGGCAGGGGTCACACCCACCACCTCACCCCCAGCACCTGTAATCCCATCAACGGCCAAGACCCAGAGATGATAAAACCTAGCTCCTGGAAGAGAACAGTGCAGAGTCTCCTGCCCCTCACCTGCCTGTCCTCACTGGGGCCCCTTGGAGGAGGGCAGGTTGAGTTTCCCTCCCCACCCCGAGCAGAGCTCTGCAGCCGAAGACCTCCAGAACCAGCCACAACCATGCTGAGACCACTCTCCACATGCATGAAGGTACCGGCAGAAGAACAAAGGCATGCGGGTCCCGGGGCTGAGATCACCAAGCCTCCTTGGATCGGTGCTGAGCATCCTCCACCCAGATCCTCCATCTTCCAGTAGGCAGGGGTCACACCTACCAACTGGCCCCCTGGCGCCGTGTAATCCCATCAACAGCCAAGACCCAGAGACTATAAAACCCAGCTCCTGGAAGTGCGTAGCTGCATTTGCAGTCTTGCGATATCTTATTATCTTATTCTTTTTTTGGACAATCTGGCAGGCTACTGAATGTAACCTGCCCACATGGCAGAGTCTGGCAAACTCCCCATGGTGTAACCAATATGCCAAATACCAGTAACAATGATGGGTCTCATTCTCCTAACCCTGAAAGAGCCTTGAATATGGCACT
>JAOXYA010000019.1:5909682-5922293 GCA_028565675.1 Sorex palustris
GTTACTCCTGGCTCTGCACTCAGGAATTACTCCTGGCGGTGCTTGGGGGACCATATGGGATGCCGGGGATTGAACCCGGGTCGACTATGTGCAAGGCAAATGCCCTATCCGCTGTGCTATCACTCTGCTCCCCCCAACCCTCCCACTAGGACCTCTGTATGTGTAGAGTTGCACCTTCTCCCATGTCTGTATGCCTTTTCTCTGGGTATTTCCAGTTTCCTCTCACATCGTTAGGTTAGCATGGGCAGCTCACATGTGAGCCCAAATGACTGTGGGGGCATATGAGTGTGCCCTATGTGGAAGGAGTCCTTGTGGAGTATGTTCCACAACTTGTCCCCTGCTTGAGCCCTGGGAGAGGCTTGGCCACCCATGGCCCTGAAATGTACTAAGCACATTGGTAAGTGAGCACAAATTCTCGTTTGAACGTTTTTTTCTTTTCTTTCTTTTTTCTTTTTGCCTTTTGGGTCACACCCGGTGATGCTCAGGGGTTACTCCTGGTTCTGCACTCAGGAATTACTCCTGACAGTGCTCAGGGGACCATATGGGATGCTGGGAATTGAACCTGGGTCTGCTGCTACAAGGCAAAGGCCCTACCCGCTGTGCTATTGCTCCAGCCCTACATTTTGGAATTGAGCACAAATTCCCATTTGAACATTCTGTGTCGTTTTTAGACATTTTGAGGTTTTTGTGCCCAGAAATAGGCTGGAGGAATTTCTATCAGATAGTTTCCAGTAAAACTGGTCTTGTTATGTGTCCTCCCTCTCCCTTGAAACTGATTTCCAAGAATGTATTAGTGACATCAGGGGAAGCCTGGAATGACCTCTTCTAGTAAGCCCTTTTCTTCTGGCATGAAACTAGTATCTTCATGATTTAGATGCTGCCTTTTCTAAGCAACTTGGTTCTTTGTGGGTTTAATTCAATCACTTCCTGGTCCCCCATATCCGTTACTTCTGCACCCCAGCCTGTCACCCTGGCCTGTTTTCTCTTCCCCTTCCTGTTCTCTCCCCAGTCTGGACGCTCCTTAAGACTGCAGCCACATCTTCTCCATACCCTCGCATGATATGAGAGGGACATAAGCATGCTGTCAACCTTGGTGAAAGGAAGTAAAAGGAAGGAGACGGAGCACTTTATTACATCATTTACATCATGACTGGGCTTTCCCCAGATCATGATTACCTTCCTCAAAATGACCTACTCCTCAGTGGCACCTGGCTTTCTCCCCCACTCCAGTCTTTAAAAACAGGGTCACACCCAGCACTCAGAGGGCCACGTGGTGCCAGGATAGAACTCAGGGCCTAGCCCATACATATGCCTCTATCCCTTGAGCTACCTTGGTTTCCCAGGTTTTCAGAATGTATGATTCAGGGCCTGGAGGAAAAGCACAGGACGGAGGAGCACATAGTCATAAGTTCAAATTCCTGTTGTGGCCACAGGTCAAGCACCATCAGCTTGGCTACCCATGACCCTCAGTGTCAGAGGCAGTTTGCAGCTATACCACAAAGGTAGCAACCCCGGCAAGCACCGCAACTACAAAGGTGTGCCATAACCATGGCCAAGAAGTGTGAGCTCTAGCGAGCAAGTGTGTGAGCACCACAGTGGTCTGTGCTTGTCAGCTAACTCGCCTGCCTCAATGAAGAGTGAGGATCCCTACCAGGCACACGTGCAAACACCACGACTAAAAGGAGTGTCCAAGCAAACACAACCTGACGTGCAACCTGTGGGGAGCACCACAACTAAATGTGCAAGCACGAGCACCATCATTAGCCCTGTGTGTAACCTCTGGTCACCCAGCCACACTATCGCACAGCTCCCCTGTGGGAGAGGGGAAGGAATGGAAAAGAAAAAGAAAGTATAATTTAAGGCTAAGGGTGTAGGTCAGTGGTAAAGTGTTTATTTTGCATGAATGAGGGCGTGACACCACCACCCCTCCCCAACACACACACACACACACACACACACAAACACACACAAATGAATTCTTACAATTTTGGCTAGCCATTGGGAGATTATTCAAACTAAATGTTCGTAGGTGTTAATGAGTTACTGATGATTCTACCTTTTTTTTTTTTTTTTTTTTTGCTTTTTTGGGTCACTCCTGGCTCATGCACTCAGGAATCACTCGAGGGACCACATGGAATGCTGAGGATCGAACCCGGGTCGGCTGCGTGCAAGGCAAACGCCCCACACGCTGTGCTATGGCTCCAGCCCCCTGATTCTGCCTTTTTTGAAACATTTTGTGTTTTCTGTTTTTGTTTTGAGCCATACTTGGCTCTGCATTCAGGAGTTACTCCTGTAAGGACTCATATGGGAGGAGCACTGGGGACCATATGAGATGCTGTGGGTCAAACCGGGGTAGACTATGTACAAGGCAAGTGCCCAACCCACTGTACTGTCTCCAGCCCCCATATTTTTTGTTTTGAACCAAGAGCTATATAGCTAGACTGTTTTAAGTAGGGGTGACCTTAGACAGATGTTACATTACTCTTTCACTGTCCAAAATAGTATTATTCAGAGGTTCAGAGTTTAAGAGATTACTATGGTTGGTTTAAAATCATTTAATTCTTGAATATAGTTATCCCTCCAGTAATGATCAAACTCTCTTGGTACTGAAGATATATAAATATAGTACATGTGGGTGATGTACTCTTCTCAGAGGCTAAGAGAATCCTCTTCCTGGCTTATTTGACTACCTCAAGAACCAGAAGCACTTAGCAGGAAAAGAAAACAACCTCCTATTTGGACCAAGATTAAGTCACACACTGAGGTTCGGGCTGTCAATTTGCTTGGCTTTGCCCTTTATCCTTTATAGGGAATGAGGAAAATTCAGATAGTGGAACAATGGGGCTCTAGGACTCATTTTAATGAGAAATTGGGTTTGTTCTTATTTGCTATTTCTCAACAAAAACAGCTTTTTATTAAAATGGTACGGTTCTATTACACGCAGGTTTCAGGAACCTTCGGTTGTATCTTCATCAGTTTCACAATTACACCATCAGTGTTACGGAAAAGAGAAAGGGTAGGGTAGGAAGAAAACCCAGAGACTCCCCATCCAGTTGAACTGATGGAATCTCTTACGTGGGTAGGCTTTCCCTATTCATCTTATTTAATCCTCATTAGCCTTGAAGGAGGACAAGGTTAGAAACTGAACTCCTTGGACAACTTGGATCTTCTAGGAAACTGGGAGGCTAGAGGGTAGGAATTCTTCCCTTCCCTTGACCTCCCCCGTGGCCATTTATCCGCATGCTGCTTGAAAGCCAGGCCTAGTGGAATGCAGGTGATCTGGTTTGAGGTTACCCAGGCAGCTCAACAAGATGCTCAGCTAGGGTCTGGGCAGGCTTAGCAGTCACCAGTTCTAGTAACCTACTTACCCACTGTATATATAATCTCCCTCCCAACTGTTTTTGGATCAAGCAGAATGTGTACAGCATTTTAACTGCATCTCTAAGAGCAGCACTTTATTCCTAGGGACTGTAGTATTTTATCCTGACTACTATCACCTTCTGGTTAGATACTGCAGAGTGTGAACTTTCATCAGGATGTTAATGACAGATTTTTTCATAGAGATCTCAATGTTCTTGTTCTGATTGAAGGATAATGGTTACACTGAGGTAACTTATGAAGTTTGATTAATCTTTGCTATTTTTACCCCTGTCTTGCTGGAAGCAGGCAACTAGCTTAGGGTGCTGTCAGCTGTCAAAAACCCCTGGACATTTTTTTTTTGGAAAACAATATGGACATTCCTAAAAAAAAAAAAAAAACAAAACTAGAAATTGGGCTTCCATACAACCTAGCAATATTGTTCAAGGGAATTACCCTGGTTGCCCAAAAACAGAACAAAGAAAAGCCATCTGCACTCCTACATTCATTGCATCACTATTCACAATAGCCAGAAACAACCCAGGTGCCCAAGAACAGATGAATGGATAAACAAACTATGACACATTTATACAATGGAATACTACGTAGCCATTAGAAAAAAAAAATGAAGTCATGAAATTTGCTTCTACAAGGAATGGCAAGGAGAATATCATGCTGAGTGAAATGAGTCTCAAGAAGTTCCAATTTGTTTTATATTTGAATTTTTTTATACTAAGGGATCAAATTAGTGCAAAGCCTTCTGTTAACACAGGCTTGAGTCATCTGGTTTTATTTTGGGGGGTCAGGGGGCTACCAAGTAGAGTTTTCAGCCCTTTGTGCTCTCTCCCTAGCTCTATCACTGGGTCCTTAACTGTCTGACGTGACTGAGCTGGATACCCAGGGTCACCTTATCTGCCCCAGCCACTGGTGCCACTCTTCCTGTCTTCCTCAGCGGTGTCTTCACTGCCTCAGAACACCCACCAGGTGGGGGGCAACAGAACAGAGTGGGAGGAAGATAGTAATGCCTTCTGGGGCGCCTTCTTGAGACAGTGAAGAAATGAACTAGAATATATGCATATACCCTGCTGGTACGGGCCTAATGCACCAAATTCTGGAAACTTGTCTTGGCTGCTTTTGAGTTTGCTTCTAAGGAAGCAAAGAGCTGATTTATTTTTAGATATCTCTATATGTTCCACAGCCTTCCCGAGTTAAATGTCTAAATGAATTTCAGACCTCTGTATTTTATGGACATTAATTAATCTTGAGTTCCTCTAATGAATTGTTTGGTTCAAATGAATTAACTCTGGCATTCTTTGTTTCACAGGGGTCATCAGGGTGAGCAGTGGTACACCAGCAGTACTGAGGGAGCTAGGGAGGGCAGACAAGACTTTTGGGATAGAACTCAGAGAATATACTCTACTGCTGGAGCTCTCTGTCCCACCCAACTCATTCATTCATTCCCTAGGTTAGATCTCCAGTTAACACTGCCATTTTGTTTTTAAGACACTGGACTTCTAGGTCCAACTTTAAGGTCTCTAATAGGTGCACTGCTTCAACTTACTAGGAATTCCCTTTGCAGTGGGCTTACCCTCCCTGGTGAAACAGTTGAGTCTACAAATTTTTAAACCCTCTAGTATTCTCTCAACACCAAATGAGGTCGGCATCTACTTTCATTCTTGATTGTTCACTAATGTTCCTGACAGGACATAAACTTTCTCATCCTACTGCCATTGTCTCCAAATCTGTCATTCTGCTGGTGGTTCGCTGGTCTTTTCCAAGTGTCAGCCCATTTTGAAACCCTTGTCTCTTGATATGCTGGGCACCTGGGGAACAACTGGAGCCTTACTCTGAATGGGAAGTTAGAGCAGTGGAGAGAATATTGTAACTTTCTGCCATTGAAAATGCCTGTTCAGGGCTGGAGAGACAGCACAAGAGGCTGAGCTTATGCTGTGCATGTGGGCAGCCCGAGATTGGTCGTCAACACCACACTAGGTTCCCTGTGCACTGCCAGGGGAAATTCCTGTGCATTGTGTGCCCCGCCCAAAAACCCAAGGGGAAAAAAAAATGGAGAAAGAAATGCCACTATCTCATACAAGGGTGGTTTAGGCTGGCTCTCTGATGTTGTGGACACCTAATGTCCCTGATTGGCTTCCTCTCTGGTGTGTGGAAAACAATAATAGGAAGTTGCAGCCTGTAAAAGCTGCTGGCACAGTGTGGAGGCAAACAATTTGATACTTTTTCCTTTTTCCCTGACACTGCCTTTTTGCAGGATTGACCAGTGATCAACAATGATCTCCTGAAATAGAAAGGCTGACCAGGGAGAATGCCGTGGTCAGATGGGGCTGTTTTGATTTCTCCCCGACTTGGTTGCATCATTCTGTTGATGCACTTGTGTTCTGGTTCCACTCCATTGGAGCCTGGAGAGGTTTTTATCAAGGCTAAAGGTAGCAACTGGGCCTAGAAGACTGGAGGTAATGTTCAGTGATATTTTATTACTGGCACCAGAGAGAAGCAGAGTAAGGCCATTATTACAGAGCTCTACCTTGTTCCCACTGCAAGTGAAAAATGAGTGCCCTTGGCTCCAGATTTGACACGAGCACTTCCTTGAAGTTTCAAGTTCATTTTTGTCCTACAGGTCTTTTTAAAGAGAGGCAAGAGCGAAAATGATAAATTTTGTCTTATCATCTAAAATTGCAGAGGAGTTGACACAGCACAAAAAGTTTTTTAGGGGCTAGAGCAACGGCACAGCAGGTAGAGCGTTTTTGCCTTGCACGCAGCCCATCTAGGTTCGATTCCCAGCATCCCATATGGTCCCCTGAGCACCGCCAGGAGTAATTCCTGAGTGCATGAACCAGGAGTAACTCCTGTGCATCACCAGGTGTGACCCAAAAAGGAAAAAAAAAAAGGATTTTTTAAAAAAAGGTGGGGGGAGTTTCTTCAAGCACTACTATGGGGAGAGAGAAGGTTGGGCATTAGCTTTGCAGGTGGCTGACCCATGTTTGATCACCAGCACTGCCAGGAGTGATCCATCAGCACTGCTGGGTGTGACTCCCTGCCCCTCCCCCAGTGGCACAAAATGGCCATTCTGCTGGCTACTGTCAGTGTGGAATGCCACCATTCCCAGCCACAACCACAGCCAGTTGTCAAGCACCACAAAAAGAGGGCTTCCCTCAAATACTACAGCAGAACAACTGTCTGAGGGGCCAGAGAGAGAGCACAGAGTGGCCAAGCCCTTGAGTCTGCCAGGAGTGATCCCTGAGCACAGACCTAGGAGTAAGAACATTGATGGGTGTGACCCTCCCCACAAAAACCAAACAAACCGAAGAGCTGGAATAGCATATAACATTGTGATGCACCGCTCGTTGTTTGCAGGCTGCCGTTTAAAAGACTTTGGAGATCTGAATTTTACTCCAGTGCCCAAAGATGACGTCTACAACAATCTTATTGTGAATCCTCGCTCCGTGGGCCTTGCCAACCAGGAACTGGCTGAGGCCGTCAGCAGAGCTGTCTCGGGCGGCTACAGCTGTGTCACACTGGGAGGTGATCACAGGTAAGCGGGGAGCCCGGGTGGTGGCGAGAGGGCTGGAGTGAATGCACAGTACTCGGGGCTGAGCTACTGGCTCCTCTCTCCATTTCCACACGGAAGAGATTAAAGGAACTGTGGCATTTTTATGTTGTTTTTGAATCTTACCCAGGGGTACTCGGGCTGACTACTCCTGGCTCAGTGCTTGGAGGTTGCTCCAAGCAAGCGGTACTGGGGAAATCAGACAGTGTTAGGGATCAAACCTGGAACTCCCGCATGCAAAACCTGTGCACTAGCCCTTTGAGCTTTCTCCCCTGGCCCGGATATCAACACAGTGTGTGTGGGCAGACACTGCTGTGGACTGAACCCAGGCGTGAAAGGCAAGCGAAACCTCCGCTGAACTCCATCTTCAGCCCCTTCAAGAATTTTTAAGGTGCCGGGGCATGAGAGATAGTGCAACAGGTAAGGCACTTTCATGTGGCTGGCCCCAGTGAATTCCCAGAACCACAGAGGGACCCTTGAGCAGAGCCAGGAGTAAATCCTGAGCACAGCTGGGCAAGGTGAATCATAGATTTACATGCTATTGTTGGAAATAACCCACAGAAATGAATGAAGTACCTCATGTATCAATCCATTACTTTTTTAGCACAAGAATGTTCTCTCAAAAAGATGTAATGTTGGATGGGACACTTATCCCTTTCATAAATGTATATGAGAAGTGTGTGTGTGTGTGTGTGTGTGTGTGTGTGTGTGTGTGTGTGTGTAAAATATGCATGAGAGTTAGCCACTCTCAGCATTGCACAGGGAACCATGGAGTACCAGGGATCAATCGCAGAGATCTCACATTACCAGAGGTGCCCTAACCCTTATTATACTGACCAAAAAGGAAGTTGGAATTATGCCTAAAATGCTTAAATTGCATTTCCTATGTCAAATTCTTTGGTTACTCGAAAGTTGAGAAATGTTCTGCTTTTGGTGTCTCTGAGACAGTGCCCAGTGGGCCTGTAGTAAGGGATTACTCCTAGTGGGTCTTGGGATCATGGGGTGCTAGGAACTGAACCAGGATCAAGGCACATGCTAGGGACAGAACATGCGTGCAAGACAAGCACCCTGTCTGCTGCACTGTCTCCCCACACCCCACTTCCTTGAAAAAAATTTTGGGGGGTCACACCCAGCGATGCACAGGGGTTACTCCTGGTTCATGCACTCAGGAATTACTCCTGGCCGTGTTCGGGGTGACCATATGGGATGCTGGGAATCCAACTTGGGTCGGGCTGCGTGCAAGGCAAACACCCGACCCGCTGTGCTATTGCTCCAGCCCCTCCTTGAAACTTTTTAATCACAATTTCACTAGCTGTTTTTCTATTATTAAGACAAGCTCACTGGCTAATGTAAGCCAAGACCAAGGAAGATAAAAAATACTTAATCATATATCAAGTAAAACATGCAGGAAGAAAAATTATTCATTGATCTAAATATTTTATTTAGGTACCTCAATGCCTTTAACAACTTTTAAGAAGTACCACTTGAGGGACTGGAGTGATAGCACAGCGGGTAGGGCATTTGTCTTGCACACAGCCGACCGGGTTCGATTCCCAGCATCCCATATGGTCCCCTGAGCACTGCCAGGGGTAATTCCTGAGTGCAGAGCCAGGAGTAACCCCTGAGCATCGCCAGGTGTAACCCCCCACCAAAAAAAAAAGTAGTACCACTTGATTTTTTGGGGGGGGTGTATGGGGGGGGGCACACCTGGCAATACTCAGGAGTTACTCTTGACAATACTAAGGGAACCATATGGGATGCTGGGGATAGAACTCAAGTTGGCCCCGTCACATTAAAGGCAAACTACCTGCTTACTATGGCTCCAGCCCTACCACCTGACCTTTTTAAAAAGCTGTAATGCTTTCTAATTTTTATTCTTAAAAAATTAATATGATGGTGTAGAAGAGGAGATACATAGGATTGAGGTGAAGCCTCAGCACTACATGATCCCCGAACATGAAGGAGTTGCCATGGCGACCCCTGAACCCTGCTGGGATGGCTTCAGCACTGCTGGGCTCAAGCAACAGGGCACCTTTACTCCCTAGCACAGAACTGCTAGCTCAGTTGGCCGAGCATTGCTCAGACAGGCCTCCAGTCTCCCAGGTACTACTTGGGAGCCTCACTCACCCACCCAATAGAAGACTTACCATAGGATGAGAAAGCGACTCAGAGGGCTGGGCTGGAGCATATGTTCATATGTGGGAACCCAGGTTTGGTCTCCAGCACAGCTGGGTGTGGGCCCCCAGTAAAAGTTAGTGTGATTGATCATTTAAAAAAATATTAGATCTTCCCAGCTGCCCTGGTACAGTATTTGTAACTTGTCAAACATGTCAACCACCAGATTTAAATGGATTTCAGAGCAACAATTGTTATGTCACACTTCAGGGATAATCAGTTGTCAGCTTTGGATCCAGAGCCTCATACATGCAATGAAAGTGTTCTACCTTTGAGCTACATCTTTGACCCTCAGCTTTGAATCTTCAGAGTTTTGTTTCTCCCTGGCTAATTCGCTTAAGGTTAATCTTTGGGAACTACAACCCTAGGGACTTTGTCTCATCTAAATCCAGCCTGAATCTAGGGTCCTGACTTTGCCCTAAGGACAAAGTATGAGCTGTGTTGGCTGAGGATATTTCTGATTGGTGATGTTTGCCAACCAGATGACCATGAAGATTGCTTTATTTGTTCTTTGCAGCCTGGCAATAGGAACCATTAGTGGCCACGCCCGGCACTGCCCAGACCTTTGTGTGATCTGGGTTGATGCCCATGCTGACATCAATACACCCCTCACCACTTCATCTGGGAATCTTCATGGACAGCCAGTTTCATTTCTCCTCAAAGAACTGAAGGACAAGGTGAGCAGGTTAAAAAGAAAGCCAAATGATTTATAGGGGTCATCCTAGGGTTAAGATTGTAAGATTTTTGTGACGCACAGACTAAGATGGTATAGAAGTGCTTGCAATTCCTTCATTTGTTAATCAAACATGAATTATGGGCTAGCCAGTGTGCTGGGTGCTGAGTATAAAGATGAAACGCTGTGACATGCTGTAAGGATGGAAGGCCACTATCTAAAAAAAAGTGATGATAGGGGCTGAGGGCAGCTCAGATTGCTAGAGTGCATGCTTTTTATGTAGTAGTCTTGGGTTTGATCCCTGTACTACCCTGAGCACTGCCTCATGTTGGGGCACCCCAAAAAAGACAGAAGTGGTGGTAAGTGGTAATTTAAGCAATTTATAGACCCATAGCCTGAAAACTTCTTGGTTAGAGGCTCACAAGCCTTACGCTGACAAATAAACATGTTTAGAGAAAAAAAAATTCATATTAGACACAGAATCTATTTTATCCCTCCCCTCAATGAAGAGAGCAAGTTAAACTAGTAGTACAAAGGTTACTCATTGGGCAGAATTTGTGTCTTGGCAGTTGGCAATTTGAGACGGCAACTGGGTTATGTTTCAGGCACCAATCTGTAAACAATTTAATATAAAGTGCAAAGGGGTGGAAAAGAGGTAATCAGCAGTATTACTGCAACTTAGGTAAGTTAATGAGAAACTAACATCATCTTAAGAAAGCCTTAACAATTTTTTTTCTTGAGAAAACAAACACTGTGTTCTTCAGCTGTCCTTCTGAAACATTTCCATTTGCATCAGTTTTTTTCCCCAGATCAGATGTATCTTGTGTTACTGTAAGCATATCCTGTGGGTAGGAGAAAGGAAACAGCATAGACTGGGAAGCTTATTTGGGTGGGGCCAAGAATTCTTGAGGAACGCTGTTCATTCTTCTCTTTGTAGGTACCACAACTGCCAGGATTTTCCTGGATCAAACCCTGTTTATCTTCCCCAAGTATTGTGTATATTGGTCTAAGAGATGTGGACCCTCCTGAGCGGTAAGTTGATACATGAGGGTTAAGCTTTGGGCCTGTCCTAGCCACTTGACTAGGGATTACTTGGCTTAACTGGTTGTAGATCACTGAAAAAGACAAACTCCTCCCCTAAACATACAGTTGTTTAAAAATGCTCTTTAAACTAAGGACTCCCTCCTTTATATCTCACCAGTTTTATTCTAAAGAAATATGATATCCAGTATTTTTCCATGAGAGATATAGACCGACTTGGTATCCAAAAGGTCATGGAACAGACATTTAACCAGCTGATTGGCAAGTAAGTAACTACAACCGATGTGTAATTCTAGGTTCCAATGGGAAGAGGACACTCTCCAAATGAACTGCACACTATAGCCTGTCTCTTGAGGATAAGTTTTTCTTTTAAAAAAAAAAAGCAAAACATAATAGACACAGGGCCAGAAAGATAGTATAGCTGGTAAAGGACTTGTGCACACAGCTGAACCAGGTTCAATCCCAAGTTGAATGGAACTGAACTGCACATGGCCCTTCCAGCACTGCCAGAAGTCATCCCTAAGCACAGGGCTAGGCATGATCCCTGAGCACAGCCAGGTATGACCCCCCTCTAATAGGTGTAAAATCCATAATAGGTATTGAAAAAAAATTCAGGAGAGGAGAGTAAGTTTGTATTCACTGGGCTTGAAAAGGCATTTTCTTTAAATCTTTGCTCTCTTTTAGCTCTATTTGGGGGTGGAGGTTGGGAATTTGCATTGCTTGGAGGGTCTGAGGCCACTCCTGGCAATAGTCGAGGCCAGGTGGCTTAGTGCTCAAGTCCACCAAGATTTGACTCAACAGAGTCCTTGCATGTGTAAGGTATGCATCTCTGAGCTATCTCTGCCTCCTTAGCTCCAATTTTTTTTTGGGGGGAAGGGGAGGGCGGGGAGGCTGGTTTGGACACATCTGGCAATGTTCAGGGGGTACTCTTGGCTTGGCACTCAGGAGTCACTCCTGGCAATGCTCGGGAGACCCATGGGGTGCCAGGAATAGAACCTGGGTGGCTTGCTTGGAAGGCAAACATCCTACCTGCTGTACTATCTCTCCAGCCCCTCCCGTTAGCTCCAATTCTGATACCTATCTCTTGAGATGAATGTTCTCACTATTGTCTCTCTTGGTAATTTTATAGGTTTTTTTTTTTTTTTTTGCTTTTTGGGTCACACCTGGCGATGCACAGGGGTTATTCCTGCTCTACACTCAGGAATCATCCCTGGTGGTGCTCAGGAGACCATATGGGACACTGGGGGAATCAAACCCAGGTTGGCTGTGTGCAAGGGAAACACCCTACCCACTGTGCTATTGCTCCAGCCCCTCACTTGGTAATTTCATATCAAGCAAATCTTACTAGTTCTGAAACATGGCCATGAATGCTGATAAAATGCTAGTTTTAAGCATTTTTTCCAGTGCTGCCTTTTATTTTTGGTTAATTATGTGATTAGCTAACTGATACTACCTAATTTCTTAAGCTGTCATAAAATGTAAAATATGCAACTTCTTGAACCAGGAAAAATCATTCAAAGGACTAGAGTATATGCTGCGGGACAGAATCCGAGGTTCAATCCCTGACACCCCGAGCACCACCAGCTAAAATCCAAAAATGTCATTTCTTAAGAGCAAAGATACGTTTTTAGTTTGTGGGTATTTGTCATATGTTAGTTTTAGCCCTTAAAAGCCTAGGGTAACTGTAAATTACTACTGGAAGATGAGACTGCAGACAAACCAATTATATTCTGTTGTGGTTATTGAGAGAGTAACAGCATCAGGAACCTAGATCCAGCTGGAATTAGTGTTATCAGAGCC
>JAOXYA010000019.1:5922393-5939539 GCA_028565675.1 Sorex palustris
CAGATTTAATATAGGAGGCTGTAATTCCAGGTTTTAAATTGGAGGTGGTCTGAAATACACAAAACAAATGGCAATATCCTGAAGTGCTGTGTAGGTAGCTGATCCGCTAAAAGTACTCAGTGACTTCCACCAATAGGACACCTGGAGGTCTGCCACATGAACAAAGTACTAGGATCGCAGCAACAAAACCAAGGAGTTGTAATGGCAGGGTGGGTGTCCAAACACAACCGAATGACAATTCTTATCTTGCTTTTTTTCAAGAAGAGAAAGGCCAATCCACCTGAGTTTTGATATTGATGCATTTGACCCTACACTGGCTCCGGCCACGGGAACCCCTGTTGTGGGGGGCCTGACGTACCGAGAAGGCATGTATATCACTGAGGAAGTGCACGACACAGGTGAGTAGCAGCCAGTCTGTGGACTACATAAATATGCTCAACTTCCTTTCTGCTTGTTTGTTTTGGGGCTATACCAGGCAATGCTCAGGAGTCACTCTTGGCTTTACACTCAGGAATTACTCCTGGCGGCGCTTGGGGGACCATACTGGATGCCAGGGATTGAACCCAGGTTGGCTGTATGCAAGGCCAAGCGCCCCACCCACTGTCCTATCTCTCAGGTCCCTGCTCAAACTGCTTGCCTATTGGGAATCTTTCCAGCTACTTTATGTCATTGTGGACATTATCTTTGTTTAAACTGCCATAGATCAAAGAGGCCAGAGTGATAATACAAACAGGTAGGGTGCTTGCCTTTGCATGTGGCTGACCTGGAACTGATCTCCGGCACCCTATTTGATCCACCAGAAGTGATCCCTGAGAACTGTCAGTTGTAGCCCAAAACCAAGGAGGGGAGATGCCACACTTACACCAGTGGTTTTCAACCACTCATCTATAGACAGTGCTAAAAAGTTGAAAAGCACTAATTTAAAGATACATCTAGGGGCTGGAGCGATAGCACAATGGGTAGGGTGTTTGCCTTGCATGCGGCCGACCCGTGCATCCCAGCATCCCATATGGTCCCCTGAGCACTGCCAGGAGTAATTCCTGAGCGCAGAGCCAAGAGTAACTCCTGTGCATCGCCGGGTGTGACCCAAAAAGCAAAAGTAAATAAATAAATAAAACACAACAAATTAAAAAAAAAGATATATCTAGACTTGACCTGAAGTCACTGTCACTGTCCTCCCCTTGTTCATAGATTTGCTTGAGTGGGCCCAGTAACGTCTCCATTGTGACAACTGTTACTGTGTTTGGCATATTGAATACATCACAGGGAGCTTGCCAGGCTTTAACATGCAGGCAAGATACTCTTGGTAGCTTGCCAGGCTGAAGTAATATTGAAAAAAAAAATGTAGACTTTAATTGAAATCAAGACCAAACTGCCAAACTGATGTAATGTTTCGCCCTAACTTTAAGAGGTTGGTTCCTGGGAAGCTGGAAATATGGTGGTTTAAAACACTAAAGTTTGTTAATTAAGCATTTAAATCTGCCAGATGAGTAGTTAAGCGGCTTTTCACCGTACAGTGGAACTGAAGTGTTGTTCAATTCAAAACCATCTCATGACAATTGGAGTCTACATGGCAGAGAGATCCCAGATGGAAAGATTCAGAGCTAGAAGAAACCCATGATTATTTGGGATAATTAAGGACAGCAAGAAACTGCTCTGGCTCTGGAGCCTGCCTGAACCTTAGGTACTACAGAAAGAAAAAGAAAGCTTGTCATCAGATCAGTCACTGGCAAGATACTCTAAGACTGACCCACAAATCTTAAGATGTTGTCAGGGGCTGGAGTAATAGCGGGTAGGGCATTTGCCTTGCATAAGGCTAACCCAGGTTCAATTCCCAGCATCCCATATGGTCCTGAGCACCGCCAGGAGTAATTTCTGAGTGCAGAGCCAGGAATAACCCTTGTGCATTGCCAGGTGTGACCCAAACAGGGGGGAAAAAAAGATGTTGTCAGTTCTCCTTGTGCAGTAGCCAGAAAAGTTCATCCCCCTTCATTTTGGTTCCCCAAGAGGCCACCTACAGCAAAGGCTAGTAGCTCTGATGTTCAGTGGTTCTAACTTCTTGCTGTGTAATACTTTATCCCCAAAATCTGTCATGACACTATCAACTAGATACATAAGGTAATTTGCTTAAAACAGCACAGAGTGTCAGTCCTCTGGGAAAATAGGTAATACAAAATTTCTGGGGAAAGCCTGATAGTTATTATGCCTGATAGATTAGCTGAACCTCAGGACTTAGAGGTTTCTTTCAGTTTTATTCTAGCATACCAGTGTTTGAACTAAAACTTATCTCTTGGGGCTAAGGTATAAAGGACTTCCTGATGGTGTGCTTGGTCCTCAGGGTGAGGATTTCACCTTGCTGTCCCTAGTGGCTGGCATGGGCCTAAGCTCTGATCTTACTTTGCTGTTGCAGGGCTGCTGTCGGCACTGGATCTTGTTGAAGTCAATCCTAGGCTGGCTGCTTCTGAGGAAGAGGCGAAAGCTACCGCCGGCCTGGCAGTGGATGTGATTGCTTCAAGTTTTGGTCAGACGAGGGAGGGAGGGCATGTGGTCTACGACCAGCTGCCTACTCCCCGTTCACCAGATGAATCAGAAAATAAGGAACGTGTGAGGATTTAGGAAAATCCTGTATGCAGACACATTTGTCATGGGGGAGGTAACTGCAGAGGTGTGAGAGGTATTTGAGGGGACAGATACTAACTGGTCATCTGGGTCAGTTTTGCCTTAACAAGAACATTTATGCATTCTCAAAATCAAAGTTTCCTTCACCTCCCCTTTTCTGGTGACTTAAGCGTATTTGGGCTTTTGCAGTTCATGGGTATATTACTATGTTGGGGTCTGATGTAAATTTAAAGAAGTCATAAACAGCATTTATTACCTTGGTATAGCATACTGGTCTTGTTGCTGTTCTTCACATTTAAGTGGTTTTTCGTCTTTCCTCCCTCCTCCCACAGTCCGGCCACAGAGTGCATCCGTGAACTGTCCGCTCATAGCAGCAATGTGCTTATTCCACATCTCTTTACACCATTCATTCACAGGGTCAAAGTTCAGGTCCACAAACTTCCCTGAAGGGTTTCAATGCTTGCGCAAGAATTTGTAATAAACCAAGCCTGCCAGGATAACCAACTCCAGGAAGATGACAATGGAAAGTAGCAGCTTGTTGGTCGCCACTCTAGAAAGAAAGTGAAGAGGAGTAAGAAATACAAATATTATTTCTTTCCATTTTTTTTCCTTTCTGGGTCACACCCGGCAATGCACAGAATGTACAGGTATTACTCCTGGCTCTGCACTCAGGAATTACTCCTGGCGGTGCTCAGGGGACTATATGGGATGCTGGGAATCGAACCCAGGTTGACCGCATGCAAGGCAAACGCCCTACCTACTGTGCTATCGTTCCAGCCCTGCTTTTCATTCTTTACACTGCTAGGGAGACTGACTTTTCCTTTGATTACATACCCACGAAGCAGTAAGTATAAGGCTTTAACTGATAACAAATCAAAAGCTTCTTTAGCTATAACTGATATAGTTAATAGCATCTATCTCATACAAATGTTGAATTCTGAGACTATTAATACCTAAGAAATAAAAATTATTTCTTGATTCTAAAATGTAAAATTACTTTCTTAGGGCCAGAGAGCACAGAAATTGCTTTCCTGGCATGCAGCCAACCTCAGTTCAAACCCCTGCGTCACATACAGTCCCCAAACACTGCCAGAAATGACTGCTGAGCAATACTGGATGTGGCCCAAACACCCACCCCACCCCTAACCCCAAAACACACACAAAAAAGTAACTTTTCAGCGCCATAGAATTTGAACCCTAGCCTTCCTACATGCAAAATGAGTATTTGGCTTCTCAAAAATGTGAAAGAATATAATGGAATGTAAAGTTACATGAAGCTCTTTATGCCCATTTGCCATATTTCCAAAGGAATGTAAACTGGGATTAAACCCTCCAGCGAGGGCCAGAGAGATAGAACAGGTCTTGCCTTGCATTCAGCTTATCCTAGTTCAAACACCATATATAGTCCCTGGAGCATGGCCCGGGGTCACTCCTAAACACAGGCCAAGAATAGCACGTGAGCACCACTGGGTGTGGCCCCAAAACCAAAATAAATAAAATCCTTTCAGTGGACAAATTATCCACTATTCCAAGTCTTAGAGTAGCATATACTTTAGACAAAGGATTTTGTTGTTGGATAGTTAGCTATATTACTCTTTCTTTCTTTCTTTCTTTCTTTCTTTCTTTCTTTCTTTTCCTTTCCTTTCTTTTCTTTTCTTTTCTTTTCTTTTTGGGTCACACCCAGAGATGCTCAGGGCTTAAGTCCTGGCTCTGCATTCAGGAATTACTCCTGGGGGTGCTTGGGGAACCATATGGGATGCTGGGGATTGAACCCAGGTCGGCTGCATGCAAGGCAAATGCCCTCCCCGCTGTGCTATCACTTTGGCCCTACACATTATTTGTTAGGACTTTTTCAAATGACTTATAAAAATTTAAAGGCACTGAAGTCAAGAGAAATACTTACTTTCTGGACATTGAACGGAGTATCTTTCGACTTTTGCTCAAATTTTCACTTGTGTTTACCAGCTGAGAACAGAAAAATAACATTATTTTCAAATGTATGTATGTTTAAAATTTCAATATCCTTGGCAGTGGGCACTGTGGTACTGTCCTCCCGTTGTTCATCGATTTGCTCGAGCAGGCTCAGCAATGTCTCCGTTGAGACTTTTTGTTACCGTGTTTGGCATATCGAATATGTCACAGGTAGCTTGCCAGGCTTTGCCATGCGGGCAAGATACTCTCAGTAGCTTGCCGGGCTCTCTGAGAGGGGCAGAGGAATCGAATTTGGGCCGACCAGGTCGGCTGCATGCAAGGCAAACGCCCTACCTGCTGTGCTATCGCTCCAGCCCATGCATATGCATACATGGCACAAAAATTAAAAAGAAAAGAATATATCATTGTAGAGGAGCAGTTAGATTGTAGCTAAGAGGTAGAGCATTTCCTATGTGTGAGGCCTGGATTTGCTCCTGGCACTAAGAAAAAGAAAGTTAAGTAACTCACTCTCCAATTTCTCCTACAGACATAAGTTGGCATTAATTCCATACCAAAGATGAATACTAAACATTTTAAGTGCTTTAGGCTGAACTAATTTTCATAGCATATATACATTTTACATATACTTTTCTTAATTATAACTATCTCCCATTAGTGTGGAAGGACAAAAGTATATCTTATGGTAATAGGAGAGTCTCCTGCCCCCGCGCCTGGCTGTCCTTACCTGGCCCCTTGGAGAAGGGCGTGTTGAGTTTTCCTCCCTGCCCCGAGCAGAGCCCCGGCAGCTGAAGACCTCTGGTTCCAGCCACAGCCATGCTTAAGACCACTCTACACATGTTCGGATAAGCCTCACGCATGAAGGAACCGGCAGAGGAACCCAGGTGTGCGGGACCCGGGGCTGAGATCTCCAAGCCTGCCCGGATCGGGACTGGGCCTCTTCCACTCAGATCCCCTACCTTCCAGTATGTAGGCGTTACACCCACCAACTGCCCCCAGTGGCGCAGTATAATCCTAACTGCAAGGCAACCTGGGTTTGATCCCTGGCATCCTATATGGCACCCCCAAGCACCACTAGGTATGACCCCCTGAATGACACAGGCAGGAATAAGCTCTGAGCATCGCCAGGTATGGCCCAAAAACAAAACACTTATAAATTATTTCACCTGGTATGAACAAAAATGGGAGAGGGGGGAACTCCAAACACATAATGTATAAGGAAGGGTAACATCCTAACTCAAAAATTATATAATCAACTATGAAGATATGAGAAAATCACCTCAAATAATCAGAATGAATGTATGTTTTTCACTTTGAATTTGCTTTGTGCTATTAATTCTATTTCCTGGAGAGCATTTGCCTTTATGCAGCTGATCTGGGTTCAATTTCCGGAACCCCATATAGTTCCATATGGTCCCTGAAGCCCGACCAGGAGTGACGCCTGAGTGCAAAGGTAGGAGTAAGCCCTGGGCACAGCTGGATGTGGTCCCCAAAATAACAAAAAAATTATTCCTGGGGCACAAGAGATAGTCAGGTACAGAGATGGTGACCTACCTTACAGGTAAAGTGTTTACCTTACAGGGGGCCAACCCCCATTCAAATCATATGGTTCCTGAGCAAAGCCAGGTATAGCTTCTGAGCATCTCCAGGTGTGGTGTCGTACCCCTTGAAAAAGAAAAATATTCCTGGGCCCAAGAGGGCTCAATATTTAGAAAGCGTGCTAAGCACACAACTGTCTCTCCCAAAAGAAAATTCTATTCTTCAAGGCCAGAGTGATAGTACAGTTTGTAGGGTGTGTGCCTTGCATAGGGCTGACTGGAGTTGGAGCCCGTAGTCCCCCATATGGTCCCCTGATCCCACCAGGAGTGATCCCGGAGCACAGAGCCAGGAGTAACCCCTGAGTATGGCCAGGTGAGACCCAAAACTAACCAACCAAATAATTCAATTCCTATGCAGATGAATGAAAAACATGTTTTCCAGAGCCTTTCACAATGATAAGGGGCCCCAATATAATCGTTTTGCTTAAGTTTCCATTTTCTTCCCACAGTGAAGTAGTTAACTAAGGGGTGCAGTCCAAGAGGTACTACTCTGACAGATGGAAAATAGCTTTGGCTATTTTCAGGACTGCCAAATGACAGAACAGATAAATGACAGAATAGTTAGGATCTTCTAACTAGATGACACTTTTGTATGCACTGAATATTCTAGGCATGTGAGGAACAAAAATGTGAGATTGGTGCTCCTGAATCTCGTCTTCTGACACCGCTTTCTCTTGCCAAAGACAGGTAATAACAAGAATCAATAAAAAGATGGAGGGGCCAGAATAGTAAACTTATTTGACAATCTTCAAAAAAACGCAAAACTTCACCTTGTCCCCAAAAGACTTCCCTTTAAATCTAGTAAGTCTATTTCCTAAGGAATTCTCTCAGCCAAGCAACAAACAGCTGAGAAAAGTCTAAGAACCTCATGGCCACACCCTGAACTCCTAGAGCAAGGTATCCGGATGTAATGGGGGCACCTTCTTTCCCACCTGCCCAGACTTACTCTATTCTTGGTGCGTTCCAACTGGTCACGTTGCTCCCCCAGCTCTTCTATGATTTCTGAGCCAATCTGGTCAGTCTCTGTGGCAATCCGATGAGAACGCTCAATACTCTGGGTGGCCCGATTTAAGCTTTCCGTTCCTTGAAGAAGCAATGTCCTCTGAGACTGCAGCTGATTCTGAGAGGAATTGGAAGGGAAATGTTACAGTTCCGATCTAAATTCATTGCCAGTATGCTGTATGACCCATGTGTAAGAGCCCTACTTTTTAAAATCCCACACCAAAGTTTTACTCCACACATAACCCTGAACACAGCCAACATGAGGACAAAAGTAGCCTTTGTCAGGAAAGAAGTCACAACCACTGAGACAGAGAGTACTGTCACTGCCCAGAGTACAGGAAGTAAGAGCCAGTATGGAGCCATCCCTGGTTCAAATCAGCAAAGGTCCCCTGACCACCACTAGGGGTCACTTTTGACCACAAAACCTGGAATAAGAAAGGCCCTAAGCAGCACGTAGTGTGGCCCAAACACTAACACACCAGCTCCCCCCAAGAAAGGAATTACTTTCTTTGCGCATCCATTAAAAAAAGAGGGGTTAAAAAAGGAAAAAGAATTGACTGCTGATTAAATAGCTAAAGAAGCTAAAGGCGCACCCATTCCTAAGGATATACATGCACACACATACATTCATAAGACTTATCAGCAGGTTAATTCTGACTCTAGATAGAAAAACCACCAATAAGAAAATTTTTTACTTTAAATATGGCATAGTCTTTGCATGCAGGATCCCAGCACCATAAAAAATAAAATGTATATGTCAGTGGATGAGGAAGTGACTGAATGCAGGTAAAATAACATTAGCTTAAAGGATATAGGAAACCTTTTAAAAGATGGAAATCTTCACTTGTGCTTCAGAGTGAGCAGGAAGACAGATTACATAAATCAATCTCAGGTGTATCTGGCTCCATGACTGACCCCAATCATGCTGCAGGGAGTCAGAGTCATAGTAGAGCAGGTAAGGTGCTTACTATGCTCATGCAGCCAAACCCGGTTTGATCCCTGGCACCACAATAGAGTCCCCCAAGCCCACCAGGAATGACCCCTGAGAACAGCTCTGTATGGAGCCTCCCCCAAGAAAAAAAGGTGGTGTATCTCATAAATTGTTTTTATAGTTTCTGAAAGTAACTATTTTATTTATCTTTCGCTTTTTGGGTCACACTCGGCGATGCACAGGGGTTACTACTACTGGCTCTGCACTCAGGAATTACCTGTGGTGGTGCGCAGGGTACCATATGGGATGCTGGGAATCGAACCCGGGTCAGCCGCATGCAAGGCAAACGCCCTTCCCACTGTGCTATTGCTCCAGCCCCTCTGAAAGTAACTTTAAAGCAAAATTACCATTTGGACTTCTCTCCTTTGGAACCAAACAATCAAACTCATTTTAACAAGCTCCATCTACTTGCTTTTTTCTCTTCTCACTTTAGAAGCTATACATCTTTTAAACCATTTTTGGGTTTTTTTTGGTGGGGGGGGGGCACATACCCAGCAATGTTCAGGGTTTTCTCCAGGCTCTGCACTCGGGAATCACTCCTGGTGTTGTTCAGGAGGCCATATGGGATGCCAGGGATCAAACCCTGGTCAGCCCTAAGCAAGGCAAGTGCCCTGCCAGTAGTACTATCACTCCAGCCTTTAGACCATTTTCAGATATTCTAGTTTTGACATCAGTTCTATTAGGCCAGTATCACTGAGGTTCCTGGCAATGACAATGTCTGAGCCTGTAGCTCAGGTGTATGTGATCCCCAGATCAGCAAGCAATTTCCAGCTACACCACAAAAAAGTGCGAGTGGGGCCGAAGCGACAGTATAGTGAGGAGGGTGTTTGCCTTATACATGGCCAACCTGGGTTTAATCCCTGGCATCCCATGTGGTCCCTGAAACATCATCAAGAGTGATTTCTGAGTATAAAACCAAAACCTAATAATCGCTGGGTATGACCCAAAAAGCTAAGAAAAAAAAAAAGAAAAAAAGTGTGACCATTCGGTAAGCACTAGAGCTAAAAGAAGATAGGAGTGTCAAGTCAGGTAGTGCGACTAAACCAGCAAGTGCCACAGCCATAACTTGTTTGCCTTTAACTATGATTGTGACCTCCCATGACACACAAAAAAAAGCACATGTGCAAACATCACAATGAAAGGAGTGCAAACTTCAGTACCATGGCTGATTGTTAAGCACCAAATTCTTTGTTATGCACTAAATGTGCAACCCCAAAGCATCCACAATAATAGCACCAACCAAGGGAAGAGAGAGGAGGAGGGGAAAATTTAAATACAGTCCAGTATACCAACTGTATACCAAAAACTTTAAATGTCTGGAAATAACTACATAAAACAGGGCAGCAGAGAGTAAAAAGGGGTAAAATGAAACTTCTTATAGGAAAGAGGCAGTTAGGGAAAAAAACAAATTTAGTCTAATATGCACTGGATGTAAACTACTACATAATATGGTTAATATTTTTTTTTTGGAGGGGGGAGGGCATGTTTGACGATGCTCAGGGTTTATCCTGACTCTGTACTGAGGAATTGCTCCTGGCTGAGCTTGGGGAACCATATGTGGTACTGGGAACTGAACCCTGGTGGGCCACACGAAAGGCCCTATCTATACTATCACTCCGGCCCCCAATGTGGTTAATTCATGTACCAATCTCATTTTTTTTTAAAGTAAAAATATTTTATTTGGAGGTTTTAGAGAAAGGGGATGAAGGAGGGAGGAAGAAAGGAGGGAGAGAGAGAGAGAGAGAGAGAGAGAAATGCATTCAAGAGAGAACGTGGGCTTCTCTGTACACATCTCAAGATGGGAGATGCAGGTGAAAAGTGCTCAAGTACCACATGTGCTTGGCCACCTGGGCACAAGCAGCACATTTGTATCAGTCTCCTAAGAGAAACACTATCCACTATACAAATCATAAACAGCACACACACATAGCCCAGCTGATGCTTACCATGTGCTCATTCTCTATTGTATATGTGCCATACTTCATGTCTCCTCGGCCCCCAGGTGCAGTCAGTGGTGTGCTTCTCACTTCCCGATGGAGTTTGGCTAGGTCTTTCCGGTAGTTTCGAAGTTTAGACATCATAGGATTACGGAAAGACAGGGGTGCGTAGCGGAGTTCCTCCTCCATCTCTGACAGCTAGAAAGACAGAAAGTAGAAAGAATATAGCCGAGTTCTCGTATCTGTGCAAATGCCCAGTTTGGACCATACAAAACAGACAATCCCAAGAAAGCAGGGTTGCACATGTGACATGTTCACTTCATGCACAGTAGCTGGCATAGTGCTACAAAGCATTGAATTAAGAGTTAAAAGTGAGACGCAAGGCTGGGGAGATTGTATAGGGGTTATGGTGCTTGCTAGAGCCAGGAGTAGCACATGAGTACCTCTGGGTATGGCTCAAAAAGTAAACTATGAGTTGATGAAATCTATGTCTATGTCAGAGATTTCAAAAAAAAATTAAAATATTTTATAGATGCTTATTACCAGTATTGGTAACAGCTGGAGAAAATATGCAGAGTCACATCTCAAGAGGGGAGATGCAGGTGAGACATGTGCTCAAGTACCACATGTGCTTGGCCACCTGGGCACAAGCAGCACGACCTAGAGGTAGAGTGATCTGAGACTGGCTATATGCTTATTTCATATGCAGGGATAAACCTGCACGAGTGGGAAGCTAACTGGAAGCTGGAACATCATAACCACTTCGAGGAAAAGTAAAATACTTAAATGAAAGACCCATGCCTAAATGAAAGACCCATGACTAAAAAGTGAAACAGTTTGCTTTATGAGGCTATTTACAGACTGGATACAAGAAAATTTGGGGCTGGAGAGATAGCACAGCGAGTAGGACGTTTGCCTTGCACGCAGCCAACCCGGGTTCGATTCCCAGCATCCCATATGGTCCCCTGAGCACCGCCAGGAGCTAACTCCTGAGTGCAGAGCCAGAAATAACCCCTGTGCATCGCCGGATGTGACCCAAAGAGCAAAAAAAAGAAAATCACTGACAAGCTTTAGTGAGGGCTGTATCTCAGCGTCATCTATGCAATCAACAGAATTAGAACCAACTGACCTGTCATTCCTACAGACAGGTAATGAAGACCTAGACATATAAATATGTCTATGTTTATGTAATACGTGGGAAGTATCATGCATTAATATTACCCATGCATTATTTCTTAGGCAGCCTTAATGAAAAAAAAATTTAAGAAAAATTCTCTTTGAAAAAAGATGAAATTGCAAACTCAGCTTTCTCATGTAGGTATGAGCCTTTCTAAATCTACCTGGCTTTGGTACCTGCAAGTAGAATTAATCTGTTTAGGAGACATGCCCTTTCTTCAGTGCCTTGGCAGGTTGATGGATCGATGGCACTAACAAGTCATGAACTGTGTGCAATAAACTAGTTATGAAGAAACTGCAGCAATAAAGTCTGGCATGAAAAATCGCCCTTAATCTTATTTTCTAATTTGGAAGTCCTATTAAGAAATAAAAAATGGGTGGGCGGAGAGATAGTACACTGGGCAGGGCACCTCCCCTATGGTCCCCTCAGCACCATCAGAAGGAAAGACAGGGGTGCATAGTGGAAGTAATTCCTGGGTGCAAGTCAGGAGCAAACCATGGCTACCGCTGGGAATGGCCCCAAAACAAGACATATGAAATTAAAAAAAAAATTAAAGATGGAAAGTAAAATTGGACTTGAACATAGAGGCTGTACTGGGAAGCAGGAAGTTCATTATTTTTGTTTCCAGAAAACATTTTAAAATCACAAGATTGTGGAATCATATACATATTACTGAAATTATTTTAAAAAATTAACTTGCCCTTTTATCAAGTACCTTCAGGTAAAAATCACTTAAATTTCATGTTAAAAGAGCTAAAAAATGCATTTTGTTTTTGAAGCTGCTTCTGATATAACTGAACATATGAGATGAATGGCACTTACACCAACTAGGAATGCTTTAGAGCTGCAAGCTATTTTGAGAGAGTCTATCTCCTATCATTATAAAAACTTGATTGTGGGACTGGAGTGACAGTACAGTGGGTGAAAACTTGGCTTGCATGCTGCAGACCATGCTGCCAGGTTTAGATCCCTGGTACCCTAGATGATGCCAGGAGGTGATCCCTGAGTGCAGAACCAGGAGTAAGTCCTGAGCACCACTGGGTATGGATCCAAATCAAAATGAAAACAAACTAAAAAAGAAAGTAAAATAAAATTTGGTTGTTTTACTTTTGAGTGTTCATATACTGCAAATATGTAAAATTGAACAATGTGAGGATTAAGGGCCCGAACTTATACATCCACAGGTTATGCATCTGAGGATTCAAACAATGATGAATAAATCCATGGATGAGGAAATTCTATTTATTTATTTATTTATTTATTTTGCTTTTTGGGTTACACTCAGCAATGCACAGGGGTAACTCCTGGCTTTGCACTAAGGAATTACTCCTGGCGGTGCTCAGGGGACCATATGGGATGCTGGGAATCGAACCCAGGTTGGCCGCATGCAAGGCAAATGCCCTACCTGCTGTACTATCGCTCCAGCCCCTGATGAGGAAATTCTAGAATGAAAAAATTTCAATGTATAAGTTGGCCTGGGTAGTTTAAACCTGTGCAGTTACAGGATCAGTTCAAACTTATTGTTTAGGGTTTTGGGGATACAGAGGGTGGTCTCCTAGGTGGTGCTCAGGAAACTTCAGGGGCTAGCCTGGCCGTGTTGAGGCGGGATACAGGGCTAAGTGATGCTCGGGAGACTATGCATTGCCAGGGATAGAACATGAGTTGGCTGCACTCAAAGCATGAAGCTTAACTCTAATCTCTCTCCAACCCCAAGATTGAACTAGTTTGAAACATGGGTGTGAGGCATTTTTTTTTGGGGGGGGGGCAGGGCCCACAGGTGGTGGTGCTCAGGGCTTAGTCCTGATTCTGCACGCAGGGATCACTGCTGGTAGGCTCAGGGGGACCAAACGGGAAGTCGAAGATCAAATTCAAGTATGTGACATGCAAGGCAAGATCCCTACCCTACGTATCATCTCTCCGGCCCTGAGACATTATTTTAAAAAGTGGACTAATGTTGCTACTCTGATTTACTGATCAAAAAATTATAGCGTCTAGCATGATTCTCTCTTCCTCCTTTTTCTGAAACTCAACTGTTTATCTCCCCATCAGGAGGAACATTTGGAAAATGCTAACAGGATACTGACCAGAGAAGAGACTATTTGACAGATATTATGAATATATCCCAAACATCACACAGGAATTAAACTTCCTAGATAGCACAGCAGGTAGGGAATTTGCCTTGCATGAGGCAGACCTGGATTCAATTCCTCCGTTCCTCTTGGCGAGCCCAGCAAGCTACTGAGAGTATCCCACCCGCCTGACAGAGCCTGGCAAGAACCCGTGGCGTATTAGATATGGCAAAAACAGCAACAACAAGCCTCAATGGAGACATTACTGGTGCCCGCTCAAGCAAAGCAATGAACAACGGGAGGACAGTGCTCCAGTGCTCCATTATGAAGGAGTTTACATAGTCTGGTCCACAAGGAAGAAGAAGAGGAAGAAGCAGAAGAGGAAGAAGACAAAGAGGAAGAAAAAGAGGAAGAGAAGGAGGAAGAGGAGGAAAGAAAACAATCTTTTTTCTATTTTTTTTGCTTTTTGGGTCGCACCCAGCGATGTAGAGGGGTTACTCCTGGCTCTGTACTCAGGAGTTACTCCTACAGTGCTCCGGGGACCATATGGGATGCTGGGAATAGAACCTGGGTCGGCCGCGTGCAAGGCAAACGCCCTACCTGCTGCACTATCTCTCCAACCCCAGAAAACAATCTTCTGAGATTTATATGGGGATATCTCAAAATAATTTTTCTGGCTAAAAATCAGCCTTTTCTGGGGCCACAGCAATAGTACAGGTAGGGCCTTTGCCTTAAAAGTGGCTGACCTGAGTTCAATCCCCAGTATCTCAGGAGTACCACCAGGAATAATTCCTGAGTGCAAAGACAGGAGTAATCCCCGAGCATCGCCAGGTATGGCCCCAAAACAAAATGAAACAAAAAAACAGCCTTTTGTTTCAGTCTATCAAGGATAGCCAAATACTATGGGCAACTATTTGCATCAAGATCAATAGACAAGAGCGGAAGCGGTAACTCACTGGGCATATGCTTTCCATGCAGGAGATCTGGATTAGTTCCTAGGACTACATGGTACCCACAAACACGGAGTCAACACTAGACACCGAGCACCTTCGATAGGACTCAAAAAAACCAACAGTAGTAACAAGGATTAACAGATCCTTGTTGCAGATCCTCCTTGCATTAACTGCAAGGGAGCAGTTAATCTATGATCAAATTAGCACTGTAGCACTGTCCTCCCATTGTTCATTGATTCGCTCGAGCAGGCACCAGTAACATCTCCTCTGTGAGACTTGTTACTGTTTTTTTTTGCATATTGAATATGGGTAGCTTGCCAAGCTTTGCTGTATGGGCAAGATACTCTCGGTAGCTTACCAGGCTCTCCAAGAGGGGTGGAGAAATTGAACCCAGGTCTGCCGCGTGCAAGGCATATGCCTTACCCGCTCTGCTACTGCTCCAGCCCATGATCAAATTACAATGATTATTTCTGGGGCGTTTTGTTTGTTTTGCTTTGGGGCCACATGCAGTGGTGCTCAGGGCTTACTCCTGGCAGAGCTTAGTGGTGCCAGGGATCAAACCCTGTTCAGCGGAATATAAGGCAGGAACTCTACCCATTGTACTACTACTCCAGTCCCAAGGGTTACTCCTGAAAAAAAAAATCAACCAGTAGCTCCAAGAAACTTCCCACCCCCTGCCACCCTTCCACCCCGATTCTTACCGTTTCATTTGCTTCCTGTTGCTTTTCATCAAAATCTCTTATCAACTTTTTCTTCTCTTCTGGAAAAGGCAAAATTCAAATGCTTGATCCTCCTTCCATACATTTATAGAAATCATTCCCTCTGCTTAAAATACACTTCCCATTCCTCCTTGAGTAAGGTAACAGCCCTAAAAGACATTTAGAAATGTATAAGAACTAGTTATCACAATGGTTGAGGGGAGGAGAATGAGGGTTATATTATGATGGGCACTTTGTGTAAGAATACCAGTCTGAAATAGTCCTGCATAACAATGAAATGACCTGAAAGGCCAACAGTGTCTCTACCAAGAAATACTGCAGGACAAGAGCCAAAGTACAGTGGACAGGCCACCAGTCAACCCAGTTTGATCACCAGCACTTCATATAGTCTCCAGCGCCCTGCCAGAAGTTTCCAAGCCAAAAGTAAGCCCTGAGCATAGCTGGGTGTGGCCCCTAAAACAAAACAAAACAAAACAAAACAAAAAAACTAGGAGGCTGGAGAGATAGCAAAGCAAGTAGGGTTTTTGCCTTGCAAGCAGCTGACTCATGTTCAATCCCTGACATCCCATTTGGTCCCCTGAGTACTGCCAGGAGTGATTCCTGTGTGCAGAGCCAGGTATAACCCCTGAGCATCACATTGCTGGGTGCGCCCAATGCCCCTCCCCCCCAAATGACACTAATAGAAACACTAAAGAAATATGAAATAAATTCATCTCTGGCTTCCACTATCTCCACACATCAATAGTCTGTTTACCAATTCTGATTTCAATTCTTAAATCTCTGTATCCACCTTTACTGCCACCCCCCTGCTCCCCATTTATGAATTCTCTATAATTTTTGGATGGTTTGGGGGCCACACCCAGTAACGATCAGGGGTTACTTCTGGCTCTGCACTCAAGAGATCATTCCTGTTGGTGCTTGGAGAACCACAAGGATGCTGAGGATCAAGCCCAGCTGTATGCAAGACAAGCACCTTACCTGCTGCATTATCTCTCTGGCTCTCATTTCTCTATATTAATCCTTATCCACTACTTTTCCGCAAACCCAGATCCCCCTAACTCTGCTTGCTGAGAGTCTGCATGGTTTGGTACATGTTTCTTGGGTATATCTTTTGCCACTGTTGTCTTTTGCTTTTTGTTTTTTTTTGGGGCCACACCTGGTGATAGTCAGGGGACAATACAGGGTGCTTGGGATAGAACCTGGGTCGTCCACCTAAAGGAAAGGAGTGATTCCTGTGTGCAGAGCCAGGTGTAACCCCGAAGCATCACCACAACCCCTGCCCCCACCAAAAAAAAAACCACTAAAAGAAACACTTAACCTCTGTACATCCTAATTCTCAACTCAAGAGCAAGATCCCCCATTAACAGGGAGATTTTCTTTTTTTTATGTCCCACAACTGTAAACCCAACAATGTACTCCTCAGATGTTGCGATCACCTGAAAGAGCAAATGGCAATGTGTCCTTTATTATGTCCCATTGTCAGGTGACACTCCCTTAATCGACACTGCATGAGACTAGGGGGCCAACCTGTAGGACTGTGGAGTCAGAAGAAAACAATGTTAGGAAGGTGAATCACAGAAGAAGTTGAGGATTACTGCATTGGAATCCTAAGACTAATCATTCTAAAAAAAATTTTTTTTTTTTAATTTTACAGTTTTTGGCTTTTAGACTTCACATGGCAGTGCTCAGTCAGGGCTCACACTCCTGGCAGTGAGCAGGGAGTCATGTATGGTGCTGGGGAACAGAACAAGGTTCAGCCATGTAAAACACGCATCTTAACCTTCCAGTCTCTTCGGTAGGGTGGGAAAGTTGTTTTTTCTTAAAAAATTCAAATCATTCCCAATAATGATGAAGCAAAGGATATAGGTATTTAAAGGTTCAAAAATGAACCCTACCCAGCAGAAAAGTATCAACTGCTGTTTCTTTAGGCTTTGGTCGTAGAATTGTGAAGCCACTGGATTTTAGAGTTGACATGGTCCTCAGAGTTGGAGACTGGAGAGATAGCACAGAAAGTCGAGTGCTTGCCTTGCATGTGGCCAACCTGGGGTAGACCCCTGGCATCCCATATGGTCCCCTGAGCACTGCCAGGAGAAGAAAGAAAGAAAGAAAGAAAGAAAGAAAGAAAGAAAGAAAGAAAGAAAGAAAGAAAGGA
>JAOXYA010000019.1:5940647-5950747 GCA_028565675.1 Sorex palustris
AAACACAGTAACAACAAGTCTCATGATGGAGACGTTACTGGGCCCGCTCGAGCAAATTGATGAACAACGGGAGGACCTTGACCGTGACTTAGAAAATATAGAACATCCTTTGATACATATTAAGTGAGTATGTTGCTTTCATCTGTATAACTTAAAGGATGTAATAAGAAAAAGATATCAGGGTTGGAGAGATAGCTTAGTGAGTACATGCTTTACATGCAAAGGCCCAGCTTGGATTCCTGGCACTCCATGGTCCCCTATGCTAGGAATAGTCCTTGAGCTCTACCAGGAATGAAAGAAGGAGACTGATCCTTGGATAACAATGCCTAGGAGACTTTTTACTGAATATTTTTATCTTAAAGATTTATAAACTATGGGTTTTTAATAATTAAAGGTTTCCAACAAATCCAGATCACTTGGAAACAACTTGATTTTGTGAAACCAGTCATTGCAATAGCACAAAATAAAACTGGTATTAAAACATTCTTAGGGCCGGAAAAATAGTACAGTTTGGTAAGGTCCTTGCCTTACTCACAGCTGACCCAGTTTCAATCTTTGACATCCCATATGGTCCTCCTAGCCTTGCCAGTAGTGATCCCTGAGCACAGAGCTAGGAGCAATCCCTGAGCACTACCAGGTATGGCCCCCAAACCAAAACCCAGCATTATATCTTATTCCTGGTGACATCACATCAGGAAGGCTGATCTGTGCCCTGATGACTTGATCAAACCATCAGTGTCAGTAGGACACAACATGATGGGATCCCTTCTCCCCTATCAACCCACTCCCCTTTTCTACGTTTACCTGCTTCTTCTACCAACCTTATATTATAACCACAGTTCCCCGCTTGAGAGTAAGATGACTTGGGAATAAGTCCACCATCTTCTCTGGTGGCTGGCACCTGAATAAACTTGTTTTCTTATATCAACCCTTTTCTCTAGTGTGTTGGCCTTCAAGCAGCAGACTTGGATTCAACATGAGAACCACAGCACTGTAGCACTGTAGCACCATCCTTCTGTTGTTCTTGATTTGCTTGAGCAGGCACCAGTAATGTCTCCATTGTGAGACTTGTTGTTACTGTTTTTGGAATATCGAATACGCCAACGGGGAGCTTGCCAGGCTTTGCCGTGTGGGCAGGATACTCTCGGTAGCTTGCCAGGCTCTCCGAGGGGGCAGAGGAATAGAACCCGGGTTGGCCGTGTGCAAGGCAAATGCCCTTACCAACTGTGCTATCGCTCCAGCCCATGAGAACCATAACAGTAACTTTTCTACAGTGTTAAGATGTGCTAGTTTCTGTCAAATTTCTACCTGGAGATTATTTTAAATTTATTTTTGAAGTTTTGCACCACCCTTAGTGCTTCTGAGAGGCTACTCTTGGTGCTGTCAGGGGCTATTCCTAGTAGTGCTTGGGTGATCATGCAATGCTGGAGATCAAAACAATTTTGGCTGCATGCAAGGACAAGCGCCTTAACACCTGTGTTATATCTCTGATCCCAATAGACTTTAATTTCTTTGTCTTTAGGCCATAGCCAACAGTGCTGAGGGGATAATCTTGGCTCTGTGCTCAGGTGTTGAGCTCCTGATGGTACTCAGGGACTAAGTGTGGGTCTTTGCATGAAAAGCATGCACTTAGTTCACTGAAATATCCTTCCAGCTCTAGACTTTAATACTCAAGAGCTTAGTGGAGGTAGAGAAATGCGGGAGGGAAACTGGGGACATTGGTGGTGGGAAATGTACAATAGTGAAGGGATGGATGTTGGAACATTGTGTGACTGAAACCCAATCATGAACAAATTTGTAATGGTGTATCTCATGGTGATTCAATTAAAAACAAAGACATTAAATTGTTTTTAACTAAACCAAATTATAAAATACTTAAGTTCTTAAATAAGTATAAGGGATTTTTTGGTCATACTAAGCAGTGATGAGGGTCTACTCTTGGATCTGTGCTCAGAGGTCACTCTTGATGGCGTACAGTATTGGGGATCAGACAGGGGTCAACCATGTTCAAGGCAAGTGCCTTAACCCCTGCTGTACTGTCTCTCCAGCCCAAGTATAATTTAATTACTTACTTTTTGGTTTGTTTTGGGATCACAGTGTGCCCTTCTATTAATCACACTAGTATTAAATCACGCTTGTATCGGGAGGTGTTGCTAAAGTTAAAAATACTCTGTTTTGGGGCCAGAGAGATAGTACAGAGAGTAAAGCACTTACTTGCATGAAGCTGCCCCTGGTTTGCCCTCAGCACCCAATAGGCACCCAACAGCCCCGCAGGAGGGACCCCTGAGCACAGAGACAGGAGTAAGTGCTGAGCACAGTCGGATGTGGCCCATAAAAAAAAAATCTGTCTTGTAGGAGTAGAGGTGGAGTGGAGAACACGTTGCCTACACAGGACAAATAATTGAGACTCCCTGTTCCTTCTCCTCGTGTACTATTTGTCAATTTGTAAAGTTCTACTCTAGTCCCTCCCCCAGAACTACATCTCCCAGCAGTCTGTGCCCTGACAGCTCTTGGATTTAAATAGGATTCTGGGCTGTCTTTAGAGCCAGGTTGCTGCGGAGCTCTAGGGAGTAAGAGGAGCAAGAGACATCAGCAACAGCCAAAAGCTGGAGCCTAGATCAGGAACCGGAGCCATAGCGAGAGTCGAAGTTGCTCTTGCTAAAGCAGCAGGAACTAAAGAATTTGTAAAGATGCTGCTCGCCTTGGGACTACTCACCTGCATCCTTCCCTTTTTGTACGTGATAGCTCCATCTGTCAGGTTTGTCTTAATGCAGCTATGCTTACAACCTTTTTTCATAGCCCAAAATTGGAAGCTACAGAGCTTGTAAGTACAAGAGTTCTGAGCCTCTGAAAGAAGAGAACGGTATGGAGGCTCAGGGAGAGTCAGGGCAAAACCAGCAGGAAGGACGAAGGCATTTACAGATTATTCTGTCGGGGAATGACCTGGGCTGGGAGAGGAGGGGCTGGTGTAAATCCTCACACTAGTGAAAGGCTTAGTGCATGACTGTTAAGTAGCTTGAAAGAATTTAGGGGGAAGTCCTTGCTCTTACCCAGGAGTTTCCTGAGCTTCTCTCTTTCTTCCCTATTCCTAGAAGGAATCCTGTGGGATTGTCATGGGGTGGGAGTTAGGGGTGGTTATTGCTGAGGGGCTCATTGGTAATTGTAGCAGGCATTTGGGGAAGGGAAACTCTCTTCTCTTTGAAAGTACTCTCTGGGATGGCACTTTTGCTGTGGAATTTCTGGGGTTGTCAAGAAATGTGCATTCAGAGTGGAAAATGGAAAAATTGCTGTTGATAAAGAAGGTCAAATGAGCATATCAGGGACAGAGGGTCGCTCTATACCCTGGTATAAAATCCGGGTTAAATTCAGTTTTATCACCATTATTACCAGGTGACTTAAACTCCTTGAGCTTCAGTTTTCTCCACTGTAAAATGGGGATAAAAACAGTGGTTGAACAGATTAAAATTAATTGATATAGATATATCTAGAGTACTAGTGCCTAGCAGTGGGATGATGCCCAGGAAATGTGAGTTCTGTCCTCTCATTCCTTGGAACTCATTAACTTTCTGAGTAGGAAGATGCCCTCGCCATAGAGGTCGGCTCTTTGCACTGATGGCCAGAATGAAGACACCAGCTCTCTAAGTCTAGAGAGGAGCCAGAGAGAGGAATCTAAGGGTCAAGCACATGCTCCTCCCCCTGGGAGCCCAGGTTCAATCCCCCACAGTCTCCTGAGTTTTGAGTAACAGAGCTGTGAGTAACCCCTCAGCTACTCCTTCACCCCTCCATCCCCCCAAAAAAAATCCCCGAAATTTCTCTTTGAGGCTGGATGGATTTTATGTATCTCAGTCTGGGCCTGGGAAGCTTGGTGCATTAATATTTTTGTTATCTTTGCTTTTAGGAAGTTCTTTGCTGGTGGTGTTTGTAAAACAAACGTGCAACTTCATGGGAAAGTAGTGGTAATCACCGGCGCCAACACCGGCATTGGCAAGGAGACGGCCCGAGAGCTTGCTCGCAGAGGCAAGTCCTTCCTCTCAGTCCCCACTGGGTAGCACCTTCTGTCCTTCCCCGTGGGGATTCATCTCACTTTCCCATGTCTTTCCTCCTGAATTTGAAGGCATTAGCCAGGAATTTAAGGAAAATGAGATTCAAGTCCAACTATGACATCAGCTGACTCTAGTCTTAAGACTAACTTTTCAATCCAGGGTCAGGGAGATAGTCTAGGGGTTAAGGTGCTTGCCTTACATGTAGCCTACGCCTATTTGATCGCCTTATTTCCAGGTGTAACCCCAAAATCAAAAGAAAATAAAAACTTCTTCCTTTTTCCTTTCCCATTGTGTAAAGGAAACCACTGATGATCATGTATACTCATTATGAAGTATATTACCATTCTCTTTAAATACCAGAATGTTAAAAACCAGGATTCCCAGTCTGGGTTAAGCTGATAGCAATAAGAACTTCCTGTGAGACTCTTAATGTAGGGATGTAAACTCATTCATTGCTTCAGAGATGCCTGGGAGAATGCTCTGTCTCAAGCCACTATGTCCCAAACTCACATATGAAATATTGTCTGACCATGTTATCCTGTCTTTGCCATGGTCCCAGGAGCTCGAATATATATTGCCTGCAGAGATGTACTGAAGGGGGAATCTGCTGCCAGTGAAATTCGAGCTGATACAAAGAACTCCCAGGTGCTGGTGCGGAAACTGGACCTCTCTGATACCAAGTCCATCCGAGCCTTTGTGGAGGGCTTTCTGGCAGGTGAGGCCCCAGTGGGTAAGCTAGCAAAGCAGAAAACTGCATGTGGGAGTGGCTGCTCCACCCTGGACCATCTCTGACCCTTTCATCAGAACCATCATTGATCCCATCAGACAGGTTCTGCCATGTAAACCAGCAGGGTAGGGAATTGGCAAGAGTGTGGCAGGTGGACAAGCTGGGCAGGATCCTTATCGTCCTTTTTGCATCAGCAATGGGAATGGTGGAAGTGCAAGTTCTCTGTCTGGGCTTGCTCCTGGGCATAAAGGTGTGACTCAGATGCTTCTCTTCTTTCATCCCAAGAGCCTCTGGCAGTTGACGGGCTTGTGCTGCTGGAAAATTCTCCTGGATCTTGGGAAATAGTTTCTTCCAAACCCAATGAAGTCCAGAAAAATTAGAGTATGCCCAGTGCTTAGCAGGATGGAACTGACTCAGCATCAGTATGTTTGCTGAACTGATGAATGAGTGGTGACCAGGAAGAGACCAGTATACATATACTCATGTATGTTTGATGAACAGATGAATGAGTGGTGACCAGGAAGAGACCAGTATCAGTTTACTTTCTAAACTTAGAAAGTCACTAAGAGTGGTCACTGAATGTCATGATAGCTCAATAGTCAAGGAGCTCAACACTCTGACAGGCAGCTAGTGAACTCCCGACTAACTACAGGGTCTTGTTGGTTGTGATCCACAGAGGAAAAGAAGCTCCATATCTTGATCAACAATGCAGGAGTGATGATGTGTCCGTATTCCAGGACAAAAGATGGTTTTGAAACCCACATGGGAGTTAACCACCTGGGTAAGTATCTTTGAATAACTAAGAAATGAGGCAAATCCCACCTTTTTCTTTCTGTGCTGGGCATCTCTAATGGTCCTCAAAGAGCCTTGTATTCACTATCCTATTTCTCTCCAGTCCATAATTGTGAGTTCTTCTACCATACTATTAAGAATCCACCACACTTGGGAGATCCCAGGAGTCATGTCATTTTTGGGTGGGGCAGTAGCTGTACAAAGCTGGGCAAGCAGGGCCAGGCTCGATGAATACAAGAGTATATTGGGCAGGAGTGAGAAGATAATACAACTGGGGGTCAAGAAAAACAAGGGTTGGTCCACAGAGGCAATAAATCTTAAGGACTTGAATTATGGAGGAGTAATAATGATGATTCTGGTGCCAGGTTCTTGGAACATGTTCTCGGAGTCTAGACAGATGTTATTTTCCCAGACAATTCTATCCTTTCTTCTTTACATGATCATACCGGGGCTCACCATTCCGTGACCATGATCAGAGCAGGTGGGAAGGCAACAGGTTGTTGTTTCTCTGGGTTGGAGCAAGGGCAGAAGTGTAGTATGGAAGCAGATACAGATAAAGTCCACATAGCCTTATCTCTAGTATAGCTCTGGCTGGCCCTGGCCTTGAGGAAGCCACTAACTCAGACTGACTAACCACTGACACTGAGTAGGTCATGACACAAAATTTTGTTCACACCCAGACAATAGTGAGCTAATTATGAAGTCCTGTCATCGACTGTCATACCACTCTTCAATCTCTGTGCTGGCTCTCTTTGCAGGCCACTTCCTCCTCACCTACTTGCTCCTAGAGCGGCTGAAACAGTCTTCTCCTTCACGGGTGGTGAACCTGTCATCAGTGGTGCACCATGTTGGCAAGATTAATTTCAATGACCTCCAGAGTGAGAAGAGCTATAGCCCAAGTTTTGCCTATTGCCACAGCAAACTGGCCAATGTGCTTTTCACTCGGGAGCTGGCCAGGAGGCTCCAAGGTAAGACTGAATAAAGGGCGATGGTTCAGATAGCAAAAACAGGGTCAATAGGGATTAAGGCACTTGTTTTGCATGTGTGATCACTTCAGTTCAATCTCCAGAACCATATGGTCCCCTGAGTGCAGAGCAAGGAGTAACCCCTGAGTACCACTGGATATGGTCCCCAGTCCCCCAGTAACATGCACATTATAGTGGTGTGTGCTAAGGAGAATGTTGTTATAAATGGAATAAAACAGAGTTCTTGACCTCATAAGCTTACAGGAGTTAGGAACCTCATAAAGATACCTTGCATTTATATTATATCCCATCTTTTTAGAATTTCACATTCACTGCTAGCAACAGGCAGAGCAAGTGTTCTTTTTATTGTGTTATAGGTCTAAACTGAGGACCAAAGTAGTGACTGGCACAAAGTTACATGGAAAAAACTTGGAGTCAGGACTGGAATGTGGGCATAGGGTGCTTCTTTCTGAGTACCCCCTACTGAGACTCTTGGGATAAGCTGAACTGCTAAGCTGCCACTGACTGGAAGGCTGGATTCCAGAGCCTGGCAGATGAGTTCTTGCTCCTCCACACACTAGGGTGTCATTTATGAACCTTTTACTTTAAATCCTCCCTGATGCATGTGAAAGGTATAGGGCACACATAACAAATTCCAAAAATAGTTGTGGCAAAGAGGAAATTTGAGGATGTATATTAATTTCCATCATATTTATCTTCAACACCCCTCATTCCACACCTTACAATAATGTGCCTGTCAGGCAAATGCAGCTCAAAAAAAAAAAAAAAGATCCTAGCTACCTACTAATTAGATTGCTACCCCTGAGCTCCACCTATAAAAATAACTTAAGATAACACTGTCAGCAATCGATGCTATTATGACCCATACCACATACAGTTGTTCCTATGAGAAATCTTTAAGTTGGAGAATAATGAGGACATTTAAGTAGAAGGACTATCAGCGATGATGCAGAGAAGGCTGGCAGGCTGTAGCTCTTACTGGGAGATCCAGGCAACTACTGATCAGATTACCGGCTGGTGAAGGTACCCTCTGACCTGTAGGGTTGTACTTCCTGATCAACCTTCTCCACTAGACATTTTGCTGGGGAGCTGAGTTGTCCCCCTGGGCTCAGAGTGTATCTCTGGCTTAACTGGGAACTCTCTGTTCTAGGCACAGGCGTCACCACTTATGCGGTACACCCAGGCATCGTCCGCTCTGAGCTGATCCGGCATTCCTTCCTCATGTGCTTACTCTGGCGGCTCTTCTCCCCCTTCCTCAAATCAGCAAGGGAAGGGGCCCAGACCAGCCTGCACTGTGCCCTGGCTGAGGGCCTGGAGCCCCAGAGTGGCAAGTACTTCAGGTAGGAGGGTGGGAGGGGTCTCTCTACCCCGCTGGGTGCTTGGGGAGGCACAAGACTTTCTGGGCTGTGTGCCGAGTGGCCAAATGTGGAATCCAGATTAGGTGTGGGCCTACCTATAAGTCAAATGTTCTGGCTTTTCCAAGCGAATCCCCATTAGAAACTTGGCCAGAGTTCCTTTCATGGCTTGCCTCTCTCTCTCTCTCTCTCTCTCTCTCTCTCGTGTGTGTGTGTGTGTGTGTGTGTGTGTGTGTGTGTGATGTTTCTGGGTAAAGTTTGTAGCTTTCTCAGAGCATTTAGAGGAGTCTGTCCTTGTGTAAGGCTATCTTTCCCTTGCTATAACGATACGAGTTGGAATTTAGAAGTAGATTGGGGGGCAGAAGGCTACTAATTAATGCTCATAGGGCATGGGGACCAGGCCCAGTGATATTTGACTGGGCCAAACAGTTTAGTGCTAGAGTCTGGTGGTGCAGTACTGCTCAGGCCCAGTGCTCGGGAGAAAGCTTGGGGTCATGAGCATACAATGCATGCAACCCTAACCCCTGAGCTATCTTCCTGGCCCCCTCTTTTTTATATGGTCCATACCCTGAGATGGAGAGGGCCACCAGGAATAGACCCAAGAGTGCTTAAGGCATGTAGTGCAGGGACAGAACTCAGTGCCTGGACACGCGTTGCCTGTACTCTACCACCTGTGCTCCCTCTCCAGGCCCTCAGTATTCTTTTCAGAAACTTAGTGGAGGGGATGGAGAGACAGCACAGAGGATAAGGCACTTGTCTTGCATGCAGCTGTTCTTGGTTTGAACCCCTGTAACAAATATGGTCTCCTGGGCACCTTCAGGAGTGACCTTTGAACACAGAGCTAGAAATAGCTCCTGAGTAGTGCTTGGTGTGTTTGAAATCTGGTCTCACCCTGACATTTATTATTTACTATTATTTTTTGATTTTTGATTTTTTTGGGTCACACCTGGTCATGCTCAGGGGTTACTCCTTGCCCTGCATGCAGGAGTTAGTCCTACCAGTGCTTTGGCTTCCTATTGGATGCCAGGAATTGAACCCAGGTTGGCTGCATGTAAGGCAAACACCCTGCCTGCTGTACTATTGCTTCAGCCCCACACTCTGAAATTTAAAAAATTATAATGGACAATCAAAATCTGAGACTAAAGGGAAGTTGAGGTCTAAATCTCCTTCCAAATCCTTGACTTCATCCTGCCCATGCTCTTCTGTACCATTTTGTTCCAGGCTGTTCATTGGCTCGCCATTTCTTAAACGAAGCATTGAGAATAGCCTCATTGTCTAGCCACAGGGAAGTGACAGATGATAATAATGAATGTTGCTGAAGCTGACATGTTTGGTGCTCTTCCTAGTGCTGCACATACAATGCTTCCTATTATTATTATGAGTCTGGGAAATAGAAAATATTGTTAATTCCCATTCTACTGATGGGAAAACTAAGGCAGGAATAATGAAGTAGCTGGGTCAAGGCTGGATGGCTTGAGAAGGGCAGTTGTGCAACTCAATGTGGGCCACCTTGCTTGAGAGTTGTGCTGGTTAGGAAGGCTGCCACTGGACAGATGTGCTCTGAGCACTTACTTGCTAGGAGGCTGGTCCAAAATGGTATGTGCTCTAGGTAGAAGTGTACACCAGCTTTTGAATACTTAATAAGAAAAATGTAAAACATTTCATAATATATGTATATTTAGGGGGGCTTCCAAGCTGTGCTCAGCAGATCTGGGGGCACCCCCTGAAATACTTGGCCAGTTGAGTTGAGTTCAATGCTATCATTAAATTTTTTTGTTTGTTTTTGGGCCACACACAGTGGTGCTCAGGAGTTACTCCTGGCTCCACAATCAGATGTCACTCCTGGCAGGCTCAGGGGACAATATGGGATGCTGAGGATTGAACCAGAGATGGCTGCATGCAAGGCAAGCAACCTACCTGTGTAATAGCTCTCAGGCCACTTATCATTTAATCATGTTGGGTTGAATAATACTGAAACTATTTTTACCCATTTCTCTCTCTCTTTTTGAAAATGTTTTTTAGAAATTTCCCTAGAAAATCTAAATTCTTATCTGTGGCTCACATGTGTGGGCTGGAGCGATAGCACAGCGGTAGGGCGTTTGCCTTGCACGCAGCCGGCGTGGCCGACCCGAGTTCGACTCCTCCGCCCCTCTCGGAGAGCCCGGCAAGCTACCGAGAGTATTCGATATGCCAGACA
>JAOXYA010000019.1:5950847-5961395 GCA_028565675.1 Sorex palustris
TGCAGAGGTGCATGCGTGCGCGTGCGCGCGCACACACACACACACACACACACACACACACACACACACACGCATTCATTCTGAGGTAGAAAAAAACGCCATCTCTAGATAGATGCACAGAATCCAAACTCACAGACTCATGGCACTTGTGTGAAAGCTTCCGGCCTGGCCTACGTTGGTGCAGTGAGTCCAGACCTACTCGTGGCTGCCTGGGGCAGTACCCAGGCAAGAGGGAGGGAGCCTCTCCATCGTCCCTGTTCCACAGCACTGGGGCCAGGACGTCCCATGGTCATTTCCTGGAACTGGAACCATGGGCACCCCGAGGGCGACTTGTCAGCAGCCACTGGGTGCAGATGTCCTTCACCACGGCATCCCCGCTGCTCGTGGCCGCTTGTTGCACCTGCTGGACGAGGGCCGTGGCTCGGGAGTGCTCCTGCTTCACGGCCACCAAGTAAGCAGAGCGCAGTTTACAGCATGTCAAGTAGGCCTTGACCTTGGAACCAGGGAGACAAAGGAGACTGTTACCACCGCACTGCACACTTCAACCACCACACTCTGCTACATCAGAGCACTCAGGGGGCCCCGACCTCAGATCCCAGAGACTAATCTTGCAGCTCCTAAAATGTTCGGGACACTAAACTTGTAGAGTCCACTAAACTTGGCGACTGTCCAGGTAAGAAGGGTAAAGGCTCTCAACACAGGAGGCTGGGGCTGGAGCAATAGTACAGCGGGTAAAGTGCCTGCCTTGCGTGTGATGGACCTGGGTTTGATCCCCAGCACTCTGTATGGTCTCCTGAGCTCACCAGGGGTGATCCCTGACCACAGCCAAGTATGGCCCAAAAGGAAAAAAAGAAAATGAAAAGGGGCAAGAGTTGAATCCCTGTCTGCTTCCTCTGAGCCTTGCTGTGCCATCCTGGTCTTAGTGACAAATAGCTATGGTTTTAGATTTAGATTTGAATGATAATCTGAGGTTTACCTCCTCAAAGATAAATAAAACTAGAGATTTTATTTTTGGGTGCCCCTGAAGTGGAGTGCAGGGAGCCTGGACCACTCCCAGGCATGCTTGGGTCCTGCAGGGCAGTGCCCTGATGTGAGGACCGTGGGGATGGAGGGCAGCAGGGTGACTCTCAGTGACGCTTGGGGCTGACTCGACTTTAAACCACAGGACACGAGGAGTGGCTGATTTTTTTCTACATCTCTGTGTGGCACAAAGCCAGGCATGTGGAAGAGTCGAAAATGATGAAGTGAGGGTCTAAACCTGGACACCTGCCCCTAGCAGATGAAGACACCTTCTTCTTCTTGATTGTTTTCAACCTTGCAAAGTCTGGCAAGCTCCCCGTGCCGTATTCAATATGCCAAACACAGTAACAACAAGAATCAAAAAAATGGAGATGTTACTGGGCCTGCTCGAGCAAAATCGATGAACAATGGGAGGACAGTGATAGTGACAGTTTACAACCTGCTGAATTTATAAACTTTTTTTTCTTTAAACTTTTTAATTGAATCACTGTGAGACATACCCTTAGAAAGCTGTTTATGATTAGATTTCAGTCATATAGTGTTCCAACACCCATCCCTCCACCAGTGTACACTTCCCAGCACCAGTGTCCCCAGGAATTTATAACAGGGCAGGAGAGTTGGTCTGCAGAACTGCGCTTACCATGGTGAAGTGTGTGTGTGTGTGTGTGTGTGTGTGTGTGTGTGTGTGTGTATAGGGGTGGCGTGAAGGTGGGAAGACGGCAGTGGAGGGAAGCAGACCCTGGTGGAGGGTGTGGTATTGGAATGCTGTAAGCCTGAAATCCTATCATTAACAGCACTGCAAACCATGGTGCGTCAAATTACAAAAAAAATCTTTTAACAGAAAATGTGGGGGAGGAAAACACACATGCATCATTAGATGAGGGTGGATTAAGCTCTCACTCTGTGCTGATGTGACTTCTGCTGTGGGTGCAGAGGAGATCAGTTTCAAGGACGAGAGTGGGGCCGAGGAGGCTCTCCAGCCATTCTGTGTCTCATCCCCAGCTTCCTGTCCTTCCTTCCCAGTCCCACCCCAGGGGGCATCACTGACTGGCAGCGAGGCCTCAGCTTCCCAGTGGCTGCCTGTCCTATGTGACGATCCCTGATGGCTGGGGCAGGGGGATTTCTCTCCCACTGCAGTTTCATTTCTCATCTTCCTCGCTAAAGCCTTCTTTTTCTGAGCTCAATTATTGAAAACCTTCTATAGCCAAAGCAGAGGTACGCAAACTTATTTGACTTACCATGCCCCTTTAGCAGAAAAATTAATCGTTCTGCACCACCCCTGGTTAGCTACCTTGTTTAAATGAACAGAAAACACCCCTTAATTACACCAAAGCTCCTACTGCCCCCTGCTGCTCCCCACCCCTATACTGTTCCAGCACCCACCATATAAGAGCAGCTGCTGAAAGAAACAGCCTGAGAAAGCAGTAACAGACAGAATTTAGGGTATGTCTTTTCCAAGGACAAAGGTTCTGCCTGTTGAATGGGGCTCACAGAAGACTGGGAACTGGACTGTAACTGGAAAATCAGGAGTGCTTGGGGTGATTTGAGGTTTATCTCCTCAAAAATCAGAACCATTCTAGAAAAGTAGCTCTAGAAATCAGTATCATTCTAGAAAAGTGGCTCTCCACACACTAGAATTCTATGCTTTCCAAAGGATCTCATCAAAATAACACAGAAACGGGCGGGGGGGGGGGGAAGAGAAGAGGAGAGAGAGAGAGAGAGAGAGAGAGAGAGAGAGAGAGAGAGAGAGAGAGAGAGAGAAAGTGAGAGACATGGAGTAAGACAGAGACAGAGACAGAGAGTATAAGGGTTAAAGCACTTGCCTTGCATGTAGCCAACCCTGGTTCAATCCCTGGTACTGCATGCTTATGGATATGGTCTCCCTGAGCACTTCCAGGTGCGGTCCAACACCCGCTGCATCCCCCCTCTCTTTGATAGATGTTTCAAAAAGAGATGTTTCGGAAACAAATGGAATGTTCAGGATATGTTTCCCTACTTTCACATGCTGGAAGTGCCCTGCAAATTCCACCCGGGGATTAGCAGTAGGGCCACAGGGAGTGGCTCTGTGGGTGTGTGAGCAGCTTTAGTTTCCCCAGGGAGGAAATGAGGTGCCACACTGTTTCACTGGCAGTGTCAGGGTAGTCTGACTTAGCTCGCCCCTGCCCCTCCTCACCCGCTCCTCCCCGTGGCAGCTGAACCGAGTATTGGGTGCGCTGCCAACAGGAGCTGCTGGGAACTCCTCTTCTAGTTAGCTCTCCTTGCTGACAATATCAAGCAGAGTCCTACCCATTCCCTAGGAAACAGTGCTTGCTGGCCTCACGGGAGAGACACCTGCTTGAAAACAGAAGCAGCCAAGGACAAGTGAGCATGGGGCCGAGGGAAGCTTTTCTGTGGCAGAGTGCCCTTTTTTTCCTCCAGGATAAAGAAAGGCCATTCCACGCCACACCTCACTGGGTCAGTGACCCTGAAGACAGAGGGGGGCAGGGCTTGCTTCCATAGAAAAATGGCGAATCAGGGCAGCTCAAGACATGTCTGCCCTAGGAAGAAGGAGTCAGGAAGGCAGAGGCTCAGGTGGCCACTGCGGGGGCACACCCAGGTCTTCCCTCCCTTTTTCCTCCCATGTGGCTCCATGCTGCCTCATAGAAACGGCAACACCAGCTGTCTGTATAGCACTGCCGTGGAGATCAAGGGGTAGAGAGGACCAGCAAGCCTGGGGATTGTTCCAGAGTGCTACCAGGGTCTGGACTCTTCTTCTTCTTTTTTATTTTTGCTTTAGGGTCAGACCCAGCGATGCCCAGAGCTAACATTACTCCTGGCTCTGCACTCAGGAATTACTCCCGGCAGTGCTCGGGCGACCATATGGGATTCTGGGAACCGAACCCGGCTCTGCCGCGTGCAAGGCAAATGTCCTACTCACTGTGCTATCGCTCCAGCCCCGGATCTGGATTCTTCATTGTACTCACCTTGTTGTCATCACTGTGTATCGCCTGGATCAGGCCCTCCAGCTCCTGGGCAGAATAGAAACACAGCAGTCATGAGAGTGAGAAGAGTCCGCAGTGTGGGAGGAGGGCCTGGTCGGGCTTTGGTGGACAGCTCTGGCTCTGGTGGGAGGATGCCTGCAGGATCTGTTTTTAAAAATGTAACTCCTGGGACTGGAGTGAGAGTACAGTGGGCAGGGTGTTTGCCTAGCATGTGGCTGGCCCGGGGTTGATCCCTGGCATCACCTTAGGGTCCCCTGAGCCCATCAGGAGTAAGCCCTGAGCACAGAGCCAGGAGTAAGCCCTGAGCACTAACGAAACAAACAAAAAAATTCACTCCTGGGCCTAGGCCTGAGGCTCGGGGGGTCCAACGCCTGGTGTGTGAGGGAGCTTGTGGACTCGATTCCCACACCACCCCACTTGGCTGCCCAGTGTGATCCCCTGAGCTTGGGAGTCTGGCTGGGAAGGCCAAGCAGCCGGGCCTTGTTCTTCACAAAGGCCTGGTGCTCTGTTCACCCCGCAGAGAAGCCCCGAGGGGCAAGGTCATGGCTCCGTGCTCCAAAGTCCACTCCCCCCCCCCCCCACTCAGCAAGGGAGAAACGCCGGCGCCTGAGACCCCCACGGGCATGGTGCCATCCTTCCAGGGACCGGCTTTTGAGAGTGAGGCACTGTTTCAGGGGTAGCGGAGCTTCGGGTCATGGGGAAAAAGGATACAGAGGGCGACCTGAAGAAGAGACCCAGGTGCGGGAGAGGCAGGGAGCGTACCTGCGGCGGGATTCTCCGGAACGCTGCCAGGCAGTCAAGCAGGATAGTGTCCTCGTCACTCTTGGCTGCCACCCCTGACTCGCCCACGCACTTGAGCAGCTGCCGGATCTCGCCATACTTCTCCCTCTCCACCAGCTGCCGCGCAGCTCTGCAGTAGGTGTTGGCTGCATCCAGCTGGAAGTCCTGGGACAGACAGCACAGGAGGAGTGGGCAGGAAGGCGGGGTTGCGGAAGCGCCGCCAAGCTCGGTCCAGATCAGCCACACCAATGGCAGTCACCATGGAAGGCACACGTGAGTGAAAATATGCCTCGTTGGATGACGCATTCAGGAAGCCGAAGGGGGAAAAACAAAAACAAAAACCCATGACCACAGCTCACAGGGGATGTGTAACTTGCCGGCTGTCAGGTCACTATCTGAAGACATTGGAATCAAGGCCCCATGGCTCACTTTTCCCTTGGGAAACAGATGCTGGGTGCCATGAAGAGGTGCCACCGTGTCAGAAACAGAGCCACATCGGATCTGCTGCACACTGATTTGTAGACAAGCACTTGATCATGTTTGGTTTTGTTTCGGGGCCACAGCCAGGGCTTCCTCCTGGCTCTGTGCTCAGGGACCACTCCTGGAGGGGCTTAGAGGACTGTACGTGGTGCTGGGGATCAAAGCCTGGCTTGAGTGCACGCAAATCAAGTGCCCTCCCCCGCCCCACTGTCTCTCCGACTCCTGATAAACACTTGAACCTTAAGATAATCCTCTCAGCCGGCTCTGGGATGGGGACAGGCCTGACAACCAGGGCTCTGCTAACACTGGAAAATGGGTGGAATCTGACTGATCTTAAAGCCACTGATCCCTGGGACATGCTCAGTGTGTCCAATTACCCTGGCTGCCTGGGGTCAGAGGTTCAGTGTGTAGCGGTGGTGGGGTGGACACAGACACTATAGTCACAGCTGAATTTTCTGGTTGCTAGCCCCGAATAGGGACTTCTGGAGCCAGCTCTGCTGTTACCGGCCCCTCCCACCTCCTATGCTCTCTTGCCCCAGAAAAGAGTGCAGAGTTCTGCAGGGGAGAGCTGTGGAGAACTGTCACCTGGTCCCAGCTGTCTAACAGCCCCCGAGGCAGCTCTCATTGGACAAATCTGCCCATCTGCAAGGGCCTCCTCCTCGATTTCATCATAGATGCCTATTCTAATAATCTGCTTTCCTTGGGAAAGAAATTTCCTGATGAATCACTTCTCCCCGCAGTCAGCGGCAGGGCACCCTGAGCATCATCTTGAGTAATCTTTGAGTCCTACCTGTAGCACCCGGAATGCAATTCCAAAACCGTCTTCAACATTCTTCCCTCCTAGCATGACCTACAAAAGGAGGGATAATGAACTCAAAGGGGCAATGATGACTGGAGGAGATACTCAGTTAAGAATGAGGCGCATCCCCTCACCCCCATCAGTCAATAATATTTGTTGAGGGACTGGATCGATAGAACAGCAGGTAGGGTGTTTGATTTGGACACGGCCAACCCCAGTTGGATCCCTGCCACCCTGAGCCCACCATGAAGAGATCCCTGACTGCAGAGCCAGGAGTAAGCCCTGAGCACCACTGGGTGTGGCCCCCTAACAAACAAAACAACAACAACAACAATAAATATTTGTTGAGACTCTACTAAGTGCCAGGCACTGGGGATAGGAGAGTCATCCAAAGGGTCTTGCTTCTGGCCTGCTGAGCCATCCGGAGGGGAGGCCACCGTCAACCAACTGTGACAACACCTCGAAAGTTGCAGGCTCGAGGAACTGTCCACAGGCAGAACAGGTTGTCAGAGGCCTGACGCCGCCTGCATACCTTGCAAGCCACGTCCATTTTCATGCAGTTGTTCCCGAACAGCGTTGGCAGAGGCAAGGCGGTGACCTGGGAGGTGCCAGCGCTCTCGCAGCGATGCAGGAACCTGGTCACTTCCATCTGCAGCTGCAGCGTGTTCATGTGCCTATGGAGACAGGGGTGCATGAGCCAGCCTCAGAAGAGGGACAGGCTGGGAAACTGAGAAACCCAAGTCAGGAGAAGAGGAACAGTGTAAAGGGAGGAGAACAGGCCGAAACAGTCCCCAGGGGCCACGCGCACAAGATGAAAACGGGTGTCTGTCTGGTGCCCTGTGGGGATGATTAAGGGGTTCAGAAGGACCTGGGTACAGGCTGAGTCTTTGAACGATGCACTCAAGGAGCACCTGTATGCCAGGCTTCAGGAAACAATACTAAGCACAGAGGTCAAGAGCAGCATGAATCTTCCTTCACAGTTCCCAGGCTGGAGGAGAAAGGAATAATGAACACACACACACACACAAACACACACACACACACACACACACACACAGAGGATTGGGTTCATTAAGGCAACAAATGGCAATGAAGTGTATTTACTCAGATGCTGTGTCCTAAGGGATTAGCAAGGATTTGGAAGGAAGGCCATGGTGTGCGGAGGGAAGGAAGGAAGGAAGGAAGGAAGGAAGGAAGGAAGGAAGGAAGGAAGGAAGGAGAGGGAGAAAGAAGAAAGGAAGGAAGGACAGAGGAAGGGAGGGAGGAAAGGAAGGAAGTAAAGAGGGAGCAAGGGAGGGGGAAGAAAGAAAAGAAGGAGGGAAGGAGGGAGGAAGGGAGGGAAGAGAAGGAAGAAGGGAGGGAGGGAAGGTAGGAAGGAAGGAAGAAAAGAGAGAAGGAAAGAATAAAGGAACGAAGGAGGGAAGGAAAGAAGAAAGAAAGAAAGGAAGATGGGAGGGAGGGAGGGAAGGAAGGAAGGAAGAAAGGAAGGAAGGAAGGAAGGAAGGAAGGAAGGAAGGAAGGAAGGAAGGAAGGATCCTAGATCCACACTGCACATTGCCATTCAGGAAGGCTTCTCTTCAGAGGTATTTTCTTTCTTTCTTTTGCTTTTTGGGCCACACCTGGAGATACACAGGAGTTACTCCTGACTCTGCACTCAGGAATTACTCCTGGCAGTACTCAGGGAACCCTGTGGGATGCTGGGAATTGAAGCCAGGTCAGATTCATGCAAGTCAAATGCTCTACTCGTGTACAGTATCTCTTTGGTCTCTTCACAGGTATTTTCTGCCACATGCTCAGGGACGCTCAGGGGTGACTTCTCACCCATAGACATTTAGCTCTGGCCAGTTGGCCCCACCCTTCTCCTTCCCTGGACCGAGAACTACCTTGAGACATCAGCTGCGGTCATCTTCTTCCGGAAAAAGGTTGCTTTCTTCCTTCGGGTGCTGCGGGAGGTTTCCTGGAGGTAGATCTTCAGGTGGTCCTTAGCCTTAAGCAGCCACGAGAGCTTCTCGCCCAGTTCTGTGTATGTCTTTGCTTTGTGACTGAAGAACCGGATGCAGGTCATGGCAGCCCGTACTTGGTCCTAGAATGGAGGTCCAGATGAGAGTTCAGGGATGTGGGTGTGATGGGGTGGATGTGATGAGGGTTCTGACCTGACTCCCACTTATGAAGCCTGGCTGCAGGTGCCCACCACCAGCTGCGAGGTTGCTCTGGATCAGTAATTCCCAGGCCTAGAAGATCCCAAAGCAAACAGGCTGGTTGAGCTCTTGATTTTTTAAAATTTATTTATTTATTTTTGGTTTGGGGTCCACAACCATCGGGGCTCAGGGCTTACTCCTGGCTCTCTGCTGGCTCAGGGCTCACTGCTGGCAAGGCTCGGGGGACCATATGTGGTGCTGGGTTGTATACAAGGCTAGAGCCTTACCCTCTGCACTATCTCTCCAGCCCCAGGCTATGTTCTAGGAAAAGACACCATTCCATTCCAGAGGAGATCTCAAAGTGCTTCTGGTTCTACTACATTTAACTTATTTCTAATCTTGGGCCTGGCTTTCTCTGCGATATGGCTGGCAGTCCTCAAACTGGGAGAAACCTGTTTCTCTACTTTCATGCATCTTCTCCATCATTCTACGTGGATTCTGTATTCGTGCTTCTATTTCTCTGCAAACGACCACAGATGTCTTTCTTTTTACCATCACATCCCACGAATTCTAAAGAATGAGTTAACTGACAGCACTGAAGGGGGGCTCTCTGGGATGAGAAGGAAATCCCAGCATCATTAGTCAACGCTGGAGAGCAACCTGGGTTTGCTCCAGAAAGCCCGGGACCAAATCACAGACTTATTCCCTCATCTGGAGCAGCCGTTTCAATTCGGCGGGGAGTGAGTGGCAGAGGAGGGGCATCGAGGGGGCTGTGGTTACCTTCATAAACTGCTGCAGCTCGTACAGAATGTGGTAGTAGTTCTTCTTCTGCAGATGCTGACAGGCAGCAATCAAGTACTTTCCCCAGCTTTCCAAGCTCGGATCAATGGATTCTAGCAAGTTTTCCAAAATATGAAGCTTCCCACTTTTATAACATGGTTGGAAAATGCCTTCGATGAAGACGTCTGGAGGACTCTCCTGGAGGCAGGGCAGAGAGAGGAGTCAGAGGACTGGAGCCTGTTCCGGCACTCTGGGGGACCATCTGAGTTTTCCTCACATCCAGCAGGCCGCCTGCTCCCCCGAGGATGCTCCGTCCTCTCCTCCAGACACACACAACTGTCTGCATTCAGTCTCCTAGTCTCCTCTGAATTTTCTTTCTGAAAATTTTCTAATTTTTTTTTTCTCATTTTTGTATTTGGTGTTCGGGGCACAGCCAATGATGCTAAGGGTTTACTCCTGGTTCTGAGCTCAGGGATCACTCCTGGTGGGCTTGGGGACCATACGCAGTGGATCGAACCTGGGTGAGCTGCGTGCAAGGCATTTGCCCTACCCACTGTACATCCCAGTTCTGGCTCCTCTGAATTTTTCTAGAACCTGCTTTTTTTTTAATGGGGGGAGGGGGGGAAACACTTGGTGATGTTCAGGGGTAACTCCTGGATCTGCACTCAGGAATCACTCCTGGCAATGCTGGGGGCCCATATGGGATGTCGAAGATAAAACCTGGGTTGGCTGCGTGCAAGGCCAGTGCCTCACCCCTGTGCTATTTCTCTGGCCTCAAAGAACCTGCTTTTTAAAATTGTTCTGGGGCCATTTGCTTTTTGTCCTGGGGTGCTTGGAGGCTACTCCTGGCTCTGTGCTTGCGGGGTGGGGGCATATTGTGGCAGGGGCTTCTCTTTAGATCTTATTCTTTAAGTCTTGGAACACACAACTTAGTTCAGACTACCTTTAAAGTTCACTAATGGCCTCAAACTTGTTAAGTCTAAGCTTCTTCTTGGGGGCTGGAGAGACAGTTAAGTGGCTTGTCTTGCATGTGGCTGACCCTGATTTGATCCCTGCCACTGCACGGTCTCCTAAGCACTGCCATGTGTGGCCAAGCATCTCCTAAGTGCTGCTATGTGTGGTCAAGATTCCTTCTCTAAACAAAATAATAAGATTTTTCTTAGGTCCTTATTTTCTACCTGATCTATCAATAACTTCTGGGTGGGGAGGGCTTCCCAGAGGTGCAAAGGGTTACCAACACCATGCCTAGCACCCTTGGCAGGTCAAGTGACACATAAGAGAGAAACTCAGGGGCCAGAATGATACTGCAATGGGGAAGGCAGCTGTGCCTGGGATGCAACTGACTCAGGTTCAATCCCTGGCACCCCATATGGTCCCCTGAGTCTACCAGGAGTGATCTCTGAGCACAGAGCCAGCCTTTAAACATCACTGGGTATGGCCCAAAAACTAAAAGAGAGAGAGAGAGAGAGAGAGAGAGAGAGAGAGAGAGAGAGAGAGAGAGAGAGAGAGAGAGAGAGAGACATAGAGACAGACAGAAAGAGAGAGAGAGACAGAGACAGAGAGAGAGAAG
>JAOXYA010000019.1:6141112-6151307 GCA_028565675.1 Sorex palustris
TTCCCTTCCCTTCCCTTCCCTTCCCTTCCCTTCCCTTCCCTTCCCTTCCCTTCCCTTCCCTTCCCTTCCCTACCTTTTCTTCTCATTTTTTCTCCCCTCTTCCCTTCCCCTCCTTTCTCCTCCTCTCCTCTCCCCTCCCCTTTCCTGCCTTTGGTTTTAGGGCCACACCTAGCTGTGCTCAGATCTTACTTTTGGCTGAACCTGCAGAGGGATTACTCCTACTGGTATTCAGTGCTGGGGATTGAACCTGGGTAGGCTGTATGAGAGGTAAGTGTCTTTTAACACCTGTACCATCTCTCTTACCCCTTGAAGACTTTAGAACTTGTTCCATGATGTTCAAAGGCTACTATCTACTACCACTTACTGCCAAGTATCATTTTGTTCTTTCTGGGCATAGCGAACATTAAATATGTGACCATTCACCAAATCAGAGAGTGCCTAAGAGATGGTGATCCTTTTTCTGTAAGTGTATCTGCAAGTGTATGTTAATGAAGATTAATTGCTGCAGAGCCTGAAAATCTGTTTAGTGACCCAGCATCACTGCTCCATCCCTATGATTTATTTATATTCTCTCCTTGTATGCATATAGGCTTTGGATTTTACTTGCCTTTTAAAATCTGAAGATGCTTTGAGCCAATACCTTACATCTTAGATTTAAAGAAAGACCAGAAACTCTTCATTTTAGGAACACTCCTGGTCCCTATTCTCTACAAAGCTCAGAGCAAACATCAAATTCCCTTTATTTACCTGCTTCCAGCTGGAGTGGCCAATGCCAGCTCAGGCTCCAAGGCCTCATAGGTTCTGAAATAAATAGTTCTATAAATAGTTCTATTATATAAGTAAATTTTTGTTTCTTTGATTTGTAGTAATGCTTTCATCACTGTCCATGTCTTAGAGTCTTAATTTTTCCACCTGACTTTTGTTAGAAGAACAAATGTTTGGCCTGATCTAAAAGATAAACACGACTCCCAACTTGGAGCCTCATCTATAAAAGAAGGCTAATTATACCTTTTCTATTCAAAGGCAGAGAATTGGACAAGATAATCTTTCAAGTTCCCTTTCTGTTCTGGGAATCAACTCTTACTTCCTTTGCAAATCAGAAAATGCACTGCATATGTGTTCAGAAGCAAGCAGGGCTGCCAGAATGATGTTGGAAACTCCAGTTGCTTAGCAACAGCTGACAAAGATGGAGAACTCAATTCCTTTACCCTAGGAACTTGAATCTAACTTTTCACAAGTTGCCAGATGCAATGTCCTTGGACTATTATTTACATAGCAGGTATTTGCAGTCATACTATGTGTGTGGTGCATGAGCACTTCTGTTCATGACTCTATCAGGGCCAGAGTAGTGGGTGAGTAGGGATCTCTAAAAAGACTCAAATTTGAAATGTCCCCAGAAGTAGCAATATGTACCCTTTGTGGGATGCTGAGAGCAGACTGGAGGATCTCCTCTTACCTGTAGCTTGGAAGTTTTTTCATAAATCTTATTTCATACCATATGGCTTTTCTTATCTTTTATTTGTGTTAGAAATCAATTCACCTTATAAGTGAACATATCTTGAGTAGTAGCACCCTACTTATCACATGTTCTGAAATATCCTCCATGACAATGATTTTTCTTCTTGTATTTTTTTGTTTGGCTTTTGGGTCACACCCAGCGATGCACAGGGGTTACTCCTGGCTCATGCACTCAGGAATTACTCTTGGAGGACCATATATGATGTTGGGGATCAAACCCGGGTTGGCCGCATGCAAGGCAAACGCCCTACCCGCTGTGCTATTGCTCTAGTCCCTCTTCTTGTATCTCACTGTGAGTATTTTTGAAGGAAAATAACTAAGGGACAATAGGAGAATGAATTTCACAAAGAAAGAGACACTGATATGCCTCTAACATCTAAATAAATAGGTGATATAAGCACTTAGACTTTGGGGCTTGTTTTTTTCTTAAGGATGTAGTTATATCATGTGTATGTATAGTGGAGGGTAGTGGTGAAAAGGACTGATAGAGAGTCAGGGAGATAGAGACAGAGAAAGAATCCATGATTAGAACCCATGACTTAGGACCCATGATTTGGTTAGAAACACCACCAGAGTTCCTAGGCTCTAAATATTCACCGGTACTCACACCTACTTTTTGAACACCTGGCATTGGGTAGAAAGACATGTTAATCCACCTGCAGAGCCAGTCCCTGGCCCAGAGCTGGAAACATACTTAGCCTCTAAAGCCAGAGCAAATACGCCAGCTGCCTCCGGAGCAGCTGCAGAGGTCCCAGAATGCCTCAGAGTGCAGTTGCCATACAGATCCGTAGTTGCCTAGAAGGAAAGAAATTGAGTCATGAATGAACAAGTCTCATTATTTGGAACTCTCAAACAATATGGAGCAGGGTATTATACATTTCTTTTATTAAAACTATGCATGTTCTAAAGAAGATTAAGATGAAAGATAAGTTTACCATCCCTATGCCTCTCTATTTTGCCATAAATTTTATATGACCTTCCCAGTACACAAATACAAAGATGACATATAATTAGTTATAGTGACCACAAAAGAAATCAATCAATTGTTCAGGTATCACAGAGACTAAAGAGAGTTTTATTTCCTATATCCCCAGAGGGGAAAACCACAGGTAGAAAGTGAATAGTCAATACCCAATAGTTGTAAAGATGAATTTTGTTCCACTGGGGTCCTCAAAAAATCCTAGATTAGTATTCCTTCTTCCTTTGAGAAGACAAGTCATACCCAAAGAATATGACAAAACAAACATGCTGAGCTCAAGTCTGCCTAGAAGGATGGGGCAAGTTATTAAAGAGAAAGTATTTTTATTTCAAATCCACAAATATATTCTAAGTTGTGTTGATCAAGACAACTGATACATGAGTGATTACCCAACTTTTCAAGGAGAGAGGACTGAGTATTTGAATTTTAAAGAACTCTTACAAAGAGAAAACCTCATTTTAAAGAAATTTATTTTTAAAAATTTATTTTTAAAAATCCAATTAAAATGGTAATTTACAAAATTATTGACAGTTGAGTTTTAGGCATGTAATATTTCAATGGCAGAGCCTGGCAAGCTACCCATGGCGTAGTATCCCATAAACAGTAACAATAACAGGTCTCATTCCCCTGACCCTGAAAGAGCCTCCAATATGGCAGCGTTGGGAAACACAAGTAAGGAGAGGCTGCTAAAATTTCAGGGCTGGGATGAATGGAGACATTACTGGCACCCGCTCGAGTAAATTGACAAAAAACGGGATGGCAGTGATACAATGATACAGTGAATATTTCAATACCAATCCCACCATCAGTGTCTTCCATCCCCCAGTGTTTCCACATTCCATTCCCATCCCCAAACCCACACCATCCTCCACCTGTCAACTTGACAGGCTCATTGCAAAGTTCTAGTGGTTGCAGCTTAGAACTCATGTTTCCAGTGTGAAAAACCTCATTTTCAGTGCTTATGATATCCAGAGTTTTTCTTTAAGAACATGTATAAACCAAATTTGTCTATAGACTCATAACATGGGTCTTTAATTTTGAGGAATTATTTATCTAGTGGTTTTACAAAAGTTAGTGGGGGAAAAATACAATGTTTAGAGGGACCTGTAGGCATTTAGGCATAGAGAAAGTTTAAGGACAATGTGACACCACAGGGAGCCTCTTGGGGTTAGCAACGGTGAGGACAGAGACTGAACAGGACTGAGGCTGCCTACACTCGATCCTTTCTGCTCTTTTTCCTGAAGAGGACAGAGGCCAAAAGCTCCTGCTTGGGAGGAGCTGACACACTTGGATTTTCCCACAATCCATGGGGAAACACCATGGAGTCTTGAGAAGCCAGCCAGGCTAAGGTCTGTAGGTCAAAGATCCTCTTGGGTCACATGAGACCTTCCAGCTTGCCAAGGTGGATCCCCAGGCTGGAAGTTGGATGGAAACACCAATGGATAATGATGACTCTATTCTAAGTTCCTGTCCTTCTTCCTCCATCCAAAGGACCCCTTTCTACACCTCCCCCCCACCCCTGGTGAATGGGATGTAACCAGGATGTAGCTTAGCAGGAATCTTTAAACTAAATCAGTTTCTCACCTGGAGGTCAGAAAAAGTGTTGATATGTGAATAAAATAACCAGAGAAAGGAGAGGCTATAAACAGGTTCATAAGGATGTGGAAAATTCATCATTACATTTACTTGCCCAGGAAGGAAAGTTGTCTGGAAGGTGCAACAAATACCCTACACCTGTGATTCTTCAACTGTTCTCTTCTTTAGGTCACAGTCTTATTGAAAAACACAATGGAAATACATGTCTATTCAACCTTGAGTGCAGAAATGGCTGCAAATGGAGGCTGTTTTTAAATATCTATCATAATTGGAAGGTTGGAAGGCTCCTGTGGTGTAAGAGATAATACAGGGGAGCAGAGAACCTCTCCAACATGCAGCCAGCCTGGATTTGATCCTTAAAACCCCATAGGGTCCTCCAAACCTCACCAGGAGTGATTGCTGAAAGCTGTGATGAACACCACCAGATATGGCCCCCAAACCAAAAATGAAACAAAATAAAATAAAAAGCAAATGGATGGGTTCTTGGCACCAGTGGGGTGGTGGTGAGAGGTCCCAATTCCTAATCCTAGTTCTCTTTGTAAGGGGCCAGATAGAGCTACTTTGGGAGAAAAGAGAATTAGCCATTATTTGTAGGCTCAAACCAAAAAAAAAAAAACAGTCTGAAAATGAGAAAGATGTGTGTGTGTGTGTGTGTGTGTGTGTGTGTGTGTGTGTGGTGTGCTCACCCCACACTCACTGCTTCTCCACACTCACTGAGTACATGGTGCATCATGCAGCTGCCTGGGCCTGCAAGGTCCTGCCGGATACCCACGCTCCCGCCTCGCGAGGCTGCACAGGCTGGGGCATCCTGCGCAGCCACTACACTCACCACGCCGGCCTCGGGGTTCCTCTTCCTTCCGTTGCTGAAGGTGGATGCCAAGGTTGAGGAGCAGCTCTCATCGTATAAGGCAGTCCTGCCGTCGTTTATAGCCGAGTTGATGGAGATGGTCCACATGCTGGAGGCATAGCCGTCACAGTTGCAGTCGTCATAACTGCCGCCGTCCCCCGACGCCCACACATAGATGCTACCTTTGCCTCCTCGGCCCTGCGGAGGACAAAGAGCCAAGAGCTAATTCCCACAGCCACTGGCAACGGGGGTTGCAAGAGAGGTGGGGTGGAGAGGTCCTGGCCCCGGGAAAGGGGGACTGGATTTCAGTGCAGAATGAAAGGACTAGATTTCATTCCCTCTGCCCTTGATAGCTGCCATCCTTGTGGTGGCAAAGTGAGGTGAGCCCTGACCCTACCACTGTAACACTGTCCTCCCATTGTTCATCAATTTGCTTGTGCGGGCACCAGTAACATCTCCATTGTAAGACTTGTTGTTACTGTTTTTGACATATCGAATACGCCTCAGGGAGTTTGCCAGGCTCTGCCTTGCAGGCGGGATACTCTTAGTAGCTTACCGGGCTCTCCAAGAGGTTTGGATGAATCAAACCTGGGTCAGTCAAGTGCAAGGCAAACGCCCTACCCACTGTGTTATCGCTCTATAGCCCTGTTACTGGGTAAAATTAAAAAATGTCTCATTTATGGAGATATTATAACTATTGAAAGAGATTTACCTCTTTTCAGTTTTTATTTAAGCATCGTGATGTACAGTAACATTAATAATAATAATACTAGTTTTAGGAATATAATGTTCCAGCACTGCAGCCATCACCAGAGCATCAAGGTTCCTTCACCAGTTCCAGAGGTCTCCTCTCTCATCCAAGCCCTTTGAAAACTCAGTTCTGTAAGACTGAGTTCCATGGTCTGTCACCATTGGCCATTTGTCATTCCCTTGCTTCATTTCTTTATATTCTGCATATGAAATAGATCATTCTATATTTGTGCCTCTCCGTTCTGATTGACTTCAAAGAGACAACTGAACTTAGTAATATTACTGGTACTCTGTAGTTCCACCCACATAGCAGCAAATTGCATGATTGCATCTTTTTTTTTTTATACCAGAGTAAGTTTCCACTGTTTCTTTATCTGCTCATCTGTTCTTGGGCACTTGGGCAGTTTCCAGATCTTGGCTACTGTGAATAGTGCTGCAGTGAACATAGCACTGCAGATATCTTTTCAAAACATTGTTTTTTGGGTTCCTGGGAGTAGGTGCCAAAAACTGGAATTTCTGGATCATATGAAAACTAAATTCTTAATTTTTTCTTTTTTTGGACCACACTCCATGATGCTCAGGGGTTGCTCCTGGCTCTTCACTCAGGATTACTCCTGGTGGTGCTTGGGGACCCTGATGGGATGCTGGAAGTAGAATCTGAGTGGGCCACATGCAAGGCAAGTGCCCTACCTGCTGTACTGTCTCTCCCACCCTAGAAATTCCTAATTTTTTTGAGAAGTCTCCATACTACTTTCCTTTAGAGGGTGAAATATCTAGCAGTCAATGAGTGTTACATTTTCTCTGATCTCTGCCAGCACTGATTATTTCTATTCTTTGTGTTGTGTGAAAAATCTCACTGGGGTGAGGTACTATCTTACTGTTGTTTTGATTTGCATAGCTATGATAATTGATGAACATTTTTTCCTTATGCCTATTGGTCGTCTATATTTCTTGGAGGACATGTCCAATGCTTCTCCTCATTTGTAATGTTTCTTTTTGTATGTTGTTAAATTTTATAAGTGCTTTATGTATCTTGGATAATAACACCGCTCCTTTTATTTATTTTTTATTTTTATTATTATTATTTTTTTGCTTTTTGGGTCCCCACCCAGCGATGCTCAGGGCTGACTCCTGGCTCAACACTGCTTCTTTTTAAAAAAAAAAATTGAATACACAGTTACACCCATCCCTCCACCAGTGTACATTTCCCACCACCAACGTCCCCAGTCTCCCTCCCACCACCCCATCTTCCCCCTGCCTGCCTGTATGTATGGCAGGCACTTTTCTTCTCTGTCTCTGTCTCTGTCTCTTTCTCTGTCTGTCTGTCTGTCTGTCTGTCTCTCTCTCTCTCTCTCTCTCTCTCTCTCTCTCTCTCTCTCTCAGGCATTATGATTTGCAATACAGATATTCAGAGGACATCAGGTTTGGTCCTTTACCCACTTTCAGCACACATCTCCCATCCACAGCGATCCCTTCAGCCATCATTGTCATGTTGGTCCCTTCTCATTCCAGCTGCCTTCTCCCACAACACTTGAGTCAGGGTTCCAACCGTAGAACAATCCTCCTGGCCCTTGTTTCGACTGTCCTTGTGTGTTCGTCTCATACAGAATATTAAACAGTAGTTTTAAAAATGTGTGGTGATGAATGGTTTCTCCCTGTCAATAAAGTGTCTTTTCATTCTACTCATCATTTCTTTTGAAGTGTAGAAGCTTCTTAAACAGATATTGTTTCATTTGTTTAGTTTTGCTTCTATTTGTTTGCCAGTGGCATTAAGTCATCAAAGATGCCTCTAGAGCAAGAGTGTTTTTATGTCTTGTTTGGGGACAAACAAAAGTGGAAGTGCTCAATTTCTACTCCCAAATTTGTGCTCAAGAATTGCTTGCAGGGATGTTTTGGGTACCATGCAATACAATGTAAAGCATGCATTTAGCCTCTTTAGCGATCTCTTCAGACAACAGATTTTTTTTTCTGTTTGGGTCACACCTGACAATGGTCAGGGGTTACTCCTGGCTCTGCACTCAGGAATTACTCCTGGCAGTGCTCGGGGGACCATATGGAATGCTGGAAATCAATCAAACCCAGGTCAGCCGCATGAAAGGCAAACACCCTACCTGCTGTGCTATTGCTCCAGCCCCTCTATTTTTTTTTATTATATTTATTTATTTATTTTCTTTTTGGTTTATACCTGGCGATGCACAGGAATCACTCCTGGCTCTGCACTCAGGAGTTAGTCCTGGCAGTGCTCAGGGGACCATATGGGATGCTGGGAATCGAACCCAGGTCGGCCGCGTGCAAGGCAAATGCCCTACCCGCTGTGCTATCTCTCCAGCCCCCCCTCTATTTTTTAAAGGCAAATCTCTTGCATGATCAGATAGACGATCATAAATGTTATGTAATCTTCCATGAAATTTAATAGGAGGCTCTGTTCTTAGATCTGTAGTTTCTCTGAAGCCCATTCTCATGGTGTCATTTAAAATGTAATAAATATAATAAGGCACTAGTTGCTATGGGATCACATAAAAGCAGAATCTATAAAGAAGTTACCAAAATGATACTTGTGAAGTAAAAGCAAAAGGTCTCTCTACTATATATTCATAATGACTATTAATGTTTCTGCCCACAGGAGTTCTCATGTCACTTGGTAATTTTGGTTCTAGATCTGATTCAGTGATTGCAATGAAGACTGAATTTTTGTTTTGTTTTGTTTTGTTTTGGGGGCCACACCCACCAGTGCTCAGGGGTTACTCCTGGCTCTGCACTCAGGGAACACTCCTGACAGTTCTTGCAGAACCATGAGGCATGCTGGTGATTGAACGTGGGTCAGCCACATACAAGGCAAACGCTCTACCTGTTGTACTATCTCTCCACCCCCTGAAGACGAATTGTTTATAGCAATTCTGTATATGTATTTCCTTTGGACTGTTAATTGCGACTATAGAGAAAATAAAAATTATTCTCTTGAATAAAAGTTAAAATATTTTTACATAGAGTTCTTAGTTTGTGTCACTTCATTTCTGGATCACTTTTCATTGCCTTGATTCTATTGTGCATATGGTTTTTCTAGGAGAGTTCTTTAACCTTGGACTATACCCAAAAACATCAGTTGCAAAATTTCTTTTTTATAGTTGATTCTGTGTTCAGGTTTTCTGGTCCATAATCACTGTTAGCAAAGACTTGGCACAGCAGTGAGAAAAAATGTTTTGCTCTTTCAGACAGCCACCTACAATTATGTCTTCCTGATTCCTCCTGACAATGGGCTTCACACTGCACAGCCTCTGATGAGTGTGGCTAACCACTGGGCTGGTGGAGAGGCTGTGCAAGGTCTCTTTGGACAGCAGAAGTGCCTTTCACTTCCTCCACGTGAAATAGCACATCTGTTCTACACCCAGACGTGAACAGCTTGTTTTCCAATCAAAATGAGCCCTTTTTGCAATTTGACCTTTTTTGGAAATTAGGAATACTTTCCAACATATATGTTTTGTTGCCCTTGGGTATTTGAACCATTTCCTAGTCTACTTTCCCAGACGTAAAGACACCATGTGTGAAATATGTGGAATGAGACTCCTAAGGTGTTTGGGTGGATTCGTTCTTCAGAAAATATATTTGCTTTTTGCAGTTTTGCTGTAAAGACTTTAAAGTAAGTAGGGAAAGCCAAAAGTCACCTCTTCAGAACTGAAATAATTTATGTCTTCTGGTAGAAAGAGAAACTTCCAGTTGTCAGGCTCCTTTAGGAAGCTTCTTTAGTGCCCCCATGAAGACAGAGCAGTGTTCTCTGCTCTGCTTTGCAAAACATCATTTCCAGTAAAGTCTGTGTCTTATATTTTAGTTTTAATTTCTATATTTTTACATTTTTCCATTTTTTTGTGTGTAGGGATGGGCAATACCAAAAAAAAAAAAAACCTAGTAAACTGAGTATAACAGTTGTATTGGGCTGGAGCAATAGCACAGCAGTAGAGCGTTTGCCTTGCCTGCAGCCATCCTGGCCGAGTCGGGTTCAATTCCTCTACCCTTCTCGGAGAACCCAGCAAGCTACCTAGAGTATCTCACCCATGCCGCAAAGCCTGGCAAGCTACCCGTGACATATCAATATGCCAAATACAGTAACAACAAGTCTCAAAATGGGAGATGTTACTGGACCTGCTTGAGCAAATTGATGAACAGCTGTATTTACAGACTTACTCCTGGTTTTGTGTACAGGGATCACTCCTGAAGGGGATCAGGGACCAAGTGGTGCCAGGGATCAAACCCGGGTGGGACATAAGCAAGACAAGCTTGCTTTCTCTCTCACCCCTTCTTTCACTTTTCTTCAGTCACCTCTTAGGTAGGGATTTGATTTTTTTTCTATTTTATTTTTATTTATTTCTGTTGAATGTTCCAAGCAACATCCCTGGCCTTATGTATTTGTTTATTTTAAATCAGGGCTATCCAGGGGTGGGAGGGATACTGGGACCCGTGGTGGTGGGAAATGCGCACTGGTGGAGGGATGGGTGTTTGACCATTGTATA
>JAOXYA010000019.1:6244933-6258622 GCA_028565675.1 Sorex palustris
AATGTGCACTGGTGGAGGGATAGGTGTTTGATCATTGTGTGATTGTAACCCAAACATGAAAGCTTGTAATTTTCTCATGGTGATTCAATAAAATTTTTTTAAAAAAGAATATCTAATTCTCCAATTGACTCTGTATGTACTTCTGTGCTAGACGATTATCAAAAAATTATGTTTTCTCTTTTATTGCCAAGTAATACAATCAAGGTCTAAATAATACCTTATGAAGTAAGAATTGAGCATGCTTAGTAGACAGAGGGAGGCCAGAGGCTCACTTCCCAGCACTCCAGAGCTGAGTGGGCAGAGCTGGCTAATGCTTTTCCATAAAATTTTACAGAATTTAGAGCCTTAGTGGCTCTAGGTAGTGTGGTTTTGTGGGGAAAATTATTGTGTTCTCCACCTTCTTCCCAAAGCAATATGATGTGAAGCATTTCCCTAATGGGTGAATCTAGCAGAAGGGCCATATAGGACTTTACAAAGAAAGAACACAAGGAATCAATGCCAAGGAAACCAAATTAAAATATGAAAGACAATCAGATCAAATGTGATAAAATGTCCCCTCCTCTGAAGACATGAATAGTGGCTTTAAATTTATAGAAAGTTACTGAAAATAACAGGGAACAGGATGTTTGAAAGCAATACGCTGGAGGCAAAAGGGCAGTGAATTGGTGAAAAATTTTCCATTGCCCAGGGACCTGCCTGAACTCACCAGAACGAATGAGTCCAAATTTGTTCTGCAAATTAAATTATAATGGGAGACTCTGTGCTCACATCTTCCAGCTACCAAGTCCTATCAATTTACAACAGACATTCTTCAGCCAAAGTGAAGATTAGAATCACCTGGGGGATGAGGAGGTGGTCAAAAATCCCCATGACCAGTACTTACCTCAGAACTATTGAATGAGATTTTTCTGGGGGTGGTTGTGGTGGGGTTTGAGGTACATTGGTAGATATATTTAAAAAATTCCCTGTTGAATTTGAGGTCACAACTGAGGTGTGAACGAGTGAGTTAGAGGAATCCATTAGCTCCAAAAATACTGACCTTTCAGCTGCAGAAAAAGTACAGATGTTTGTGGCAGGTCATTTACTGTAGGCAATTTATTGGGTCCCATTGACCCAACATTCATAATTTGGTTCTCAGATTATTGGTAGAATGTCTTCAGCAGATGTTCAAATGACATTAGAAAATGGAAGCTTCCAACCCTTGCCGTGTTTAACAAATAACAGCACAACCTCGTTAAACAATGCTTTAAGTGGTCTGCTTTAATCACCCTAAAATTGCTATTTCTCCCTCTCTTCTGTATAAGAAATGCCTTTTGGATGCACAAAGCCACATTGTAGATGGCAGAAAATCGGCGTGTGGATTCATTAGCATTCAATCAAACTGTATGCAATCTATAACATTTTACCATGAATGAAAATTATAGATGGTGATCAATGATTCCAGCTATCTGAAGGATTGTTATTAATTGGAATAATTCTTTCTTCATAAACTCTTCACAGAGTCAACATGTTAAAGAAAGTGAATAACATTTGGAACATGGGGAGGCTGAAGTATAGCTCAGTTTGGACTCAATAAATCCTGTAAATATAGTTTTTTCCTCATATCCTTGTAATTGTTCACATCTTAGTCACATTTGCAGGATTATATAAACTGTTACTTTGGGCAAAGAGTTGTTTTTAAGTAGCCACAACACATTGCACGTGTATATATGTTTGTATCTACCCATACATATAAACATATAAACAGGCTGAATTAATTATTCATTTAGAGGAAACATCTTTCAACCTTTGTGCCTCTAACCACTTCCCATGCTCCTTATACACACAGAAGACTTTGCGGTGGCCACAGTGACCCAATGGTTCATAGTCATGACACCCTGTGGTGTTTGGGTTGCATTAGTAGCTTTTAAAAGAATATAAAGCAGAAGCAAGAGCTCTGGAGGAGTTGAGAGTTGCTCACTATCCACCTGCAATTGGTCAATGGTACATGGATCAGCAAATGCATCTAGAGATGAAACGTTCTCTACGTTTTACTCCCAACTCTGGGCTTCACACTTAATGTTCCTTCTTCAATATCACAAACAAAATGAATTAAATATCTTACCTACCTCCCTTCCCTTCAATCAGTTTGGGAGAAATCCCTTGAGAAATAAATGGTTCTTTGGGGGAATACTTTGTTGTTGTTTAAAGTGAAAAATGATAAATTCTCTTTTAACTTTGTTAATCTGCAAAGGATTATGTAATCATAATTTAAATTAAGATACAAGAAGCTCATAGATTTCCCATTTTATTGCTCTCAAAAAATTTTATATATGTAATATTGTTATTTCTCATAGTTTTATTGTGAAGATTTGGGAGCTAGATGTTGGATCCAGAAGTGCTAGATGTTGCTAGCCCTTAAAAGCAGATAGGGAAATGATTGCTGATACTGCTTGTTGAATCAACGAACAGAATGTTGATATCTCAGAAGTCAAATACACTTTTAATGCTCTTTCACAAATCATGTAGTTTTTATTCGTTTAGTAGTGGAATGAGCAAAACATACTAAGATAACAGGACACATTATTTTCAACAAAAGAATGAAAGTAAACTGTGACCTCTTGACCTTTGAATTTTTTATGACTTAACATTTGAAGTTGAATTGAAACTCAGTATTTAGAAGCCTAATTATAGCCTTTAGGTTTGTGCTAAGACCTGCCCGTCTGTGTATTTCCAGGTGCCCAAGTGATCCTTTGACTGAAGACGGTCCAGTAGATTTCCTTTTTTATTCACCTTTAGGTAAAGTTTGAACCAAGTGATTCAGTTCACTTAGGTGTCCTATGTGGTTTCACTCTTCCATGCAAATGAAAGCCAATTGGCAACAAGGAAGAGACAGGAATATTGGCCTGGCACCTGGGGTAGTGATCATGGCTGGTATCTTTTCCCCAAAGCATACAAACTTTACGGTGAAAGAAGCAGGAAATTGGGTTTTAAAAATTCTGACTATACAAAGTTATTTTTCTCAGGTTTAGGAGAGATATGTACATATTTTTTACCCCTGAAATGTAAATTGATGCAGCCATTGTGGAACATCATATAAAAATTTCTAAAAAAAAATTCTATATGGCTTGATTTCTCTATTCTGAGTATTTATCCCCAAACTATACTAATTTAAAGAGATATGCTCTCCTTTTTAATTTCAGCTTTATTTGTAATAGCCAAGAGTTGGAAGTAATCTAAATGCAAATATCACTAGATAATTGAATAAAGAAAAACTCTGTGTACTGTACAGTACAATATCATTAAGTTATGAAAAAGCTGAGAGAGTACCTGTATATAAACAGCATGGATGGACCTAGAGATATTAAGCTTAGTGAAACAGTTTATATGGAGAGATAAAACTCTATGATTTCACTCTAAGGTAAAAGATAAAGAAACAAAAATGAATGACTGTCAACTTGTGTCTGTGGGCCCCACGGGTGACTTACGTGAAGTGGGGAGGGGAAAAATGGACACTTTCTGCCCATCAGCCTCTGCCACCTAAGACCCAGGGTTCCTGGGTTCTTGTCTCACCTCACAGAAAAGAATTTCAGGAGTAGAAAAGCAGTGAAGTAAAACAGTTTTTATTTGGATGTTTTGAAGGGAAAGAGGGAGAGAAAATGAGAGAGAATGGAGAGTACGTGATCAAGAGAGAACGAGGGCTTCTCCCAGGGCGGAGAAAAGCCCCTACACACATCCTAGCATTTGACATGCAAGCTTGAAAGTACACATCTCAAGAGGGGAGATGTGGGTAACGGCCACGTATATCACGTAGGCACAAGCAGCATGTGGGATCTGGCCGGCCCTTCCTTTGTGCAAGGTGGCCTGTGTAGGGTTTCTCCAACCTGCCCCCACATGGGGCTTCTACCTAGGTCAAAGTCCATTGCTTTCTAGGTACTTGATTTTCTGGGGCACAATTGTGAATGAGATTGTTTTTTTCATGTCGTTTTCTTCTCTCTCACTGTTTGCGTATAGGAAGGCCATGGACTTTTGGGTATTGATTTTATAACCTGCAACTTTACTATACAAGTCTATTGTTTCTAGGAGTTTCTTGGTAGAGGTTTTAGGGGAGAACGCAGTGTTCTTTTACTAAACCAGAGATAAATAGTAGTTTTGAGGTTGTGAAAACTATCCTATTTTTTAAATTATTTTAAATTATTTTTAATTATTTTGGTATTATTCATAATACGATAAATACCATAAAATAATTCAGTATTGTACTGAATTATTTTGGTATTAAAATTGCCCCACATTTAGCCTGTGTGTTCTTGCATAATATCTAGTCAGTTTTAAAAAAATCACTTTTTTACTTTTTGACATGTTAGCTTAAAGCTTATTAGAACATATCTTTCCTCAAATTTTGCATTTCTACAAAAAATACCCAGATTATTTAAAAAGTGGAAATAGTATTAGAGACCAAGATCTTGGAGTTGTGATGTTCACTGGTACTGAAGTTCTTTGCTTTTGATCCTTTCGCTGGACAGACAACAACTATATACATAAATTTATTTTGGACATTGTCAGTTCACTAGAATACCTCCAAGATAAGGTTATTCTCATATTTTGGTTTCTTAAATTCAATTTAATTGCTTTCAAATCTGAAATAATGATAAGGCATCAGGTGAGAAGTTAAGCTTAGTGATTATATCTTAGTATTTTTCCATGCAGTATTGTGGGTGGACATAACTGGTGTTGGTCAGATATAGATACAAAAGTAAGCGAACTATAGCAAGAGGATCCAAGGATAGCACTGAATTTCAAGATAGATAAAAGTTATGGCAGAAGAAGAAAAATAAGAAAGATTCAGGGGAAGAAACATGGAGAATGAAGTAGAAAAATTTAGGAGGATTTATTCTGTACAGGGGCGTAAAGGTGAAAACTGGAAAGGTTTTCTGCAGTCTACTCTTGTAAGAGAGGTCAGTAAACAAAATGAAGACCAAGACTAGACTTTGGAATTTGATATTTAGCTACCCAAGATTTCTAAAATTGGAGTTAGGAGCCCATTTGAGAATCTTTTTGAGAGTTCAACTTTAAAAGAGTAATGTAAGTCATTCTAATTAATGCCTGATTAAAATATTTGGGACCATTTACTTTTTTAACCTTTTTGGTATGTCCACCAAATATTTTATTTTCAGTTGCATTATAGGCAAGTTATGCTCTGTGTATAAAGTTTTCAACTCTTAGAGCCATTGTAGACAGACTATTTTTAGGGAACTTGTGTTTTTCTTTAAAAGCTCAGTTAGCATTTGGAATTGATATACAGTATAATATTTAAAAGAAAAACAACATATTTCCTCATCCCCCAAGAGGTTTCTTAAAATATCATGTAATCTTACCTACAGTGGGAAAATTCTCAATTTTATAAATTGAGTTGAATCTAACTCAGATTACCTGGCCAGTGGAGCCCCCAAGAAAAACAAGGTGTGGTAAAGGTTATAGTAATGGCAATTAAGAAATTTGTGTTGTGCATGCTGAGCCACCCTCACTGAAAGTATTGACCCAGCCTGTGGCTACTGGCATCAGTTCTTACTGCTGAGACATGCTGTCTTTTTGGAGAGGGGTCCAAACCAAATCTTTGCCCACGTAGAAAGCCAAGATATTCTTTTCATTCCTTTCAGCCACAGAAAGGGTTGAGCTTTTGCTAATAGGATCCATGCCTTTGTAACCCATCGCTGCATCAACCTGTTTCCTCTGTGGCATATGAGCAATATGGGGTTTCATTATAGGTGGCTTCTCTTTATTCTTTCAGTCACGGAGGGGTAGAAGTGCTAGAAGCCAGAAAGGACCTTGAAGGTCAGCTGCTTTTTAAGCTTCTCACTTTCCAGATGAAAACACCAAGATGTCGAAAGGTGAAATACTGTGCAAGGCCCCATCAGTGGAAACTAGTCAAGCTTGAACTTAAACCAGTCACTCCTCTGCCCAGATCTGTTGGCTGTGCTGTATATTGCAGTGTCTGTATTTAAAGCAAACTCTCTTTGGAGTTTTACATTATGCTCTAGATGTTCTCTATCAAATCTGCAGGTGATAAGCATAATAGAGCTGTATTATAATTGTGGCATTTTGGTAGCCAACACCTACAAGCAAATGTCAGTGGATCATCTGAAAATAAAGTCTTTTCTGGGTTGAATGACATCAAAAGAGTTCTCTGATAGATTTGTCCTAAGGTGAAGTTTTATTCTGTTGCATGCTTGAAAACATTCTCTACATCAAGGATTTTCAACAGAAAAGCTGGTCCGCCATCATGACTGCTCTGGTTCCGATATACTGCAAACATCCTTTCCTCTTTCATGAATGACCTGAAGGATTTTTTTATTTTTCTCATTGCAAAACTTGAAGACATTAGCGTGAGAATAATACTTCCTTCTTAGAAGGAAGACATTGAGAGAAATGGAGTAATTCCACTCTTGTGCTCCAGTGTTTAACACTTGGGAACATATGGAGCCTGTTTCCATTTCATCTGATTTTAGTCAGCAAATATTTATAGCTCGTCATGCCTGGGGAAGCCAGGCGCCATGTTAGGGATTTTGCATGCTAGGAGGGCACTTAAAAGCAGCTCCTCCTCCTCCTTCCTAGCTCCAGGGAAGAAACAGCATAGCAATTATTGCTGGCCATTCCAGCTGTGGCCTTTGCTGGGTGACATCTCTGACTCCCAGGACCTTGAACTTTCCAGCTACATCTGTAGTCAGTCTGGGGAAGTTGTCCCTCCTACAAAGATTCCCTTTAAGAAGATAAAGTTTTCTGAGATAATTTTTTTAAAGTTGTTGTCTAATTCACTTCATTTTTCTTCAGCATTTGAAAGAGCCAGCATGAGGACAAGGAGAAAGAAAAATATTTGGTCTGAAAATTGTTCAAAGCTCCCTTTAAATCTACTTTGGAGAAGGTGGTTTTAAATTATCCTGTATACCCTTAGGGACCCCCTGCTCTTGGGATGCTCATGTCTTAACTACCCTCATGTTAGAAGATGCTGTGTTTAGGCTTCAAAGAAAGGAATTATTTTGAGAACTTTAGCGATAATTCTTTTATTGTAACCTTGGTTTTCTTCTTGCTAATCTTTTTAAATGGGTATTGCAGGAAGCTGCTTGACAGGCTATAATATACCTCCAGGGAATGTAGCATATGATCTTTTCCCTTATTTGGCACTGAAATTCCATCGGGCTATATTAATCTGAGTACAACATACTCTAGGGATATCTTTAGAATAGTTCTATAGTTAGAAAACTTGAGACCAGGTAACAATGAAACCACAGTTTTGAGTGCCATGCCTGAAGTAAATAAAGGTGATCAGTACTTAGGTTGCTGTATTCAGATACTCCAGGGCCAGCCAGCTTGGAATAGTTTAGAAGTTTTCTCATCCCACATATGTTTTATTTTAAAGATGTTAGGGATGATGGCACAATATTGCATATGTATTCATTGCAAAAGTGAGCTTGCTTGTTTGAATGGCTAGGCCTCACGCTGACATAGCTAAAGGAGTGATCATCATGTTGGTTGTCCTCAGTAAGCCTGAGTACAGTGGAGAAGCAGCAGCAGCTCCAGTGGGATCACAGGAAAAGCAACAACAACTGACCTTAAAGTAGTTTCTTTACCTGTAACAAACGAACAGTCATCTCCACCTCAGAAATTTTGTATAAAGGTTAAATGGGCAAATACTTGGCAACGTGCTGTGTAATCTCTAAGCACTTTTTAAAAGTGAGGAAATGTGTTTTTGATCATTATTTGGATAAACTGGCATGAGTTATTCCCCAGATATTCATAAGATCATCAAGAAATAATAGGTAGGTCACTTGACAAAACAGAGGTCTGTATGCATTACAGAAACTCCCAGCCGGAATTACTGAGTTAAATGTGGAGCAGTATGAGGTGTGTTTCCACTTAGAGGTTCATTTTATTTTCATATTCCATTCTTTACCAGTAAAACCGTCTCGCTTCATTTCCGGTGACTTTCACTTTCAAGTTCTCAAGCTTCAGTTTAGCATCAGTGGTGTTCCCACACTTAAAAAGATTTGCATTGTCTTCCTCGATCTTCCCTCTGAAAGGTTTGTTTGTCTGACTAATGCACTGTGGTCAGAATGAGAGCATTGCTCATGGTGCATTTCCTAGGTAGGAATGTCTAAAATCAACATATGGCTTAGCCCAGATCATTTTCTGTGACCCTTTCTTTTGCCCTCCCACCCATTGCCTAGTGATTTTGACTTGTTTTCCTATAATGCTTTTTCCACATTTAGTTGAAGGACCCGAACCTCTGTGCATAGAGCCCTTTCCAAATACTGTGGTTTGGAGTCTTATTGGTGTTTAGATACCTGCTTTTTTTCTGTAGGGAAGAGTTTTATAGAAAGGTAGTGAATCCTTCTGTGACAGAATCTTGTGGACCCGAGATGCGCTGGTTCATAGCCTGGAAAAGATGCACAGCATATGTCTCTCTGCCCATTTATTTTCAGGAAACAATAAACTAAAGGATAATCAGAAAGTACACAACCAATTCAAGTGATTCAAAGACATTATACAAGAGCTAATTAGACTAAGGTGCATTTATTCAAGAAATTGGCTGGGAAATTATATGTGTGTATGTATGTGTATATATATGTAAATATATATATATGTTAGTTATTTTTCTTATCTATCACCATCAGAAATTAGAGTCAGAGTTTAGTACAAAGGTTTGTCTTTGTCCTGCATTGATCTCTAGTATCATGTAGTTCCTTTGTATCACCAGATATCACCCTGGGAGTCCCTGAGCACCACCAGTTAATCCCTGTCACCACAGGGTTCTAGCAGAACTTCATCCTCTACTTTTGCATTGAACAACTGCCTTTGTTGACTAAGAATGTTAGCCCCCACCCCCAACCTGCCTCCTGAGCACTGCTTGGGAAACCAATACCATCCCACACCACAACCACCAAAATAAAACCCAGAATAAGCCAGAATGTAGATGTGCAAAGTCATATATCTAGAGTCATTATTTGGCCAGGGAGCTATCTTTGCATATAGGAGACCTGAGTTTAAATCCTGGCATTGCATGGTCCCCAGGCACCACCAAAATGACACCTAGCTCCAAGCCAGAAGTAACCCCTGAGTAGCACCAGATATGGTCCCCAAATTTAGAAGTCAAAAAAAGGAGTAATAATCTTTAACCAAAGACTGACCTAATTGTAAGAGAAAAACAAATGTTTCAGAAAGGGAGCTAGTGAACACCTGGAGTTCCCATATGTAATCTCTGATGTGTTCTGTGCCTGCAGGAATGGATTAATATCATAGCACTGTAGCACTGTCGTCCTGTTGTTCATCCATTTGCTCGAGCAGCCACCAGTAACATCTCCATTCATCCCTGTTGTGTGTTAGTGTAGCCCAATGGCGTTTGCTCGCTCCAGGAATACGAAGTGAGACTTGTTACTGTTTTTGGCATATCGAATACACCATGGGGAGCTTGCCAGGCTCTGCCATGTGGGCGGGATACTCTCGGTAGCTTGCCAGGCTCTTTGAGAGGAACAGAGGAATTGAACCTGGGTCAATCGCATGCAAGGCAAATGCCCTACCTGCTGTGCTATCACTCCAGCCATAACAAGAAATAAAATTGAAGCCCTGAGTGGCTGGTTCACTTACTCAGAGATTGAGAGATAGCACAGCGGAGAGGGCATTGGCCTTATACATGGCTGATCCAGGTTTGATCCCCAGCATCCCATATGGTCTCCTAAGCACTCCAAGACTGGTTCCTGAGTACAGAACCAGGAGTAACCCCTGAACACACACATTTTTTGCCACAAGTGTGGCAAAAAATTAATAATAATAATAAATTAAAAAACCTTACCCAAGGCCACACAGCAGATAGTGGTGACATTTAGATCTCTACCTCAGCCTCTTGACAATGAGACCACCATGTGGAAGCTGATCTCATTTTCCAATCCAGGATGTAGAATTCATCTTTCCAATAAAGAGGCATAGCTCCTGTGTTTGGGCCAGTCATTGTGTACACTTGCAATCAACAGTGAGCGAGCCCTGGTTTAGTTGTTTGATTGGTTTCTTCCCCTCCATTGGTTGTCACTTGGTGTCAATGCTCTGCCAGGGTTTTCACACCTGACCACAGTGCTCACACATTTTTCAGTTGTAGTACTCACTCGGAGATTTTGTTGTGGAGCTCATATACTCTTGGCTGTTGTGGGCCCTGGATCATGCACTCTATGGTGTGTCCATCACCTCAAGCCCAACAGTCTCTGGGGCTGTGCTCAGTTTGTACGGGAGATATTGGATATTGCAAACCTGGCAGGCACTCTAGTCACTGTGGGACATGGAGGACCCTATTTCCATCAAGATTGCTATTTATTTGGATAGATAAAAAATAAAAAGACAAACATACAGCAAATTATCAGATAGTGACAAGTCCTAGGAATTAAAACAGGTAGGGACATAGCGTTAGCTCAATGGGGTGAGGGTGTGCTTTGTATATAAGAGGCCTAGGTTCAATCCCCAGCACCATATCATTACCAAGTACCACCAGGAACAACCCCTAAGCACAGAGTCAGGAGCAGCACTACCAAGTGTGATTAAAAAATTAATATCTATATAATAAAATTAAGATAGGGGACAAAGAGGTAATACAAGGATTAATGCACTTGCCTTGCCCACAGCTGATACACAGCATTGTTGATATTCCTCCAAGCACAGTCAGGAGTGATGCCTGAGTCCAGAGTCATGTGTAAATGCTGAAAACATTCAGATGTGGCCCCCAAAACTAACAAAATTAATCAAAATAGGTAGAGAAACTGACTATAAAGGGTTGACGATGCATACCAACCGGGCAGATAGTGATTTAGCTCAAGCCTAAGTGCTAAGGAGGACTTGTATTATGAATCCTATCAAGCAGAGTCCAAAGACAAGCCAGTTTTCAAGAAATAAGTGCAAAACTTAAAGAAAAATCTCCTATTTCCTACTGTTTTGTTAGGATGCTATATTTGGTGCAATACTTTAACCTTAATTTCCACTTTTATAAATGAGTGGGTTTTATGCACAGAAAAATTTCTGTGTACTCATTTTTTTCCTTGTTGATCCCAATAAAATGAGATCACCTAATAAAAAAAAAACAGAGACGGGGGAGGAAACATCACAAAAAGAAAAACTCTCTGAATTCATGAATAAGAAACTGAGCTGTCCAAAATGTAGTCCCTCATCTGATTTCTAAATGCCTTGATTAATAGCTGAGAGTCAGAATGTACTCCATTAGAATTCTCATGCATTTGGCTCTTCAAGTAGAACTATCCTGGATCTAACACTTCACTAAGGAGAAGCAAGAGTCCCTCCCTACCCTCAAATCACTACAAATAGCATTGATAAAATTTTAAATTCTACTCTCTTATTTGTTTGGATAAGAAACAAATGTAATTTTGGTGATAAATTGATTGCTCTGTCCTGTCTGTAGACTATGGGCATACTAATGGGCTGAATTGCAATTATGTGGTTTTGACGTGACAGATATTAATCAGCTTAAACTCTCTAAAGACTTTTTGGAAAACATGACCCAGTAGGGAGAAATAAACCCTTTCCATGTTTGATTAAATGTCATTATGGTTATTTTCTTCCCCAGCCATTTTTTTAAAGATTGGCAGGAGAACAGATAATTGACAATTGCAAATCTCAGCTATAAATGGTTTTACCTAAAACGAACAAGGAAACATGAAATCTATGAAGTACTTAAAATCCAAACTTTGGACTTACTTATTTTTCTGGGCTGGGCTTTTGGTTAACCAAAAATTAAATTAATTAATCAATCACACTTAAAGCGTTGCCAATTAAATATTTGCCTCCTTAAAAGCACAAATGAACTCAGATGTCAAAGGCATAAGATTCTAATGGCAAATCCTCTCTGGTTGTCCATGCCTCTCGGGATTTCTGGGAACTCTTAGATTTATGTTTTCTCTTAAATTCTTTGGTTTCAGTTATCCAGGATTCTAATAATGCACCTCTACTCTCTTCTGTGGCCATTCCTCTTCTCCTCTCCAGAGTAATCCCTTCACAGAATATAACCTGATATTGATTTTCCAAAATACTGTCGTATAGTCATGATATGGAGAAGACTCAACTCAAAGTTCAAGGTCATAGTGGCTACCCAGGTGAGAAAGTTACTTACAATGTAGCAGAAATCAGTAGAACAGAAACTTCTGTTGTGTTCCTTCTATAAGTTCTATTGCTTTTATTCACCACCAACACTCCATTATTATTACAGAAATTTTCCAGCTTTCTCTAAAGACTCTCTACTACTGAGTATTTGCACATACGCTTTCCTCCTCTCTCCTCTCCACTTCAATTGCCCCTATGTTCCAAGTGTCCCACTGAATTCTCATTTGGATTTGACCAACTAAGACTTCTCTCATTCATACCATCTGGGGAACAAAGAGACTTTTTTTTTTAATTCAACCAAACCCTCACCAACAGGATCAGCCCAGATAATGAACCATACCAGAGAATCTTCCCATAAAAGAAATCCTGTAATCCACAAGATTTTTCACCTCTATACGGATGACCCAGTTAGTATGTATAGTCTACACTGTCCCAGGATGAGGACCGAGCCTTATCTTCTTCTCCGCCGGCTTTTACCTGCAGGAATATCCCCTTGACTGCTCCAGCGACTCCCCCTTCATCACTCCCAATGCTAATTAAGGTTGCCACTTCACTAGCTGTGGTGTTTACATCTCGGGAAAAGAAAGCTAGCAATATGAACTGAATAAAGGCTTCTAAAACTCATTTGTTAAGCTGTATTACCCTAGCTGGCAGGCCTCCAATTCTCAGCAGATTATGTGCCTGCAAAATGCACTGAAGTCAAAATATTGTAAGACAGATCTTATTTTTCTTGAGAAACTATTTAATAATGATGATATATATTCCTGACCAGGGATCTGATTCCCAAATGTTATTCAGGTTTTACTCGGTCCACCTGAATACAAAGGAGGCACATACATAGTGCTATCACAAGTGTGGCCCAGAAAATCAAATACCTCAGAATCAGCCTAATTGAAGAAGTAAAGGACCTCTACAATGAAAACTACAAAACGCTACTCCATGAAATAAAAGAGGACACGAGGAAATGGAAACATAACCCCTGCTCATGGATAGGAAGAATCCGCATTGTCAAAATGGCAATACTCCCGAAAGCATTATACAGATTCAATGCGATCCCTATAAGGATACCCATGAAATTCTTCGAAGAAATAGAACAAGCACTCCTGAAATTCATATGGAACAACAAATGCCCATGAATAGCTAAAGCAATTCTTGGGAAAAAGACGTTGGGAGACATTACCCTCCCCAACCTCTAACTCTACTACAAAGTGGTAATAATTAAAACAGCATGGTACTGGAAAAAAGCCAGGGCCACAGACCAATGGAACAGAGTGTAATATCTGTACACACAACCCCAAATGTATGAACATCTAATCTTTGATAAGGAAGCAAGAAATGTGAAGTGGAACAAGGAAAACCTCTTCAACAAATGATGCTGGCATAACTGGACAATCACATGCAAAAAAAAAAAATGGACTTAGACCTTGACCTAACACCATGCACAAAAGTCAGATCAAAATGGATTAAAGATCTCAACAACAGGCCAAAATCCATAAGGTACATTGAAGACAAGGTCAGCAAAACCCTCCACGATATTGAGGCTAATGGTATCTTCAAAGACGA
>JAOXYA010000019.1:6321239-6332921 GCA_028565675.1 Sorex palustris
AGTTGTTTTGCAATACGGGTTCCTATTAAGCTAAGCTAAATTAATTCTGGTGGTCCATTTTGGGCCTGTCCCTCACACATGCTCCCAAAAAAGCAATCAAAGAAGTGTTTGCCTGCGCTGCTCTAGCTGAGTCCAGTCATTCATTCAGCCGAAGCCTCCTGATAACTCCCTGTTGACCAGGCCTGCAGAGCACTGAGGGAACAGGCATAACATGGGTCTACCTTTCAGAGCCTGTAGGTAGATGGCAGAAACAGACAGGCCTGCAGTCCATTTGCAGTGAAATCGTGTTCTAGAAAAACAAAGGGCAGGAGGAGTGAATGGGGTTGGAGCTATGGGGAGGTGGGGATGCTACAAAGCCCAGAGGACTGTACCCCAGCCTAGGTTAGAGTGAAAGGCTTCCTGGGGGAAGAGGGAGCCTAGAGCAGGATCCTGAAAGAGAAGAACATTGGCAAGACGGCAAAGGAGACTTTAAGTGCTCCCCAATACTCACCTTCTGAACAGGGTCATTCAAAGGCAGCTGCCTACAGATCCTTCCCCTGAGGCAGATGGCACAGCCTGTATAGGATCCCAGGATTTGATCCTCTGCTCTTGCAGAATCATTCATCATCTCGGTAATGATATTTCTTCCTGCTGGTCTCTCCAAAGTATGTGATGTTGCCTTTCCTCAGCTCTTTCCCTCCCAACCTTGGATTCGGTAGGTACCCCCTCTCTACCCATTCATCCCCTTCCACCTTATGTATGCCCTGGGGAGCATCTATACTGGGTGAGTGTGACTCATCTCTGTCCTCAGGGCCTGGCCTCTGGGAAGACTCTGGGAATGCTGGCTGGAGGAGATTCCCCTGGAGCCTGGCCAGTTCCTCCAGATTGGGATCTCAGCCTGGAGAGGGATGGGGTTAGCAGCACAGGTTTCAAGAATCAAGAGACATGTGGCTGTGTCCAGAGTCTCCAAAAGTGCTCCCCAGGACCTGTGCTGTTGTCAAGGGTCCCTTCTTGGAGGATGGAGGACAGCCATTCCTGAGGGCTGGTCTCTATTCTTCACTGACACATCCCATAGCACCCCAACCTGGGGACTAGTAGAGAGAATCTGGGAAGATGACAGCACCCTCCTCCCCTGCTAATTACAAGTATTTGGAAGAGGGTGCTAAATGCCAGATAATTGCCCAGGAGGAGACACAGCCAGACTCCTGGCTGCTCCCAGCCCCAGGAATTTCACTTAATACTTTTCTTTTCTTCTCCCTTTAAGAAAAAATAAAAGAGGGGGGAGGGAAGTAAGGGTGGGGACAAAAAGCAGTAAGACTCTGGGCCTCTAGCCCCTCAATCACAGGAGATAAAGAAAAAGGTCTGGTCCCTTTTTTTTTTTTACACAGGACCCAGATGCAGACCAGATCCTAGAACTAGGAAGAATCTAGATCCAGAGGCCCACACGAGGCCAAGCAGGAGGCTTTTGGAGCACCCACCTTGTCTGCTCTTGGATGGGCTGCATGAGGCTGAGAGTTAGGGAAGTGATGGGCAGATGAAGGAGGGTGATGAGTCACCCTCTGCTCCTGGGTCACCGCCTAGAAACACATGTGCGCAGGCATTCCCAATACCCCCACCTTTGCAAGTGCAAAACCTGAACTGCTGTCTTGTTCACGGGTACAGGGCATGAGGGAGGAGGGAGGATTTCCTGCTGGAGGAGGGGCTGGGTGGGGGAGGAGCAAGCAGTGTCACCCCTGGTGCCTGGTTGGCCTCACTCCCATGCCCTGATGCCTGCCAGCTTCAGGCATAGCTTGAAAGGCTCCCAACAGGAAGCTATTAAGTTGATGAGCATTCTTGTGGTCCTGGATTGATACAGCGATGCTCTGTTTTGTAAAGCTGTTGTAATTTCCATAATAACATTTTCCTCTTCTTAAGTAAACTTGGCCCTGAGCCCCAGGAATGTGACTGGCTTTGCCTGGGGAATTTAGGACCTGAGACCATGAGGGAGCACTCCCTGGAAAGGTGGGTCCGGGAAGGGGGATGGAAGAGCTCCCCCAGTCAGAGAGTGTGGACTTAGATGGGCTGATGGAGTCTGTTTGGGCTGGATTCTCAGAAGAGCCCATTCCTCATTCAAGATTATATCCCTTATTGTGGCTGCTTCTTTTAGGACACGTGGAGGCAGCCTAGTACTGTGCCTAGAATATGGACTCTCACTCTTGCTTACAGGGGCCATTGTATACTGCTGTGCAATCTCAATCAAAGTAATTGAGTCTTTCTTTGCTTCAGTTTCCTCATCAGTAAAATAGGGGCAATAATAATACACAACTATAGGCCCGTGTAAGGCTCTGAAAGACACTCTATAAAGTGCCTATAAAGCACCTGGCGCAGAGCCCAAGCTCAATACACCCTTAAAAGACAAATGGCTGAATCTCATAGATCCTTTAAAAATATTAAGTTTCAGGCGCTGGAGAGATAGCACGGTGGGCAGGGCACTTTAGCACATGGCCCGTTTGGGTTTCATCCTGGCACCCTGTGTGGTCCCCAGAGCCCCACCAAGAGAGATCTCTAAGCTCAAATCCAAGAGTAAGCCCTGACACTCCACTGTGACCTGGATCACAGCCTCCTGGGAAACTGAGGCTAGACACAGATCTGCCTTCTTTTCAGTCCCTGGGAGTCCTGATTCTTCAAGTTGGGCCTCCAGAGAGCTCTGCTTTCTCTTTCCAGGAGCATCTGAGAGATGAGGAAGCATGGGGTGGCATTTTCTAGAACCTTCCTATCGCCTGAGCTGCCTTTTTTCACCAAGGCTACCACCTAAAGTTCTAGAGAGAACACTAGGTGAATCTGATCCTGGCAGGGTTCAGAAGTCCCCTGTGTCTCTTCCATCCCCCTCCATCTTTCCCCTGCCATTCTCATCATTGTTTCCTTCCTCCTGAGCTATTTTAGAGCTCATTGCAGTAAATCATCCAAAGATTTGAAATTGTCTTTCAGAAGTTCTGAACACTGGCGGGGAAAGAAAGGAACAGGGAAAGAAATGGCAAGGAAAGAAGCAAATGATCTGGTTGGGTGTTCTGCCCATGGGAGACTGGCCATGGCTGAAGAGGATGTGTGTGCAGCCGTTGGAAAAGCTTCTCACACCCCTTGCAACAGCAGGAGTGTCAGTGATTGCTCACATCCATTTCTTCCTAGTATGATGGTGTGCCAGATGCAGACATGACTGGGGTGGCTCAGATTCCTTCCAAATGTATAGGATGGGTATCTCAGTGGGGGATGGCAGTGACACATGTGACTCTAGCTATAGGCAAGGAACGTGCCGGGGCCACAATCCCATTAGGGTCATGTTCCGATCACTAGGTACACTTCTTTGCATAGCACTGCGCCCAATCAGAGGAAGGGATACCTTTTTCAAATGCACACACAGACTTTCTAAGGCCTAGCAGCAGCCTGGGGGACAGCGGAGCAGGTGATGAAACAAAGAGAAAGGGAGACCAAGAATTATAGGCATGTTTATTTTGCAGGGAGAGACACAGGACTTGCTCCAATGCAACCCTTTCCTCTGGGGAGCTCCAGACAAATGCAGGACGGCCATCTTCAAAGCATGAGGAGAATGTGAGAGCCCGAAGAATTGGGGGCCAGGCATGTGGGTCACAGCTCTGGGTTCCAGAGGATGAACCGGAGGACTGGGCAGAAAAGGCTGACAGGCCAGGCAGCATAGCAGTAGTGGTGTCTGGGAATGAATATTGTGATTGATAGTGAACACACATTTGGTTATTTACATAATAAAGATGTGTATTGTGTATATTTGGTCTTCATCTAGGATTCCTGCCTCACAGGTTCCCAAATGCTTGGAACTGCCAGAGAGATCAGAGTTGTGGGAAAATCTTTTGTCATCATAATTGGTTCTCTGTTTTCATTCCCTGAAACCCCTTCAGAGACATAATGGTCAGGTGGTGTTTTCTTATTCCCACTCATCTCCTACCTCCCTCCCCACTTATTCCATGGACTCTATTAGAATAAGTGAGGATAAAGGGCTGGGGACCCTAGGGAGCAAACCATGGGAATGGGATTAGAAGGTTAGAACTCTTAATTTATGCCCTCAGCCTCTGAGATGAGAAAGAAACTGAAGGCTGAATCAGTCCAGTCAGCAATGATCAATAGTATAATCAATTATACTTTGCTAATGAACTATGAAATCTCCAAGAGTACCAGGTTCGGAATACATCCAGTGTGGACAACCAGAACACCTCCAAGTGCCACAGTGCCCAGACTTTCTAGGACGACAGGGGCTACTTTGTTTGGAATCTTGCCCCATGTATCTCTTCACCTGGCTCTTGATTCACAACCTTTACTATCCTTTGTAATAATCAGTAATCAAGTTGTAAACGAGTTTTCTGAGTTCCTTGAGCTACTCCAGCAAATGGATAGAGCCCCAGAAGGTCATGGAAATTTCATCTATCTATCTATCTATCTATCTATCTATCTATCTATAAGCTAAAGGCCAGAAATGCAGGGAGAAACCCACGGGTGCATCTTCATGGGTGACAGAGCCCTTAACCTATTAGGGCTCTCAGGACAGAGGACACCAGCAGAAAGTGTAGGACACCCAGCTGTGGCTTAGTGTAGTCACATACCCTCCTTCCCTAGCCCCCAACACACTCTTTTAGTGCTGAATATTTGCACCCAGTACAGGAGTTATCACAAGAAAGGCTGGTACTCATTCAGTATCCAGGGGATAACTGGATAAGGCTTGAAATGATAGGTGCATAGGTGATTGTGGAGAATTGGAAAGGACAGGGACTCAGACAGGGCCTGGATCTGGAGATCCCCCATGGGCTCATAGTTTCCCCATGGGTGACAGGGAACTATGACTGGGTGTGATTTGTTAGGATGTCCCCTTTGCAAAGGTGTGGAGTCAGTGTACAGGGACCAGTGAGAGAAGAGTGGTCGATGCTCTTGCTTGGTGACAAGTCCTAAGCTTGAAGCTGGGCAATCTGGGTGCTCTGTGTGAGGGCAGAACTGCAGACACAGCTGAACTGTCTGTGGAGCTGGTGGAGATCCCCTGGGGGTTCTTGTGGAGGTGGGGGTTCCATCTCAGCAGCCTGAACTGGAGCCTGCACGTCAGAGTGGTTCTGGAGTCTCTGGCATGGAATTCCCTCCCACCCCCTGCCCTTCCAACTCCAGAGCTGGGAACCTGAGGGTCCCCTGAGTTCCAGATGAGCATCTCTGGACCCCACTGCCTGCCTCCTTGCTTTGGAGCTCCTGGCTGCCAGACTCTGGGGCAGAGGAGCAGCTTGGCATGCCTGGCAATGGCAGGAAGCAGGGATGGGCATCAGGTCTCTGGAAAGCAACCAGAGCCTAAGGGAAGAGACTCTGTTTGAACCCAGGAGCCAGGGGCAAGCATGCCATCTCCCCCCACCCCCCCACACACACCCCTGCACAATCCAGAGAGCTAACTCAGCACAGCAGACAAAAGGAAGATGTCCTGTCTGGGAAAGGTTAGAATATGAGGCTCCTGGGGGGTGGGGTGGGAGTGATGGTGTTCCCTTAACAAGGAGGGGCACCAAGACTGTGAAGATTATGGCTGAGGACGGCAGATGTACTTGTTTCCTGCGGTCTGGCACTTCAGAGACCACGGTCACTAAGCTCATCTGTAATACAGACCCTAGTCTCCCCATAATCCCATCCCCAAACTCTGTTCTTGCTCCTCTCCAAGGTCCCACTGCCCTTCTTCCACTTCCTCTTGGCTACTCCCATGTTCCATGTTCCTGGCTCTGTGTCTTTTCGACACCTGCTTGGGGAAGCTGCCTGGCTCAAGTGTCCGGAGCCAGCAGCCCTCGCTCCTTTGCCTGCTTCAGCCTGCAGTTGGGAGCCACATCCTTCCCTTCTTCCTGAAGGAAATGCTCTGTCTTGGTCTCAATGATTGAGCTCAATGATCTGCAGTTGAGCACTGGGAACAAGACACCTGATTTGAACCCCTGCTTCTTGGCGTGAGGTCAGTGTCAGGATCAAACTTAGGCAGAAAGAATCCCTGGAGCAGAGATTCTAAACCAAGAATATAAACCTTTGAGACAAGGCATCCACCTGTCCTAGCCTGTCTGGGAAGGACTTGGCTTATGCCTGTGGTCCTGGTAATTATGAATAGTGCCCCCTTGACTCCTAGAAGTGTCTCAGTTTATACGATAAATTATATGTTCACCCTACTCCTGAAATCCTTAGGAAGATCAAATTAGATAATCCCATGAGATAATCGCTGTAAAGTTTCTCAGTGGAGTGCCTGGCATAGAGTAAGTACTCATTAAAGAGACACTTGAGGTATTTTGTCCCCCACAGACTGAACTCCTGGAGGGAGAAGCGTCTGATTCAGTTCCAGCTCCCAGATGTGTGCAGCCTTTACCTAATAGGAAATCTCATGGAGTCCATCAACACCAGAATGAGGGTAATGGGAACGTTGTCCTTTTCACAACACCTGTTGTCTTTAGGGCCATCCCTTTCTCACAGCACCATTGCGGGGTGGGGCAGGAGATGCACATTTCCTGGGCTCCCTCCCTATGCAGTTCCTTGCTGAGTGCAGCTCTGATGTTAAAGGCCAGTGGCGCTTATCAAGGAGCTGTACTTTATTTTATTTATTTATTTTTAATGGAATCACTGTGAGAGAGACCCTTACAAAGCTGTTCATGGTTAGGTTTCAGTCATACAGTGTTCCAACACACATTCCTCCACCAGTGTACATTTCTCAGCACCCATGTCCCCAATTCCCTCCCATCACCCTCTACCCCACCCCATCTCCACCCCATGAGTTCTAGCCGGTTTCTTTGAAAATCAGTCCCTCCCTCTTCTTAGACCCTAAGCAAAAACTGCTCTTGCTTTCTGTTACAGTTTTGCTAAAGCTTAATTTTTATTTTGCTGGTTAACAAAAATGATGGTAGTTGAACATCATCAAAAATCTGGGATTGAACTCCTGTGTCATTTTAGAAAGAGCAATTCTGGTAACTACTCTTAAATTCAGTTGGTTCTGTCCTTTTTGTGTTTTTAATTTTGTTTTTGTTTTGGAGCCACATCCCACAATGCTTTCAGACTACTCCTGAGAGGTACTTGGAGGTTGCTCCCAGTGTTCAGGGTACCATGTGATGCTGTGGATCAAACCCAAAACTTTTGCAAGCAAAGCATGTACTCTGGTCCTTTGAGCAGTTTCCCTGGCCATAGTTTTATAATTTTGTTAATGAGAATAATACCTTTTTTGTTATTCCTCAGAAGTTGCTATAAAAATCCAAAAAGAGGGGACCAAGAGATAGTATAGGAATAAAACACTTGCTTTGCACATGACCACACGTAGTTGGATCCCAGGTACCACTTATGGTCCCCCAAGCTCCACAGCAGTGATTCCTAAGCCCAGAACCAGGAGTAAACCCTGAGTCTCACTAGGTAAGGCCCCAAACCAAAAACAAAACAAAAGTCCAAAAAGATAATAGATGAGAAAGTAGCTATTTAGGATCTGAGGGATTTTTTGCAAAATTTTAATGTTAATCAAAGGGACGGTTCTTCTATATACAAACCTTTTAATAGAGAAATTTCTATGCCAGATTTCTAGTAATACCTATATCCAGATCCTGTAGGGCGAGTCCCTCTATGAAGGTACAAGTAATTATGTATGAATTCAATGGCTCATAGGCCATTATTTCTCTATAGCTGAACTCAGAGAATTATAATCTAGGCTGATACATCTATGTTCATATCAGGTTATTTGCGTATATTACTTTAGGTCTGACTATAATACCAAAGTGTCATAGCATCTGCTGTTATCACAATGCTTTGTCCTAATTAAACTGTTTTATGCTTAGGTTTCCTCTGCCCCAATTCTGAGAGGTATGAGTTCTATAGATCCCATTTTACACAGATAAACTATAATTTTCAGATGTCAAGGACCATGCAGAAGCTTCCATGTAGTACATAAACTGCACTGTAGCACTGTATTGTCCTCCTGTTGTTCATTGATTTGCTCAAGCTGGCACCAGTAACGTCTCCATTGTGAGATTTGTTGTTATTGTTTTTGGCATATTGAATATGCAGCGGGGAGCTTGCCAGGCTCTGGCGTGCAGGCGGGATATTCTCGGCAGATTGCCGGGCTCTCTGAGAGGGACAGAGGAATCAAACCCAGGTCAGCCACATGCAAGGCAAACATGCCCTACGCGCTGTGCTATGCCTCTAGTCCAGTATATAAACTACAATTATAAATTGCTTTTGCTTTAATTAGTGACCTAAGTACTGTTTTTATTGGAAATTGAGTGGGCAGTAGACATCAGCATGTAATTCTCTGATTGAATTGATTTTTGTTTGTTCAGTTTTTTTGTTTGTTTGTTTGGGTCCATAACCTTTCTGTACTCAGGGCTTACTCCTGACTCTCTGTTCAGAGATCACTCTTGGTGATGCTCCAGGGACCAGATAGGATGCCCGGGATAGAACCTGGGTTGATGGTGTGAAGTGCTTCATCACTGTACTATCTAGATCCCTCTTCATTGATTTATAACATTTCTCCTTAGGCAACAGTAAGAAGAGAATTGTATTTCCTGCTAGCCAGAAAACCAGACTAAATTTGTTTCCCTCTCTGGGACATATCACTTCAGACACTGTGTAGACACACCTTACATATTCAGGTCTTGCTTATTTTTCTTGGACAAGCCAGTAGAATGCATATTTATGCATGTGCATACATATGGTCACACACACACACACACACACACACCATGCTGCCATTTGCTTTTCTGTGTGTGAGTATATATTTTGTGTAGATTGTGCATTTTAAAAAAAGACAAATTACCACCAGCTGGTCAATCTCACTTCCTCACATGTACATTTTTGTAGCTTCCCCATAGGGAAGCGAAACTGACAGGGGGTTGGAAGAGATTGAATTTGCTGAAGTAGATTCTGCCAAGTGACTGTTTAAGGATGACCTTTGTCTTCTTGAGGGTTGTAACAGGAGGAGTTACAGATTCCTCTCGAAATGTCTGATCATATCTCATTGCAAATAGATCTGGGTTAAGGGAGTTTGTTTACCATTGACAGTGATGAACCAGAAATCCAAATTCCTAGATGTGAGAAGATCCCTAAATTCTACATATATCTGAAGATGGGCTTGTGTACCACAACAGATATTTCCCCGCCCCCCTCCATTCTTTCCTATGAGACTTGCAAATTCTCCATGGCACATGGCCTCTGGAATTTACACACATCCTCTTTTTCAACTTGTTGTTGCTCTTGTTCATTTTTCCATCTTGTTGTTCAAACTGCATTTGATAGAGATGTGATAAGTACATGCTGACTCATGGAGTGGGACTACATCCTGCCTTAGATGAACTGGAATTGTTTGGGTATGTTTTCAGCTAGAAATACCTCGTTCTGATGTTGCTACTGATGTTAGGCAGATCAGTATAATGAGATATCTTCTTTCAGGGGTCACTGCCTGGTCACCTAACATGATGGTGCTATAAGAATAATTCCCTGAGTTCATTCTAGACCCTTCCTGGGGTCTTCTACTGTGCTATTTTTTAGACTTTGTGTTCTGGTCTTTCTACCTCTCAACTCTTGAAAACCTGAAGAACTTTAGTAGATCTAATCTGATCTCACCTTTCCTTTCCTCCTCCCAGTCATCCCTCTTTCCCTCCCTTCTTTGCTTTTTTCTTTCCTTCCTGTTTCCTCTTTTCCTCCTCTTCTCTCCACCATCCCCCTTCCTCCCTTCATTCTTTCCTTGTGCTTTCTGTTTTCTCTCACTCTTACCACCCTTTTCCTTTCATTCCCTTCCTCCCTCTTCCCTTCTCAACCTTATGCTTGTTCTCTCCATTCCTTCATCTTTCTCTTCCTTTAAAGGAGATTGCCTACAATACAAGATTTGTACCTTTACTGGGGGAATTAAATATTTTTTAAAAACTTTCATTTTATTTATTCCTCAGCATTAGCAATTTGAAAACATCAATCAGATCATGTTTGTTTTTCCTTTAAACCCTTTGCCCCAACGTCCTTCCACCCCCAGGACACCCAATCCAAGAAGGTCACTCAGAGCCTTTGCTCTGGCCGCTCACAGATCCCTGACTCATCAGCCCTGTCACTCATCAGCCTCTAGCCATGCTGGTCTTCTTTGGGTTCTGAGAGCCCCCAAGCATCTTTCTATTTTTTTGGACCCTAATACTTGGCTCTTGTGAATGGGACTCTCTGCTCTGAACTCCATGTCACCCCAGCATTGTCACTCAGATTTCAGCCCCAGTGGCCTCTCCCCGACAGGCATCCCTCACTGTCCTGATTATCAGTACCTTGTGCAGGTGTTTCAGTTCCTCCTATCACTCACCCTGTCTGAAATAGTCTGGCTCATCTCTGGGTGGCCTCATAGATTGCTGGGTCGCCCAGCGTGTATGTGCCCCAGGGAAGACAAGGCTTTGTTGGTCCTGCTCTCTGTGATCACTCGACTTCGAACAATGCCCATTCCCCAGTGGGATCCCAGTAAAATGAAACATGTGTGTGTCTCCGTGAAGAGTTGAATCTGAGTTTCTCTACCCCACCCATGACTTTTTCTCCCCTCTCTCTTTCTCTCTCTCTCTCCACATGTACACGTGTATGTGTTGCACAAAGAAACCTGTGTGTCATCTGTGCCGGTGAACAGGCCTGGGATCAAGGCCTTGAGTTTACCTGCTCCCTTGATAGAAAGCCTCAATTCACTCACAGCTGCTGACTAGAAACAGTTATCATAGAATCACATTTTGGGGGTGGGGGAGGATGTGTTCAGCAGTATATCAAAATTAGAAATAAATTTCAGATAACTGTAATATATTCCTATCATGAACACTGGAGATAACTTATCCCCTTCACTTTCATTACCAACGTGGACAAGTTTGCTCTTCAGCTTCCGTCCTTTGGAGCTGCCTGGGGTCTAATACAGGAGATGCCCCACAGCAGATAGATGGCTGCTTCCTCAGACATGGTCAAAGTCATATACTAGTGAACTGGAAGGAGGTGATGGAGCAGCCAGGGATTATTCAGAGAAGAGACAAGGAGCAAAATGCCATGCCTAGCTTTAGCTCTTCCTTATTTGAAGCTTGGAATAGGCTTAAGTCTTTGTAATAAAGAGCTTGTTTTTCTGTGTGAATTAAGGGAGGTTTTTTTATTCCTGTTTTTTCTGTAACTTCCCACAGTCATCAGCTGAACTTCGAGATGACCCTTGCCAGAGGAAAGAGCAGGATGGCCTAAGCCTTTTGTGCTCATGGAAAAGGACTGTGTGATTTGCCTCATTGGCTTCCTAGAGATAGCGCATTTGGGTCACCAGGGATCAGTCCATCTCTGGCTGTCGTGCAGAGCAGTTTTATGAGAATACTTGTATATTACTAACATCTGTAACTGAGTGCTTGTTGAAGACGTCACCCAGATTGCCTGGGGAGGGTCACTTACTTTGGAAACTAATTCTTGATAAGTAAAACAGTTCCCTCTTTTCCTTGTCAGGCAAAACCTCTCAACCTTGTCATTTTGATCCGTGATGGAGGATGAGTGTTGCACTTTTTTTCTTTTTTCAGTTGAATCACGGTAATTCAACTGAAAAAAAGTTAACAAACTTTCATGATTAAGTTTCAGTTACACAGTGATCCAGCACCCATCTTTCCATCAGTGCACATTTTCCACCACCAGTATTCCCAGTATCCCTCCCACCACCCCCACCCCACCCTACCCCCTGCCTCTGTGACAGGTAGA
>JAOXYA010000019.1:6351351-6361475 GCA_028565675.1 Sorex palustris
TTGTTACTGTGTTTGGCATATTGAATATATCATGGGTAGCTTGCCAGGCTTTGCTTTGTGGATGAGATACTCTCAGTAGCTTGCTGGACTCTCTGAGAGGGGCGTAGGAATCAAACTCGGGTAGACTGCATGCAAAGCAAATACCTTACCCGCTGTGGCATCGCTCCAGCCCAAGTTAAATGCTATCATCTTTAAAGAAGTTAGGAAACTTACAATATTAAACAACTGGTAAATTGTGGCATCCCCATCTGTCTGTCTGTAAAGTCCTCACGCTAGCCCTGGTATAAGTGCTTTTGCGCAGATTTAGCACCAAGCACCAGAAGCTCCCATCTTCCCAGAGGATCAAAGCCATAAAAAAGCCCCATAGAGTGTCAGTCAGAATTCATTTTCAGAAACCAGATACTGTTAAGATACTGTTTCCAATGTGCAATAGTACATTTTCAGCTCTTATTTTAAGGGAATAGTTTTCAAGACTCCAGATTGTCTCAGAGGACAATACATTCACAGGCTTTTGCCCAAAACATGTTTATTTGTGATCAATGCTATTTGTCAATGTTTCCATACTATCATTTTGCTGCATATGGACTTAGAAAACCACAACAATCTAGTACAATGGCATGATTAAGAAATCCTTGGTTGCTATGTGTCTTTTCAGTGATTTGGCTCTTGGACTCATAATAGAAAGGAGAGGATTATTAGCAAAATATGTAGGAGCTTTTTCTCTTGCAATTGGAGAGGAGAAATATTGTCTCCATATGCTCTCCTACTAGAAGTGGAAACAGGGGTGGGTATCTTTTGAGACACATCCAGATTATGGTCCTAGCCTCTTCAGGTTATCATTGTATTAGATCTCTACAATGAAACTATCAGCTCATTGTTTCTGTTTTAGGACCAGTGAAGAATAAAAACACTGATAAAAAACATGATCTGAATAGTTTCTGACAAATGTTTCATCTTATAACTTACATGTTTCTAAGAAAGCATCTGCATCTTTACCTCTAATTTTTTATTTTATATAGAGACATGCTTCTCTTGGTAAGTTGGGTAATTTTTTTATTACTGTTAACAGTAGATCAGTAGAGTTCTGTTTACTTTCACCAAGTTATTTCTTTTAAATTAAAAAATTATTGATATTCTGTAACTTACAATACTGTTGGTAATGGTTTTTCGCGCACATAATTATAAAACCACACACATTTCTGATGTACCCACCTCCTTCCCCAAGGACTCCAAAGCCCCCCCCCTTTCAACCCCAAGTTATCTTTTAGAAGAATTCCTTAAAAATATGAAGCTTACATTATTTAGAGCTCTCAGGAGCTTTATACTTTTTAAATTTTCTGGCAAGGAAAGATGAATACATTATTTTGCTCATTGGTAGACAAAGCATGTAGTATTTTCAGAGCAATGACAGTATCTTTTTGACTTTTCTTTAAATAATTGATCCGTTTTTAGGGGCCAAGAAAGTACAGGGAGGGGTCAAGACACTTATGTTGCTTAGGGTGGACTGAGGTTCAATCACTCAGATTGCGTGGCTCCCAGAGCAACCCCAGCATCCCAGCACAGAGCCACAGGAGTCGTCCTTGAGCACTACCCCCCCCCCCAAATAAATACATTTTGAAAGTACATTTAAAAACAAATCTACTTTTGTCTTAATGAGATATTTATGCAAATTTTATGCAATTAAAAGGAAAAACTAAGGTTGGTAGAAATGACTAGATACTGAGGTACTGTCTTTACAGAACATTGTAACATTGTGAATGATTCAATGATCTGGAATGGTGAGCACTTTGCTGTATTCACCATTCTGTTACCAACGTCTGGTGACAGACAGTAGATCCAATTGCCTGGTGCCTGTGGCCTATACTAACTTACATATCATCATTATGAAGGAAATGATAACAATGATGACTTCCACTTACTGAAATTTTACTGCATGCTAGATGCATAAAGTGTCTCGCGTTGATTATCTCATTTGAGTATCAGGAGTTCTGCAAAATAAAGATGATTTTACATATAAGTAAACGAAGCTCACAGGTTTAGTCATTTTCACAGGAGTCTCAGTATCAGAGTCAGAGTTTGAACCCATTTTGATTGAACTTCAAATCCCATATTAGAAAGAGCAATGAACATAATCTTTATTCCTATTCCTAAATGTTAATATTTTTGTTTCTTTTTTTTGGGAAAGGGAGATTTGGGCCACACCCAGGGATGCCCAGGTGCTATTCCATGAGTATCTGTTTGGTTGTTTTTTATTTAAAGAACAGGCTATTATTTGATAACCAGCCATTTTTAATTGGAGACATATCACATTCTCTTACCATTGCAGATAAAAAGTAGCAATACAAAAGAATATGAGATATTAGATTATCAAATACTCTGTGGAATGCTGCAGTATCACATGATCGCTGCCAAGGTATCTCTAGAGACTCACACACTAGTAGATACACAAAGCTCTGGAAGAGTTGTCTTTGCTAGGAGAGCCCTTCAGGGCTTTACCCGACCACGCCATCATGCTCTGCTCAGCCCTTAATGAAGCAGCTGTTGGTACAGGATTTATAATGTGCCACTGCTATATTCTGGAGGCTATGACAGAGGTGTGATGGAATACTGGACAGTGAAGAATGTAAATGATTTCCATTTCTGTTGAAATCAGGCCAGCACTGAAACTCTCACTGACTCGGGATAGACCAAAACAGTCCCACTGGAAGCATGTCCCAAGGAGTACCTGCCTTGGGCACTTTACACAACGGGCATCTCTCCAGAGTACCCAGATGCTCACATTTTTTACCCATACCAGGAACAATAAAGCCTTCTGAAATGATTGGCATCAGTCCTGTTGTGTTTTTCTTTTCCAGTATTTTGTTCTTTTTCTTTCTTTAGATTTTTAAGCATCGAAGTAGTTTTTAAAATGAGGATTTTTAAGGAAAAGAGCGATTTCCTGATGGGACTAAATGTGAAAATACTGTGTGACAAGCGGGCCCCATGATTTTTGTCATTTAGAGTCCTTTCTAGGAATTTTCAGTGTCACAAATTTCAGTTATGTAGGAAGAATTATATTAATTTGTGTTTTATATTGTGACTTGGACTTGTATATCTCCATTAAGTTGTGAAACTTTGGATACTTTTGTTAGAATTCAACTAATTGAAGAGTGTTAAGATTAATTTTATTCTCATTTCACAAATTTGGAGGCTAAATTAAGTTAACATTCACATTTTAAATCATTGCTTTCATTCATCACTAGCAATATGTTAGGCCTTGCAGATAATTTTAAAAGTCAAAATGAGGAAATGTATACGTATGTAATCATCTTCATTTTCTGCCGAGACTTCTATTATGTAGTTAATATAACAAAATCTCTTGGTCCCAATTTACTGAGCATTTAGAAAGAATTCATTCATGGTTTAAGGTCTGAAAGGAGCCTTCCTATCTCCCATTTTTCTGTGTTTTGAATGACCTATAGACTTTGCCAGATCTTAGAGTCGAAAGATAAAATTGATGAAAGTCAGAGCTGGGGTTTTCCTACCTGTGTACTTATCAGTCTTGCCCTAAACCACAGTCTGCCTTTTGAGAGCCATAATAATTAATTTGGTCTTTTCTCTTCTCCCTCCCACCCCACCTTCTCCTTGTCTGTTCACAGGTTATCTTGACGAATCAAATTACAACCCATCTGAGCAGAGCCCTAGCTACTCAGGCAGACCTGGTGTCTCCAGCTGATGATTTGTCCCTGTGTGAAGGTAAGGGATCTGTCCTAGAGGGGCTGAAACTCGACGCTGACAGACACCCCCACCATCTCTCTGCCTCCTGTTGAGAGCTGGGAGACAGGGCTAACAGGCCCCGGCTACTGAACCTAGTCGGATCCTGAAGACCGGTAGGTTCAGCCACTGTTCCAAGCATCTGATCCCTTCTATTTGGAATCCCTTGCCCTATTTCTATATGGCTATTCCAGACCTCTGTCCCCGCATCTCAAGGCTTGTCGCATTTTTGTGGGGTTGTTTCAGGTGGGCATACTGCTAAGTGACTTTGTTGTTGATGATGCAAAGTTGGCTTTCCCGTAGTGAGGCAGCGTCTGTGTTTGCTGGGTACTTTTGGACCTGCTAAAACCGTATAACTCACATCATGTGCCAGAGACATGGTACCCCTGATCGGCTTTATGAAAAGATTAAGAAAAGCTCTTCATGCTGGTAAATCTGTGAAGTTTTCTCTACCCTCCCCTGCTAAGCAAAGGTCAGGGTGCTTCAGATTTACACAGCTTGGGGAATTACACTACTGAACCAGTGGGTGGTTCCTAGGTTTATTGAAAGTTCTTACTTGACATTTCTGAGTTCAACTAGCTGTAGTTGAATTCCTTTGGGGGCAGAATGCTGTGAGTCTGGGAGGAAGTGCCTGGCTGTTCCAGGATGCTTTGCCCTTTCCAATCTTCCATTCATGATGGAGTATATTGAGCCTCTAGGCCTAGCACATCCCCTGAATAGCCAGCTTGTCTGTCGTCTTCCAAGGATTGGCCTCAGTGTATGGTCTCACAAATTGCAAGAAGGAGCCAGGAATATACTACAGCGGGGAAGGCACTTGCCATGCTTATAGTCGACCTGGATTTGATTCTCTTTAGATCCTCGGTGGGTTTGTGGAGTGAAAACAAATTAATTACTCATTAACAACCATGTAAAAAGGTCTATGTGCCCCTTGTCTACATTCAGCGATGCATTATTACTCCCTCATCACTGAAAACTGAAAATCATCCATTGTTCTTCTCTCCTTACGTTTATTTCATCAAATCTGCTTGATTCTTTTCAAATGTGTCCTTAGTCTATCTCCTTTTTAAATTTTGGGTAATTCTTTTGCGGCCAGCTCACTTATTAAATTCACAATTAGATCATTTTAATAAATTCAAAACTAGTCTTCTGAACTTCGGGCTCTACGTGTCCATTCTGTCGCCCCCGAGTGACACTCTTGTCTGACTTTGACTGTGTCACTGTCTTGCTCAGAAACATGGGAGGTTTTGTAGTCCCTTTTCTGAGAATGGGCTACAATCAATAAGCTGTTTTTAAAATATTCAGGAATGTGTGGTTTGTTCTCTTGAAATCAGGCAGCATGGAAGTATTTACACCATGGAAATCTGTTCAATGTTAAAAATTAGGCTTTTCTCCTTTCTTTTCTTTTGCATGAGTCAGATTCCAAAATGCCTCTAGAGAAAGTGAATGCATCTTAACTCTTCTTACTCTGTCCTTTTCTTTTACTCAACCTCAGTGCCCACAGTTCCCTTGTGTAAAAGCAAGAACACCCGCTTTCTACCTGTCTCTGCTCACTCCTACTTCCATGCCCCTGCAGAGACAGCTCATCTGGAATCAACAGTATGTCCCTTTTCACTTATACCATATTATTTCCTGTACCCTCCTGACTCCTTTGAGGTTTGTTTCAAGACCATGACTTTTTCCACTAAACCTCCTTTCCTATTCCAGTCTGCCTTGGTCTCACTCTGTCTTCCTCCTCTGTAGCCTGCTTACCTGCTCAGCAATATAAAGAAAAGGTATAGAAAAAGAAATTAAACCTATCTTGCAGATTGTGTGATATTCTTGTATCCATATTGTGCTTGCCTCACTAGCAAAATTCTAAGCACACAGTAGTCAATAAATAAACACCCAACCAATATCACAGTACATTATTTATAAGAACATTACTCAGAAGACTCACACAAAGCACCAAAGAGCTTAATTAGAAATTGTTATAATTATTATATAGATATATTTTTATTCATTCCTGAAAAAGAGACTGGAAGAGAATATCTTGTCTCCTTATTTGAGGAGTAATAAAAAAATTTAATAAACCATTTTCCTGGTTTATCTTAAACAAAACAGAGACAAAGGAAATTGAATTGGGTTCCAATATGACTGCTTCAATTAAAAAATGTTCTCTGCATGGAAAAGAAAGTAAGTAGCTCATACTTGGACTATTTTTTCTTTCTATGAAATCCAAGGGTGAATGGAAATGTTTTCTTTAGATCTTTGCCTTGCTTAAATAGGCCAGTAAAGAAGCTTAGAGTGATTTTTTTTCTCCCTGAAGCCTATAATGAAATTACTTACCAGTGAATTCAAATAGGCAGATCTTTTAGAATATTTATACCCATTCAAATAGATTACAGTGGTGGTTGATATTACGGTGAGTTGTATGTATAAATTGCCTCACTGGTATGGGAAGCATTGAGCTCTCTCGGTTTTGCCAGTGAGTTCTTAGCTCCACGATCTTGGGCAGGTCTTTAAATCACTATGGGCTCTGGTTTTTCTTCTGTGAAATGTCACGTTGGTTGAACATAAGAGAGTTCAAGTTTTTTCTCACTCTAAAACTCTAAGATCACAAATGTGCATCTGGAGATCAGGAGCATTCACTCACTGGTGGGTTTTTGAAATTCTGATTTACAGCGTGGGAAAAATGGCCCCGCTTCCCTAGACGAAGCCTGTTAGAAAGGCTCTTGAGGAATCTCAGCACCACTGCTCCATACACACACCCTCTTTTCACTCTGCAGACACTCTGGTCATCTCTGCCTGTGTCTTGCTCGCTCTGCCTCTCTCCCACACTAGCACGCACACAAGATATACCAACCAGAGAGAGTGAGAAACACACCAGGCAGTGGGAAAGCTCTCAAGGACCACCCCATCCTCTAATAGTTTTCAGCTGCAGAGCAGAGGCCACGGCTTTCAACAGGGCTCCCTTGAAAACAGTTGTGGGGTGAGCACAAGCTGGTGATGAAATGATCTGAATTGACCTGAGAGAAGTCCCCAGCAGGGACTAATTCAGGGAAATGAAGTCCCTTCTGCTCTGACGCAGAGCAGGGAACATAAGTGACCTGGCCCAACTGAGAGATCTCTTCCACCCCAGCGGATCCTGTACTATTAATATCTGCCAGCTGCAGGCCCAGAGCATCCCCCTTGCTGAGATCAAAAGAACCCCTATCTTAGCTGGAACAAGGTCATCTACCCGGGGCCGGGGCCGTAAAAGCGAGCCCTGGCTGGCTTTGGGGACCGCTATGGGGGAGGAGAAGGCAGGAGATGGGGAGGTGCTCTCTCACGCTCCTTTAATCTCGGCTGACCAGCTGTTGCCCTCCCAGTGTTTGTGAAGTTGAGCATTCTTTGTTTTGGTGTTGCTGTTTTGTTTTTTCTTATTAAATGTGGGGCTGTGTTGTTGCTTAGATTATGCAGACTCATGTTCACAGCTTGGGTCCATGGAATGATTGCCGTCACTGAGGCTTCATTCCACTGTGGAATTATCTAGTTCCAAGCAGAGAGGCAAAGAAGGGAGAAATGGGCTCCAAAGACCAAAGAGACTCCTACCCAACACTGCGTCTGCCCCAGAGTTTTGTGCTTTAAAAAGGAATCCGAGGGCAGATTGAAGTTTCCCTATTAAAATAACTCCTGTGTGTGGAATGCTTGTCAGTTTTCAGCCTGCTTTGACCAACTGGATTCATTCACTTTGGAGAAAGGAACATTTGGGTTGATGTAAATGGACCAGAGTTACACTATGATTCTAAGAGCAGAAATCAGGATTTAGGATTTTATAATCTTACATGCTTCTAGACCAGGCACTGTGAATCAACATATTCTTTTCCAGTTTTTCATTTTGTTGACAGAAACACAATATCAGAGTTATTACAGAAGTCAATGACTGGTTGTTGACAAGGTTGTTATAATTGTTCTGAGGCTCACAATGCATTTCTTACATGCCCTTTTGGATCCTCCTGTGCTCATGGAAGATATTCAGGATAATTGAGTCTGAATATCCCAGTCTTAGGGAACATTCCTATTCTCCAAGGAGATCGTTAAAGAATGGACCTAATAATGCATCTGGCCTGACATACCACCTCCTATTCTGAGCTCACTTGGGATTTGAGCAGAAGTACTAGCTGAGCCCCATCTCCTGTGGGTACAGCTGTTAGTTAAAATTGAGGTATGGTGGGTCCTGTGCACCAAAGCTCTGCTCACCCTAGACCATTGGCTTGCTTTCTTCCTTCTCTTCTTTCTTTCTTTCTTTCTTTCTTTCTTTCTTTCTTTCTTTCTTTCTTTCCTCTCATGATTTAATGGGATTACAGTAACTGCAGTGTAGTGACATAGAGCACTTCCGAGCCCCCACAGGGCTTCAGAGAAAGGAGAATGGCTATTGGGTTGCCATATTAGCATTCCAGCATGTGGCATGTTCATAACCTTTCATAGGCATTAATAGTTTTTGACAGATTATAACACTTAAAAACTAAAAATCAAAAGGGCATGAATGGGTCAAGAAAAAAACACAAGAGAAAAAGCAGGAGAAACGAGAGTGGTTTCTAGTTTTAGTGCTGGAAGCCTTTCTATTCCGGTTGAATTGATGGCTGATTTCATGTGCAGAGGAAAGTATTTTGGGATTCATATTCCCTAACAAACCATCCCTGCAAAAAGCTGGAGTCCATTTGAAAGATTATATGCAAGTGCGTGGCTTGTATCTCTTTTAAAATAAATTCAACAAGCAAGCACAGCTCAAAATAGTTGGGGCAAATCAGGGACTCATGGTTGTGAAAGAAGCAGACTTCAAAGCGTGGTATGAATTTTCAAGTTTTATTTCCACTCTTGCTTTCCAGCTGGATCTGCTCTGGATTTACTGCAGGATGTTTGAAAATGTGGCTCCCTGCTAATCTCAGACAGTTGCTATGATCAATGGTTTCTTTCATTTCCGATAAAAAACACTGGTGTTTCTCCTTAAATTGTGTGTACTTTCAGCTTTATTATTATAGTTGTAATTTATTGTCCAGCATTACCCAAATTTGTAATCCATTAACCACAGACTTTGGGTGGGTTGGTCAAGTTAGCAGAATTCTCTCCACGCTTTAGTTCCAAGGTCCTCCACAGCCCAATACAAGACTTAATGTCCATTGGTTTGGGCAGGACTATGTGCAAATAAGTCTGGGTGGAGCGGCTACAGAAGGCCACCTCTCAGGAGTAGGGTGCGGGTTGGCTATAATTAGGACTTTGAAAACATAAAATGTCACCTTGTGACTACAAGGTTAATATTAACAACTGTGATCCACGTTGTGAACATTTGCATTTCCATAGTATTTTAATGTGCCTTAAAATGATGAATCACTTAATACACCTCAAGCAACTGAAGCATGAAGGAGAGAAGGGAATGGCCGAGAGGCCACACAGTGAGTGAAAAGCAGTGGTGCCGGGAACAGGAGTCCGAGCCCTCCCCTGAAACCCTAGATTTGGACACTGCTGCCTCTTAAGAGTGAGTTTTGGATAAAAATATTTGTGTCCCGGTGACCTTTCCATTTTTGATTCCAAAGCCACAGACATTCATCATCACACACTTCACATGCTTCTATTCATAAGGGGACATGCTTCACTCTGCCTAGTACTCAAGAATCCGTGGCACTTAGCTGACATCTGTTTCTTCCAGCAACCATCCAGATGCCCTTAAAGGTCCAGTTTATAGAAAAAAGATTAAAAGCACCTAAAACCACAACATTGAGCTGAACATTTAGCCTCAATATTAATTATGAAAGGCAGGGGCAGCTAGAGTTGAGAGGAGATGGGCCTGGCGTACAAATGTCTGAAAGGCTATAAACTTCCGAAGGGAGGGGAATTGAGGAGGTTTTTTCAGCAGGGAGGCCAGGGGGCAATAGAACCACGGCTGAGGGATCAAAAGGAGAAAGGGAACATTGAAGTCAACCCCCAGGAAGTACCTCTTGGTCAGGAACTCTGTTTGCTAGTGATGGTCTGCCAAGGGAGAGACCCACTGGAAGCATAAGGTGTATCAAGATTAAGTTAGATGAGAGCTAGAGAGTTTTGGGGGGGAAGAAGTCTTTGAGGTGGTTCGTGGGAGAGCTGAGCTGGAAGTATTTCCTCCTCACCCTCAGACTTCTTTGCTATTTGGGATTTACTGGCCAGTTGCCCAGATGTGCACATGTTCCTGTTACCACACCAATGTCATAAAGGCAGAAGGGACAGGAACACCAAAGTCAGCCTACTCAGTTCCTTCAGCTATAGAAGTGATGAGCCTACAGCCTGGAAAAAAGAATGCTGCAAATTTGAGCATCCCAGTTTCCAGGTGGCAGGATTCTCAGAGAGGAAATTTTGTTTACCATCCTCAGTGAATTATGTAT